>JANRFK010001234.1:123222424-123233860 GCA_030068395.1 Apalone spinifera | reverse complement strand
CACCCTTCTCTTCTGCAGACTAAATAAGCCCAAATCTCTCAGGTCATGTGCTCCAGCCCCCTAATCATTTTGGTTGCCCTTTTCTGGACCCTCTCCAATGCATCTACATCCTTTCTGTAGTGGGGGAAAGAGGAGGCCAGAACTGGACACAATACTCCAGATATGGCCTTCACAGTACCAAATAAAGAGGAATAATTAGTTCTCTGGATCTTCTGGAAATGCTCCTCCTAATGCACACTAACATGCTATTAGCCTTCTTGGCTAAAAGGGCGCTCTGTTGACTCATATCCAGCTTCTATAATCCCCAGGTCCTTTTCTGCCAAACTACTACTTAGACAGTCGGTCCCCGGCCCATAACAGTGCTTGGGATTCTTCTGTCCCAATGGCAGAACTCTGCACTTATCCTTGATGAGCCTTGCCAGATTTCTTTTGGCCCAGTCCTCCAATTTGCCTAGGTCACTCTGGACCCTAAACCTGCCCTCCAATGTATCTATATCTCCCCCTAGCTTAGCATCATCTGCAAGCTTGCTGGGGGTGCAATCCATCCCCTCATCCAGGTCATTAATAAAGATGTTAAATAAAATCGGTGCTAGAACTGATCCTTAGGTCACTCCACTTGATACTGACGACCAACCAAACAGCAAGCCACTGACCACTACCCATTGAATCAGAGTCTAGCCAGCTTTCTATCCACCTTACAGTCCATTTATCCAATCCATGCTTCCTTAACTTGCTGGCAAGAATATTGCGGGAAACCGTATCCACAACTTTGCTAAAGTCAAGGTAATACAGAATACCACCTCCAAATGGAAAAGAGGTTAGAACTTAAGTAGGAACACAGCAGAGATTAAATTTGGCCAGGAGACTGGGAAAAAAAATCCTCAGTTCATGCAAAAAACGCGATTATGCGTAAGATATGCTCTACCATCTCACTTTAATAAAAAAAAAAAAAAAGACACTCGAATCTCTTTTCAAAACATTTGCTGTGAAATCGTTCAGCAATCCAGAGGAAATTCTGGCTTAGTAAGGGCTACTAAGGGCAGAAGTCACATTGTTTAATCTAGTAACATGGGGCACTATTTACATTACAGAGGGGGTAAAAAAAGCTATTTGCAATAAAATGTAATCTCCTCTGGAGAGAGAAATTTAAGAGTGGATGGAAAGCCAGAACTTAAACTAAAGGAATAAACACAGTGGAGTTTTGTTATATTTTAGGATGTTGTTTATTGAAGCAGAAGAAGCTAAAATGTGTCCAGCAGAGACCGTGTGTGTTCATTGATGAGGTCCGTGACTGCCTGCCGAACACAAAGTCTAAAACATCTGGGGCAAGGAGTAAGTGCAGAGGCCAGCGATTCTTATTAATGAAGTAATGCAGCGCTAGCCTCACAGTCCCTGGTGTGTTCTTCGCACAAGCAAGGCTTCCAACTGTGTTCTGTTCTCTCGGACAAGAACAGCGGCGCCTCAGCCTACTACAGAGAGCGGATATTTGTATATGTAACAACATCTTACATTATGTCATCGTTCACCCCAAACGATCCTAAAGCAGTTAAGGACGCACACAGAGGGATTGTTTCACCCATTAAACACAAACACTTCTGGGGGTAAAAAAGGGGCAGCTGGGTACACAGATGAGCAAGGAGGAGTTTCTGATCAAAAATATCTGGGGCCTTATCACCCTTGTCCTGATGATCTTTAATGTGTGCGCACGCACGCACGCAGGATCGCATACCTTGCCATTTTGTCTGACTTTAGTGAGACTATGGCAAAAAAAGCAAGGCAAGTGCTTAAAAAGAGGATGATGAATCCCTCAGCTGTCAGCCTGTGCTGGAAAGATCCCCTCAAGGTAAATCTGCACACGGTTTGGGGGCTTTGTTTACAATCTGTCAGCGGTGTTCACTCCTGGTGCAGCGATAGACGAACCTATCAAGCAATAACTTCACCACCTCGCCTTCTTCCACGGTCAGGCACAGTTTTTCCTCATCACTTTTTGAGTAAAGAGTCCTGATCACGTGAGGAACTCTCTCATGTCCTTGGATTTTGAACACTGGCGAAGGAAGTACTGGGCTCAATCTATCCTATGGCTGCAGTCTATCCTTTCTGGGTTTGCACTGTACTTTGCTCTTTGTTTCCAGCTCTTCACACGTAGTGAACAGAAACTGGGTATTCAAGTTACTAAGCAAAGTTCTAGGTCTGTGTATTGTAATAGGTGAGACTAGCACATGGTGGTCCTTTTTGGAAACAATCTAATTGTACTCCCCTCCACATATGCATCTCCTCCTCCTTGCGTAAGGGCTACAACCCTTTAGGGCTACACAGGAGTCAGCAAAGAGAGCTGGGTATTCAAATCTGAAGCTTAACCTACGCACCCATCCTCTACGGGCTACCAAGGAACGATGCATGAGGAGTCAGATATAAAAAGGGCTTAATTTGTTTTGCTGGTTTGGCAAATGGTGTCATCAAATCCAATCAAAAACTTCAGTGTTCAGATTTCATTTAAATATGGCCCTCAATAATAATTTCTATGCAAGTTAAAATGAATCCATCAAAAGAAAGTAGTGATTCTCAGAATGAGCTTAATCACATGGCATATGAATTCCTTTCAGTTCATACCACCGAACCAATCCAGCTTCCCCTCATAACACACACACACACACCACCAATCACTACAAATTCCAGCTACAGCTAGTCTATTTTAATGAATCGCTCATCAGCCCACAGCTAAGCCCCTCATCGACGCTATACGAGTCAAAAAATGGACAAAGTAGTAGGCTATTTTATACCACATTCAGACATACTAATGGAGGAAACTCCTTTCTGAACAGCTGAATAATGCTCTAACCTCCCCTCTAGTTTGACTTTCAAGTGTGAGACATCAATATACCTAAGGTTTTGGGTGATCGAGGAGCACAAGGGCTGGCCATATTTGTTGGGTAAAAGAAGGGAGGAGGGGTGTAGAGAGACGTTTCATGTCTGGTTAGCCATTTCTGCTTTGGAGTGTAGTTCAAATGTTTTTTGTGGGACTCAATGGTGAACCTAGGACTGGGGGGGGGTGTTAAATTGAAATGTATAAATAAAAATGTGCTTTACTATGAACCTATTTACTAGAAAAGCCTGGTAAATAAAATAAACCCTATGTTGTTACAACTGCTGTTCTAATCTGCACCTGCATTTGGATTAGGCTGAAAAGAGGATGAGCAGAAGTGTGCTGGGAGAGCTACTAATGAAGTATTAGATAGTTTCAAAGCCGAGCAAGCTGCAATACAGTTCTCTCAACACCTGAGATGCTCCTCTGTGCAGAGCTGAACTGATGCCTCTAGATGGGTGCTTTGTGATTCTTCGATGTGCAGCAGTGTGTAAACTTTACCTTTTAGATTTCATTTGCTCTCTCAGTTTGCTGTACATCTCCAGAACTGGAAAGGAAAAACACACAAAAAAAACACACCACATTAAGACAAAATATAGGAAATTAAATCAAAATGAAACTGTACTAGTAGCAATGATCAATTTCAAATTCCTCACCAGGAAGACATAGTGTTAGTTTATCGACAGTAGCAGAAATATTTCTCTGTTGTAGTCGACACTGTTTCAGTTCTTCCATTGATACTACCAACTTAAAGAGAAGAAAAGAAAACCAAATTATGCCAATAGCAGTAAACAAGCAGCTTGTATGTATATGTCTCCACGATGTTCACATCTCCCACCAAATTCCCAATGGTAGGTCTACCACAATGCTACCCTGGGGCCCGGGGATTCAAAAAGGACCCAGGGCTCCTGACTGCCTCTGCCACTACTGCAAGAGTGACTGGAGCCTTCAACCCTTTAAACTACTGCTGGAGCCCCTAGAGGCCTGGCAGGGGAGGCTCCTTCCAGATCTGCAACCTCCCCACCTTGCCCAGGGCCCTGGAAAATCTGTCAGCCTTCCGGTAGTCACATAGTAGGGAAGAATTTCAAAACCAGAGGAAGTTACTAAGCAAAGTTCTAGGTCTGTGTATTGCAATAGGTGAGACTAGCACATGGTGGTCCTTTATGGAAACAATCTAATTGTACTCCCCTCCACATATTTATCTCCTCCTCCTTGCGTAAGGGCTACAACCCTTTAGGGCTACACAGGAGTCAGCAAAGAGAGCGGTAAACAGGGGAGTTTGAGTGGGAGTTCTGTTGGAGAACGTAGGAAGCAAGTCCCTGGTTCTTGGGGGCACGGAGTCTTTTGTCAGTATACTGTGATATTGTTTTGGGGGGAGGGTCCTTGTTCAATTTGTGGAAGCTGGTATGGGCAACATGCCGGGAGAGAAACAGAGGCTTGGTTAGGGGCCCTATAAAGGCAACCAGCGAGCCAGCAAGCAGCACAAGAGCTGGCAAACACATGTAAACAGGGGAATTTGAGTGGGCATTCAAGAGGGGCGCTAGGAGGCGCAGCACATGTGGTGTTCTGGTGTTTATTTGGGGCTTCGGTTGTTTTCTTTGAGGTTCTGGGGAGTTTTGGTTTTCCTCTCTGGTTGATTTGTTTGTTTTACTGCTTTGAGTTTGTTTTCCCCCAGAAGGTTTTCCAGCTCTAATCTGTTAGATGCATCAGTTCCAACCGCTCAGCCAGAGACCGATTACCTTTCCAGCACACTTTTCTAGTGGTTGTCAAATTTTAAGTGGCCGGGGTATCATAGCTTCCACCACTGGCTTTGGAAGACTAAGGGTAGATCTACACTATGGGACAAAGGCGAATAAATACCCGCAACTTCAGTCACGTTATTTGCATAGCTGAAGTCAAAATAGCTTTTGGCACTATCCATACTGCAGGAAGTCAAAGGGAGAACACTCTTCCCTTACTCCTTGTGGAAGCAAGACTTCTGGCATTGACCCAGAGCGCCCCTCTCAGGTTGGATTAGCTTTCTTCACTAGACCTGCTACTTTGAACACTGGAAGAGCGACAGTGGCAGCTTCAATCTTCCTCTGTAGTGTAGACGCACCCCAAGTCCTCACACCAACTGGTCATCTTCTTTTCCCTTCTTCATGGGTTCTTCTACGGCATTGGGCCAGTGCGTACCTTCGCGCCTTTGAGTAGTGCATTAAGCAATGTAACTAAAGGGTCTGTTTTCTCATCCTCAGCCCAAGGAGAGATGTGCAGGGGAATGTTTTACTTGGGTTTCCCTTCTTCATACACAAACTCACAGGGTTATCTTGCAGTTCGCTCCGGAGTGACTTCCTTTCACTATCTTGGGCTGACACCCAAGAGAAGCTCTGTCTCGCATAGAAGAACTTGACCCTTATTTTAGTGAGTTCCACTGTGCCTGAAGAGCAGAGCTGTTGGCCACGGTCTTCCTTCCATAAGCAGAACCTCTTTCTTTCCCAATATCAAGTCAGATTTTTCCTTCTCTGAATCATGCCCCTTTATTCTCCTGGTCATGCCTCCCTGGGCCAGCCTAAATTATCCTCTCCCTCCCCCGTCTTCCTCCCCACTCCTTGGTGGTGACTTATTTCAGGCTCTTGCACACAAACGTCGCCTCGGCCGTCACAGCTACTATTTGGCTCTCGATCTCTTTCAGAGCCGGTCCTAGGGCTGCATGAACAATGCACTCGCCAGCAACACGCGTCTGAGGTCCCAGTTTTTCAAAACACTTATTTACCACAGGGAACATTGGCAAGAAGGTGGAATGGCTCTTTTCCACCCCTGACACCCATAAGCCAAGGTACTTAGCTTGAAAGTACTGGCAATAAAGTGAATTTCTTTGTGAACTAGGAAGAAAGAAGAGGCAAGAATAGCAGAAGATTTCTATGGAAGTAAGGGGCAAGTAGTGAACCTCTCTCCAGGAGGAGGAGGAGATGACTTGCAGAAATAGGGATTTCTAGACACTTTGTATATAATATATACGTATGCACATAAATGGCACAGATCTTTATTTATACATCAATGCCTCTAGCTCACTATTCCATTATGTTGCTATCCTGCAAATTCCTGTCAATCTTTTGATATCCCTTTAGTTTTAAGATGTAGAAGCCTGACTGCAGTTGAAGGGGAAAATCACATACAAAATGTACACCACTGCCATAGTGCTCTGCAGACTAGGAGCCTGATCCTTCAGCATTTATTGACAGTAATGCGGGGGCGGGGGAGAGAGAGAAATCAAGCCCAATGCTTATGTATTATCACTTCCAAGTCTTCCTGCTTGCCAGTTTTACCCCTCCACTAAGTTTCAATCCACAAATTATGGAAGGGAGAATTACTTCAGACACATCCCTATTACCGGTACTTAATTTTCATTAAATGTATCACAAGCATTATACAACTTCAGCACTATCATCACAAGTTATCAAGAGCATTGCCCACACAGCTGTGGACTTCTGAAACACAGGCCTGTGCAATCTAACACTATTACACAACAGGCTGAACCTCTCTAATCCGGCAGCCTCGGGACACGACCGGTGCCAAACCAGAGAATTTGCCAAACTATGGGAGGTCAATATTATCTAGCAGCATTACCAACACTTCCATTGCTTACTGGCATTTAGGGGTGAACTAGAGCTACAGAACAGCACAGAACAGCGAGCACCAGGACTGGTGGCTATAAACAAACTTTATGGGACCACAAGAAACTTGGCCACGCTCATGGTAAGTGGACACCCGCCCAACTAAAATCATGCCAGACGATGGATGCTGCTGGACCAGAGTATACCGGAGTAGAGAGGTTCAACCTGTACATTAAAATAGTCAAAGCAGATCAATCATATACAGGAGACTTAAAAATATGAGGCTTACTTCCTTCCCTTCATTCTGCAGTTTTCTATTTGTGTCTGTCACTTGATACTGTGGGAGGAAAAAAAACAAAACAAAAATAAAAATTAATTATAAAATGTATATGTAATCAAGAGGTTGTTTTGGTTGACTGCACAGGAATCTTTACTATGGGTTTCACCAGTTTCCATGAAACATCTTAGAATTTTCTCCTGCCATCCCCGCAAAATAGATGTGGCTCGTTTGGGGTTTTGTGTCCATCAAAAGGCACACTGTGGATTTTGACTTCAGGAAAGACCCCAACAGCAGCACAGATGATATGAAGGTGGCCATACAAGAGTTTCATGCCATCGGTGGAACACAACAAGGAGTAACACAGCTATATGCCACCTTGAAAACCTGTGCCTCCATAGCACAATACTGTACAATTGTTGCTCATGTCATGTAGTACCTCACTTATTGAATTCAATTCTATACGAGTAAAGGAGGCACAATCTGGTCCTGCAACTCAAGTGCATTTTTTCTGAACGTGAATGGCATCTTCGACACTGACTAGCAGCCACTGAACTCACATTTTTTTCGTTGGGCAGTTTGAGGCTACGTCTAGACTGCAGGGTTAAATCGGAAAAAGATATGCAGTCACCATCTTCACCTACGGACCCCAGCTTGCCTGGATCCGGGTCCTGCGGCTCAGGGCTCCCCTCCCTCCAGCATTGGGAAGACTGTGCTGGTGCTCCAGCACCCCCACTATCCCACCAGGCAGCTGGAGTACACAAAAACTACTTGCCTGAGAGTCAACAGCCCCTGACTCAAAAAAGGCTCCACACCCCCAATCAATATAATCCCTGTCAGGTGTCTGTCCAACCTGCTCTCAAATATTTCCAGTGATGGAGATTCCACAACCTCCCTAGGCAATTTATTCCAGTGTTTAACCACCCTGACAGGTAGGAAGCTTTTCCTAACATCCAACCTATACCTCCCTTGCTGCAGTTTAAGCCCATTGCTTCTTCTCCTATCACCAGAAGCCAAGGAGAACAATTTTTCTCCCTCCTCCTTGTGACACCCTTGTAGGTATTTGAAAAGTGCTATCATGTCCCTTCTCATTCTTCGTTTTTCTAAACTAAACTAACCCAACCCAATTCTTTCAGTCTTCCCTCATAGCTCATGTTCTCTAGACCTTCAATCATTCTTGTTGCTCTTCTCTGGACCTTCACCGCATTTCAAGAAAGATGCGGAGAAACTGGAGCCCAGAACTGGACACAATACTCCAACTGAGGCCTAATCAGCACTAAGGATATTAACTAGCGGTTAATTGACTAGTCGAGTAGTCGATGGAATTTCCATCGACTACTTGATAGCCCCAGCAGGGGCTCTTGTACAGGTCAAAGGAGGACTGCGGAACTCCGCATGCAGCCCGAGGTCAGAGGGAAGTCCCGCTGACCCCGGGCTCCATGCTGCGCTGGCAGTTTGAAATGCCATGCTGGAGCTGGGATCAGCTGTGCAGCACTGCCCCTTTGAACGCCACCTCTGCTTTCAAAGGGGCAGGGGACTCCCTTGCTGATCCTGGACTCCAGCACAGCATTTCCGCAGAACCCGGAATCAGCTAGGAACTCCCCAGGTGACTGCAGGTTCCACACGGCATTGCCCCAGAACCCAGGTCAATCCCGGGTTCCGTGGAAATGCCACGTTAGTGCCCAGGATCAGCTGGCGAGTCTCCAGCTGACCCCATGCTCAACACCACCTCAGCGTTCCAAAGCGGCAACCCCACGCAGCTGATCCTGGGCTTAGCTGTGCGGTGCTGCTGCTTTGAAGTACCCCCCTTTGCTGCCACTGATAGAGGCGAAGGGGAGGTGCCGAGGGGGGAGTGGGGAAATCAACTAGTCTTTAACATCCCTAATCAGCACAGAGCAGAGCAGAAGGATTACTTCTAACGGATAAGCAGAGGACACCTGAACAGATATGGCTGCGCAAACCTCCCCATCCTGCACCAACGTGACCAGGAATACTAAAATTCTACAGGGGGGAGGATCATTCAGTCCCTATAAGCCATTCAGTCCTTTACATCTCTTACAAGGACACTGGCAGGAGAAACAGTCACAATGTTGAGGGGAGGATCTTTGATATAAAAAGAGAACCAAGAGTCAACTCATTCCAGATTGGCCATCAGGTGGCAGTGACTTTTGGCCACTTCCAAACTCAAGTCAGATTTACACGACTGATCTAGCAGTGAAAGGTTTTAACCAATCACCCCAATAGCAGTTGCCTGAGCTGTCCAGCCCTTACAGCTGCCAGACTTTTAAACTGCATGTGACTGATATCATAAACGTATCGCACTGCAGACAAAGATTCGCCTCATGACTTATTTTGCAACTTCAAAGCAACTGCATAGCGGTGCTTCCTGCTCACCACCCGTCCCACCTCCTGCATTAGGGTCAGTTCTGCTGGCTGACTGACCTCCACAAAACCTGCTCGTTTCCTTTATGACGTCCTGAGATATTTGATGTAGGAGCATGGGATCGCTGCAAGATTACTTGACTGTCTTATGCCCTGAAAATCTAAGAATTCATGCAGGCGACTTCAAAACTGCCCTATTGTGTAGGTGACTCCAAAACTGCCCCAAAAATGTCGTCAAGTCTATACAAGTCTTCTATTAAAATTGCACAACAATCCCCGCTAATGCCAAAAAGAACAGGAATACTTTCTGCCCCTGCACATTTTCAGTGTTTTATAGTCACAAAGACAAAAAAAATAGAGATGGTTACGTGCATCGGTGTCCCACAGACATGGAGTTCAGACAGATTTGGAGAGGTTATAATCTAAGACAGACAAGCACTGCAAGGGGTAACAAACAGCAGGCGGGGACATGGTAGTGAAGGATCATGAGAGGGGCTTAGTTCATTTTTCTGTCTGTGGAACATGTGGTATCAAGCATTTGTTTCAATTAATTGTAATGAAGGGACAATAGGATGGAGAGCAGAAGAGTAACAAAAGGGCAACTGAAAGGAGTTCTGAGCAGGAAGATGAAGGAAGAGACACTCTGTGCCGTGCAGAGGGCTAAGGACATTAGGGATCAATAATTTACAAGCCAAATAAGCAAAAGGTTCTTTTACTTTAAAAAGCTAGGAGATTAAATGTGAAGAATGTGAATCAGTGCAATCGTAAGGTTGCACAGCCATTCGACAGAGCAAGCAGAAGTTTCAATGCTGTTATGATGAGAAATTTGTTCAGGTAAAAGCGATGGATCTGTTGCTGTGAATATTCAGTTACATCTAATCTGAAGAAAACACTCACCAACAGCCACACACCACACCCCAGAAACCTTTCCCTTCAATAAACCTGCTGCCAACTCTGTCTACATATCTATACAAGCGACACCATCGCATCAGCCACACCATCAGAGGCTCATCCACCTGCACATCTACCAACACGATCTATGGCAGCACTGGACACAGAATTCCTCTTCACTTTGTAAGGCGTTCATGCCATGCTTCACCCCAGCAGTGTTGGCACTTCAGTAGAGTGCCAGGGGATACAATTGAGCCCTGTTCTTTATGAAAGGTAATACTGTAAATACAAGATTACACAGGACTCCAGAATCTTCAACACAAGCATGGATAAATGATAAATGCTGCAAGGCAATACTGATGTAGATTTAATGCCTCCGCTATGGAACGGTGTGAGAGAGACAGACACAGACAGGCAGCTTCCCCAATTCCTGAAAGTCAGAACAAGGGGTTTGTTCAGATACTGTGTTTTTAAAAAGCATGCACTTCCCTCCATTGTAGGATACAGTGTCTGAGAGACTGTTCTGAGGTCACCTGTTACTCCACTGGCACGGACACCTGGAACAGCCTCTGGATTCTCCATTTCCCCATACAGCTCATGCCTAGGTGGCTTGCTGATCTGCACTTATAACTTATTTCATTCAGGGAAGTGGCATATGCTATCCCAGCAAAGGCATGCTTGCTGACATATAGTGTGTCTACACCAGAAGGGTTTGCTGGTTTAACTGTGGTGATCTGAAGAACCAACAAAGCTTTTCTAGAATAGATGAGGCCTTAGTCCTTCTGACATGTCTCACAGTCCTCTGTGTTTTCACTAGCGAAATTTCAACCCACAGCCAACTAGCATAGCTCAAATTAGAGCAATTTTACAGGATGCGTCTATACTGTAAGGAGGGGGCAGGGAACGACTGCAGATCATGAAGACATAACCAACCTAGCTTTGATCTAGCTAGCTAGGATATCAGTAGAAATGAAGCCACAGCAGCATCCAGTGTGCAATCCTCCCAGGGGCTGAGTTATAAACACAAGACCGCACAGAAGTTAATGCTATTGTGGACTTACACTATTGGTATCAAAGCTAGCTCACATATGCCTACAGATGCTGCAATCCCACTCCCAATTGCAGTGCAGACATACCCAGAGGGACCATACTGCAGTGTGAACGAATTAGCAGCTGATCAGCTGTAAGGCAAGTAACTGCATCCCCAGCTGCATTACTGGCTTCCACTGCTACCCATCCCTCCTGATGGACCAGCTAGGTCAAGCTTAAATCGACCCTTAATTCAAGCTGCATGTGTGTGAGAGCACTTGTGGGGGAGTCAGGTTAGACGCTAAACTCAAGCTATACCTCAAGCTTTAACAATGTGGCAAAGAAAATCCTTAAGTCAGTACAATAGACTTCCGATAATCCGGAACCTATGGGACTTA
>JANRFK010001234.1:123203947-123219960 GCA_030068395.1 Apalone spinifera | reverse complement strand
GGGAGGTCAGCTAGGTGTCTTCTAATGGATATTTTAAGTAATTCTGTGGGAGAAAAGCACCTAAGTGATTTAGGAACACACATCTCTGGCTTTTGTTGTGCCTTGTGCTCCTAAATCGTTTGAAAATTTCACCTTCTGAACTCTAGAGAGCATCTATCATTGTCTACAGCAGTGGTTACCAACCCGTGGTCCATGGAAAAATTTAGGAAAGGAAAAAGAAGAGAAGTAAGGATCAGGCCCACGGAGAGACTGGGACTTTCCACGGTTTGCGACCACCCGCACGCACGCTGCCTCCCGCCCTCGGGATGGGATCTTGATACCCCAGGAGGCACCATCCATCCTCCCGCCACCAGCTGTGCTGCTGTTTACACTTCAGCCCTCTCCTCCCTCCCGGGCCCGCAGTGGGGCCAATCTTTTTTTTTTTTTTTGGCCTCCTCCAGGGCTCCGTGTCCGGCCAAGGGCTCCGTGCCAGGGCAGGAGCTGCCTTTGGCCACGAGAGCCCCCTCGCCGTATCCTCCATGGACAGGCAGGGGACCAAAGGGGCGGGAGCTGAGGAAGCAGTGCGGGCCAAGAGACGTGCTAGCTGTTGCTTCCCGCTGCTTTCTTTGGGGGGTCCCTAAAATTGACAGATTGAAAAAGGGTCTGCATGTTCAAAAAGGTTGGGAACCACTGGCCTACAGAAAAAAAAAATGGGATTAAGCACTGGGGGAAAATGTTGAATAATTATCCTTATGTGGTATTCTAATTCTTACAACTGAGTTACGCACTTTCAATCTCCCAGTCTCAAAAGGGTTGCAAGAGGGTTGCAACCCTGTATACATAGGGTCTTTACTTATTCTACACTGATTGCAAAAGAAAGCTTTTAAATAAATCCAATTCTACGCACATTTCATGGCAATTGATAAGAAGCAGAGTAAAAGGGCACGCAATTCTTAGAAGTTCACAACACAGCTGCCTTCTGTGATATCCAGTTTCCACCTCTGGAAAGAAGTATCTGAAGAGACAGTGGCTTGACACGCACAAAAGCTAGGATGTTACCACCATATCGATGATGGTAGTTTTTATTGTGCTGTAATCAGGTAGAGGTTGACCAATGACTATTTAAAAGTTAGAGGGAGACTGCCACCTAGTGGTGGTCTGTTTATTCACAATGTTCCTTAGCATCCTAAATCAACACTGCACATCCGTGCTAATTACCTGTATCTTAGCTACAATCCAAAAAATACACGTATACTAATATATGTATTATTCAGCTATAACACTCCTTGGAGGACTTTATTATCCATTTTCTTTTACAGTTAAACAATTGAAAAAGCTCCAAGCTGACAATGTAGTTCCACCAAGGGAAAAATACTGTTTTGCATTTATAGAACACCTATTATCCAAGAGTCTCGATAGGATTTATGAACACTAAGCAAGCCTCACAACTCCCTCTTTTACAGATGGCAAAACCAATACAGACATCCAGTTACGTATTCAAGGCCAAAGAATGTGTCAGTGACAGGCAGCAACAAATTCTAGGAGCCCTAGATATCAATCAGCTTCAACTTAACACAGCTAAATCCAAATCCCTTGTGTTCGCTTCCAAACTCTCTCTTTCATCACTATCCATACCACCACTGTCCTCCCTGTCGCTACAGCCCACAAGACAGGCGTCTTCGTCAATGCCACTTTGATCGCCAAGCCCCAAACATGCAGGCCACGTCCAAACCTTGCAGTTTCTTTCTCCGCAGCGCCTCCAAGTTCCCCGCACATTGACACTGCCCACATTTGGGGTTTTCTAGACCACAATCCTGGCCCTGCAATGAACCCTATGTAGGCACACTACCGCGCCTAAGGGGTGACCCACGGACTGTAACAGGACTCTGTATGGGTGAAGGGGCCCATCTGGGCTCCCTGCAGGAACAGGGTTCGAATTTTATGTAGGACGTTAAAATTTAAGACTTCTTGAATAAAGGGGAAAGCTCCTTTTTCCAGCTTTTAAATCAATTAAGGCCACGTTATTTCATTCTCCCAATACAGCTGCCCCATTTTAAACTGATGAGTCACTAACCTATGGTTATCATCTTGGGTATTTGCACCCACTTCAAGGTATTAAGAACAAAAAGAATTATAATAATCTAGCCTGATCTCTTGCTTACGCAGTCACAGAACTTCACCCAGTAATTAATGCCTCAAGGCCATATCTTCTGCTTGGGCTAGAGCATAGCTTTTAGATTTAGACACACACCATCTTGACTTTCTGTCCTCTCAACTCCCTGTTCTCATTTGCTTAGCGACTGCTCATTCTGACTCAATGCCAGTTCCACCACTCAGCTGTTCTTCTCAATTAAATGCTGCTATTTACTCATTCCTGCCACTTAAATTTGCTGCTAAGTATCAGGGGCAAGACAGGTGAGGATCAATTTCTGTTGGAGAGACACTTGTAGAAGAGCTTCATAGAACTCAATCTCATCTCTTTCACCAACAGAAGTTGGTCCAATAAAAGATACTGCTTTACCCATCTTTTAGGTCTAATATCCTGACACCAACACAGCTTCAACAGTGTTAATTAGTAGGTATTTTGGCCACAATATACTCTGCTGTTGGATCATCTCTCCCCCCCTACTGGGTCAGCTTTCTCCCTTTATTATTCACATTCCTCCTGCAGACTCTGACCTATACTTATTTGCCTGCTTATACCTATTGGCATCCATCTCCCAACATACATCCATTTTCTCCATTTATTCCTCTCGCCCTCACTTCTAACCCTCCCTGAGACTCTATCCCATTTGCCTCCATGCTGAAATGCTGGAAAGCCCTTTGAAATCTTCCAGCAGGAGTTCTGTATAAGTGCTCCTTTTATGGCTTCCCATTGGATGGTTTTGTTTACTGAACACAAACATTAAAAAAAAAACAAAAAACCCCATATACAAACATTATCTGTAACAAGCTTTTTAACCTTTAAAAAAAATTCCAGACTCAGCCCTACCTTGGACTGTGTCACAAAGCCCAGGTTCATTAAAATAAGCTTTGGCTTTGCAGGAATCAAGTGGAAAAAGCTTTCCAGGTTGGTTCAAGAAGGCTAATGATGTACCAGAGTTTGCCTGGCAGCCTTGTTTTTAAACAAAGTTTATCCCATGCAGTGGAACAGCCAAATTTCACCCATGCGAGGCCCATGCTGACTAACATCTGTGCCCTTAGGGTTCCTTCCAGTTGGCCTGAATTAGAGCACTATGAAGCAACCTTCATCTTTGACATGGTGGGTGAGGGTCACTGAGACAGGCCTAGACTGACAGCTTCGTCCTGAGCCAAGAACTTCTTCACTCAAAAAGAGTAGTTCATACTGGCCCTGTTGTCTCTATGCCATGTCATCATACTAAAACCACAGCGGCTAAAACCTGCACATGGCCCTTGGGAGGCATCTTGGCCACTCCTTCCCAGACATCTTAGTAGCTCATTAAGATGCATTTAGGCACACGTTGGGAAGATGCAGGGAAGAGGCACTTCTGGCTACCACACCAAAGTTCTTCTACAACCTTTGCGCAAGACTGAGCTAGTCACGGATGGAAAGGGCATAGAAAGGCTGGGCATAAAATAGGAACGCGAGGCTTTAAGAGTTCATTCATTAATATTTGCAAAGGTCCTTGAGATCCCCAGCTGGAAAGTGCTACGGAAGTTCAAAGAATTCCTAGGCAAGCACACCAGAATACTAATGCGAAACTACTACAAGAAACACTTTCCAAGCCAGGATTCAGCCTGCATGGGAACTTTTACAGGTTTGTGCTGCAACTTGAAAACAGGGGGTTCAATGAAAGTGGTTAACAGCACTCTCCAGTTTCAAATAATGATAGACTAGGAGCCTGACCTTTCAATCTTTGCTCCGGATGGAAATTTTGTCTGCTTTGACTGCAGGATTGGATCACAATCTAAATCATTTAAGCTGAAAGTACAGGAGGAGGAGGAGGAGGAATGGGGAGGGAAGCAGGAAATCTCTCCTAAGGAATCTCTGGGGATAAAATGAAAAAAAAAAAATCTGGAACAGTGCAAGGACATTCTAGGGACAATGAACAGAAGTGTCTTGCTTTTTGTTTTCAATTAATATATGGAAATAATTCTTGAGTCTGTTCCGGACTTGAATTTTATTTTTTTTCCCCCCCTTCATCTTCTGTAGTGGTTTTTTAGGCCTTGGAAACATTTTCTTCCCATTCAGCTAGATAAAAGCATTAGCATTGTGTTTATTATGAAAGTTAAAAATAAGATGAAAAAAATTAATTAATGCATAATGTAAAAACATTCAGATTAATGCAACATGCCCTTGGAAGGGGTCAAACAAAGTTTGATAGGCTCAGATCTATTTAGTATATTGTGAAATAGCAAATCATTGAGTTTCTCTGTTCATATTCTCTCAATATGTAGGAGAGGGACACCAGAAGATCAGACTTTTTTGAACAACCAATTTTCTTACTTATGTTACTAATATCTGAAAGTTTTCAACTGAAAAATCTCAAGTACGAATTTCCTTTTCACTTCGTATGCAACTTTTATTTGTTCATTAGTTAATTTTGTGCTGGGATGATACATCAGTCAATCCATTTTCATGCTTTCTTGCACCAGAGTGTTCCGACATTTGGGATACAAATACTGCCAGGAAACATTAAAGCCACGCCAATCTCTCATTTTTTTAATTTAAAATAATTTTTAATCACAAAAAAAGTTGTATCAACAGTGTAGAAAGTGTTTCCTTCATTTGTAAAAACGCAAAACCTGAACTTTTGATCTACAACAGAGTCCCTTTAACAACTGCAGATGTTAGCAAACTATTAGGGGAAGTGGTATTATCCCGTTGTCAGATTCTGCAGTAGCAATCAGATCCTGAAAAGAAATCCCCTACTTTTTGCAGGGGTCTAACGTGGCTAGTAGCAATTAAAATACGGTTTGATCCTGTCCTTACCAAGCAAGGCTTAACTGTTTTAAGGTCAAGAAGCTATCCCACTGTAACCTCAGGTCCCCATACTCAGTTTGCTTATATAGCTATTGTGGTGATCTAACCAACAGAACATCAGATGCCAGTGACTATAATGTGTATCGTGCAACATGGACTTCCTGCCTTCACCACATACAGCCGAATATGCAGTGGCTGCTAACTTTGTCCTAGATGGCTCCTGTACGGCTTCGCTGGAATAGGAAATTTAGGGAAATGGGAAGTAGATTCAAACCCTTTAACATGCCAAGGGTGTCATTTAAGAAACAGGACACACGCCAACCAAAGCAAGAAAATGCAAAAAATTCAGGCAAGCTGCCACTTTTTCCAAACTAGGCTGGGTGTTCACGTGCACGAGTAGGTATTGTAACATCACACCAGGATCTGGAACATCTCAAACACCAAGGCATAGCAGTACGAATGAGGGTGATGGGAGCCTGCGGACAAGGGGAAGATTGCAAGGAACGCAACAGTATGTGGTGTGAATTTTTTTTTTAATTTAGAAAAAACAAAACCGTATTAACATGCTCTGGACCTTAATTAAAACTTCTGTAGCACTCTTCATCTGAGAATCTCAAAGCACCTGACAACCATGAATTACATCTCAACACACTGTTAAGTAAGTAAGGAATACATATAGGTCACTTCCCCAGCACTGAAATGGGGCCACCTCTGGAGTGAATAGAGCAGCTGCTTAATAAAAAAATAAAATAAAAAAAGTTACTATATAAGCTCAGGACAGGAAATTAAGAAACTGTAAGAAAAAATTTAGGGAGTCTGATTTTCCAAGTAGGGATTTGGTCAAGAAGCTACAGTTAACACCCCAACTCTGACAGAAGTGCCATGGGCTTGCTAATAACCAGAGAGACACAGGATCTCGATATTTACTTGACTCCTTCAGACCTATCTCCACTGAGATTTTTTTCTAAAATTCCTTCCCATTACTCTCTCTGGGACACACTCCAGCAGTGGGTGCTGGCAGCAACTTAGGGGCTGGCTACACACATTCTGAAATAACCTGATGTGTGAAAAACATTTATTCCAGAAGAGTCCTCCTTCCCTCCCACCCCACACCCCATAAGTGAGCTTGATGGATTTTGGAAGCAAGTTCTGAAGTATCCATCCACACAAAGTTGTTCTGAAACCGTGAGTCCACTTGAAGTTCAGACCCTAAGTTATTCCACACTCTCTCATGCTGACCAGTCCTTGACCACCCTGCTGTGGTTCCCTATTCTGCACAGAGCCTAAGATACTAGTGGCCACTTCTTTGGTCTAGACTAGTGCCTTTGCCATTAACATTATGTAGGAAGGCTAGTGTGTCTCTGAACCACACTGCAAAGTCGCATGTACGCTTCCGTAGGTAAAGACCACTGTGTCAGATGCACAGCTCGGAAATCAGGAGGTAGGGAGATGTATTAGCATGTCAAAAGAAGGGAGTTACTTATCAAGTGTCGGACCAGTGTTAACGAGGCCAATTCAGTCCAGGCAGAAGTGGCTCAGTACCAACAGGCGATGGGGAGGTGTGAAGAGGGGGAAAATTCCCTTTGGAGTCAGATACCATTCTACAGGTTGGACCCCTCTTGTGCAGCACCCTCGGGACCTGACCAGCCCCAGATGAGGGAATGTGGTCAGGCACCTCCCAGCTGCCAGCTCCTTTGGTACCACTGGGCTGTCTGCAGGCCAGTCCGGGTTTCACTGCCGGGCAGCCAGGCAGCTCCAGCCCCACTACCACAGCCCCAACCCCACTGCCGGGTGGCATGTGGCCCCAGCCACACTGATTCTACAGGGCAGCCACGGCTGGCTTCCCCTCTCGGGCTACTGCGGCTGCAGCCCCAGCCCCACTACCAGGCAGTCCCAATCACACTGCTGCGGTCACCACCCAGACTACTGCGGCCCCGCCGCCTCCCAGGCTAAAGTGGCCCAGCCAGGCTTCCCTTCTTAGGCTGGTATGGTCCCAACCCCACGGCTGGGCGGCAGACAGCTCTGAACGCACTCCACTCAGGCTGCTGTGGCCCTGCTGCGAGCAGACTCCCAGGGCTGCACCGGGCTCTCTCATCTAGGAACATCTGTGGTGATGCCAGACCACAGATGTAGCTGGATGAGAGAATCTGAGATTTGGAAGATGCAATCTATAAATCATTACTCAGTCCTAATTTGACCATGTGAAATCTGCAAATGAATTGCAACTCTGCTGATTCTCTTTGTAGTCTGGTTTTGCAGCTTTTTTGTAAAAGGATAGTACACTTAGGCCAGGTCTCCTCTTGCTGTGCTGGTATGTAGCATTTTATTTAGCGCAGGAGTGGGCAATAATTTTTTTGTCCGGGCCACTTACCAAAAATTTTTAAGGGAGGGATGGGGCCTCAAAAGGAAGGGGACGGGGCCAGGATGCTTTGGGCTTCCCCACCCACAGACCATGACTGGTTTGGGGGTGGGGGAGTCTGTCCCCCTCTCCCCTTCCCACTAAGCACCCATGCCCCTGGCGGTGGGATGAGACTTCCCATGCTCCCCCACCCCCAGGCCAATCAGGGCTTGAGGGCAGGGGTGCACACAAAGCCTCCACCTGCCCTGCCAGGGTGCGTGGCACTTCAACACGCTATGTGCTCCTGGCAGGGCAGAAGAAAGTTTGTGCGCTTCCCGCGCCCCCAGGCACTAATTGGCCTGGGGGCAGAGGAGTGGCAGGGCCTCCACTGGCTGGATCAACCTGCTTGGCAGGCTGAATCCAGCCCATGGAGGCCCTTCTGCCCACCCCGATTTAGTGGGTCTAGTTCAGACCTGCTAAATCAAACGCTGACAGCATAGTATTCCTCAATTAGTGAGGAGTAAGGGGAGCCAACAGGAGCATTTGCTCCCGTTGACCTCCCACTGTGAAAACAGCACCAAGCTCAGCTTAAATTTCAGCTGCATTATTTACATAGCGGGAGGGGGTGTACCTTAATTCTCTAGTGTAGACCTGGCCTTAGGGTTGAATAGATCACTGTTCATTATCAAGAACAGTTACATGTCTCCTTAGCATGCAGTGGACACTTTATGTAATACTGCTATTAACTTTGCTGCCTTTGGTTCACTGTGCCAAGAATTCACTGAGGCCTTGTCTAAGAACAAACTACCATTAGGTTATCTAGAGGTATGTTTTAAAACCAATTTACTTAAACCTGTGCAAGCCTACCTTTGGATGCTTATTTTGGTTTAGCCTAGTCGGATAAAAATGAGTCAGAAGCCCATTTGTTCAGACAATTGATATCAGCCTCAAATCAGTCGCCACTCCTGTGTGCCACAACGGCAGATTCTACCGAGAAAATGCAAAGGCAACTCCTCACTGACATGCCACTCCTACATGTATCACACTGTGGCAAGACCTGTGGAATTACTTCACACCGAAATGAATGAAGGACAAAGGAACACATTTCCCAGCATTCCTTCAGGGTATGTGTCATGGTCATGAGGGATGGCCAGCAGTCTGGGGCCTAAGGGGTTAACTGTACCTAGCCAGATAGCAGTCAGCCAAGAGGGATTTCAACTGGGACAAAGAAATTTTTGGCTTTCCCTTGTCTGAGGCAGCTGACCCTCCAGATACTGAGGGGGACAGAAAACATGTGTCTCCCCCAGAAAAGACTCTTCACCATCTGTAAGTAGGGCAAAATCTAGATAAATCCGTTTTATGGTTTGGGAATGGGAATCTGATGTCTGTGCATTTAGAAATGGGTTTTCTTCTCTTTGTAACTAAGTTTTGTTCCCATGGCAGAATTCCCCATGGGTTTATTAATTAGTGGCTCTTACCATCTAGCCAATCCAACTATGCTTGTAACAGGGGTATTGTTTTGATAATAAAAGGTTTTTTTTATTAATCTGGTATTGGTTCAATTCTGTGTCCTGGGAAATCTGTCTGTGGGATCTGCATGCCTCTGACTAGGGCAGGGGTTCCCAACCTGGGGTACACGTACCCCTAGGGGCTACAAGAAGCCTGTCAATGGGGTACAGGGAATATTTGGTAAATAACTAGATTATCCTAATGGAAATATTCCAAAAGTAGTAGTGTTAGTGAAAAAAGTTGTGGATTCTAGAGTCTAGAATTTATTTCCTTTCATATTGAATAGGGGATACGGGAAGGTTTACTAAAAGCCAAGTGGGTATGGGGACTGAAAAAGGTTAGGAACTCCTGGACTAGGGGATTTAGGATTTTGGAGGGGAAGTTTTATACCAAAGCTTGGAAAGATAAGGTTTTGGGGTACTTTTGTGGGCCCCCACTTCTGCATTCATCGTGCCAGAGTGCGGAATCAGCCTTGACAGTGTCTACACAGCAGGGCTCAAGTCGGTAAAAGCGACGCAACTTCAGCTATGTCGACTTAAGTCAAAGTAGCTTAACTCGGCTTTTGGAGCTGTCTACACAGCAGAAAATCGAAGGAAGAACACTCTTCCTCCAATCCCTTACTCCTCATACAATGAGGGTTACAGGAGTCCAAGTACTCCAGCTTGACAGTATTTCAGAATAAAGGCTTGTAGTGTAGATGAGTTTTGTTTTTTCAGAATAACGTGAGTTATTCCAAAATAATGCCACTATGCAAATATACCCTTAGTGTGTTATTGCTAAAGCCCTGTTACTCCGTGGATATCTGCTTGTAACCATGGATGTGGAGATCCCTGGCTCATTTTTGTGGATGCAGATGCGGATATAAACCTTGTATCCACACGGCTCTATTTGTTTCCTCATCATTTTGTATTTAATCAGTCCTCCTTTCCATCTTCCTCTATTTTTCTTTCATTTTTCACAAGGGGGCCCACCCATGCTCTAATCATAGAATCTCACGACTCGAAGGGACCATGGGAGATGACTTAGTCTAGTCCCCTGCACTCGTATTAGAAACATAACATACAAGAGGACTCTGGGTTCTACTTGGGAAGCCAAACGAGCTAAGTGCATATTTAATCTAGTACTTATAGGTGCTGGAAAATAATTCAAGCACCTTATTGAACTGTTTCATGGATTCGGCTTTTGAAATTTCTAAGAGAGTCTGCAGAATACCTCATGAGCTCTTTTTGTTAATGGGCAGCTAACCGTGTTTTCTGATGGAGCTACTGACAATTCTCTTATAAAATCCAGAATCAAGACTTTCAAAATGGGAAAACTGCCTTATGTCACATTTACATTGTTTTAGAAGAAAATTTGCTCTGCCTCTCTCTGGTATGGACAGAGATCATCCGTGGATCTAAGCCTAATGGTCACACCTCAACAGCCTGCGATGGTCTTCTCCTTTCCTGCCAGGCATAAATGTGAAAGCAAACTCCCAGGGGAGAAATTTTTCTTCTTCCTCTTTAGGGATATAAGCAACCAGTCAACTACCCCATAATCAAAAGCTCATCAGATTGTCGAGTAGTGACTTAACTAGTCGCTTCCCCCCGCCTTGCTGCCTCTATTGGAGGCAGCAAGGTGAGGGGGGAGCCGGCTTAAAAGTTGGTTCCCTCCAGCGCCGTCTCCAGCGGGCAGAAGCACAGTGGAGAAATGGCACGAGCCCGAGCCTGAGCCTAACCCTAACCCTGCATCTTAGAGGGAACAATGCTGCTTGCCCTGCTCTTGCACAGGCTGTAGCCATGTGCTCTGGAGCCCCTTGTGCTTCGTGGCTGCCTGTTATTCCAACAGGTAGCTCCTGTTGACTGGTTTCTGGGCAGAAACTGGCCAATGGGATTTTGCTGGGGGCAGAAGCAGCTCCTAAAGCTTTCCCCCTTCCCCTCCAGAGTCACACTGTTTAAAGAAAAACTGCCCCACAGCCGCATTTCTGAGCAGCGTGAGAGCGGGGCGAGGCAAACGGGGAGCCTGCCTGGGGCTCCCCACAGTGTCCATGGGCCGGATCCGGTAGCTTTTTTTGTGGGGAGCAAATCAACCAAGATGGCAATCTCTTCCCATAGCTCTGACCATTAGTGACACAAGCCTTGTATCCACGATGCAAACAGCTGCAAAGGCCTCCAAATGAATCCCAGCACCACAACTCAGAATTCTGGAATGCTGCACCATAGATGAAGATCATCTTCCCTCTAGCTATAGCTACCTCTCCTGCCAAAACTGTGTGGAGATAAAGCCAGCAACAGCCTCAGGGAGGGTGTACTCAGACTCAATGGTGCTGGCATGCATAAGAGCCAGTAGGGGGCCTGCTGCCTCCCCTGCTGCTGCCTGCTTCAAGGGCCAAAAAACCCTCCAAACTAGCTGAGTGCCTCAAGTGTCACACTAAGAGAATAAGACCTAGGAACGTAAACATGCACAGGTATTTTTTTTTAAGTTAACTGCCTAAATGGTGTTAGCTACTAGAGCCCAATTCTTTTTTCAATAAAGTCAACATCAACCTACCCCCATTGGCTTCTGTGGTACCGGATCAAGCCCTCTGGTAATAGTTTTAAGCAGCGCTTTGAAGCGCCATTCAATTACTTATTTACAAGAGCAATGCAATTTAAAGAACGTAATATAGGGATCACTCGGCCACATCTGAGGTGGAACACAGGAGCTGCTTTGTGCCAGCAAGTCCAAACAAGTCTTCAAGAAAAGGAAGTGAAGAATAATGACTCCACTTAAAATTACGTTCAAACCGTTTGGTTATAATCTTCCCATTAGGAGACAGGCCTTTTCTCATCTGCAACTAAGAGAGAGCTTAAAAAAAAAGTTAACATACGGCCTTGAAAAGCGCCAGGAAATGTAGGGAGCTACCCAAAGCTAGACAGCCAACATAACTACAGCCAACAAGAATCCCCCCCAACTGAGGCAAATATGAAGAGAACTGGCCATGAGCAAAGCTTTTAATTTCCCTCCTTTTTGAGAACACAATGGAAACAATTCCCCAAGAACAAAAGCGATGCGTCAGCGGGCCCTACTGTCTCAAAGTCTTTCAAGTTGGAAGGACAGTTGATTTGCACCATGTGTAGGATAGGAATGCTAGCTAGAACCAAGTGAGATAAATTTCAGCCCCTCCAAGCTGGTTAATATTAAACTGAAATGAATCATCTTTACAATAATGGTAAACAAAGCCACCGGTTTACAGTGGAAGAGATTTAGCAATGTGCCCCAGTCACACTTCCTTTGCTGGGAGTTTCAATGCTCAGACCTCATGTTCTATTGTTGGAAAAAGCATTGAAATATGGGTCAGTCACATGCGTAAAAGCCAGAGGACAGAGCATTCAAGACGCCACGACGTCCTCAACTCACCCCTGCTTGGCCCACCATGGCGTTCCAGCACATTCAGTTCTTTATTACAGATAAAGCAAAAGGGGAACATAGAATGGCTTGGATGCATAGCATATGTGCTACGCCATTCCAACAAAAAGGGCTGAATTAGAGCGATCCATTTCCCAGCGTTGGTGGCTATAGCTCTGTTCTTTAATAAAGCTACTAAATGAAAACTACATTGTTTAAAAGGAAACCAAAAATTAACTGAAATATAATTTAGTTATTCCTCACTCCTCCAGGCAGGAGAGAATAGGCAGGGGATTTTCATCTCTGTGCGTGGCCTTGTCAAGACGGATACTGGAATCCAGCACCCAGTTCTGGCATCCACATTTTTAAATGGATATTGGAAAGTCTGGAGAGGATGCCTGAAAGACCCACACAAATTATCGGAGAGCTGAGAAAATGCCTTCCAGTGAGAGACCTAAAGAGTTCAATCTGTTTAGCCTATCAAAAAGATGATCAAGAGGAGACTTGTTTACAACATAATGTACCTTTTTGGGGAGAAATACCAAGTATTAGGCCCTTTGTTCTAGCGGGAAAAGGCACAGCAAAACTCAAAGGCTAGAAGCTGAAACCAGATAGCGTCAAATTAGAAATAAAGAACAAAATGTTAACAGTGAAGGTGGAATATTTGTATCTTGGTGTCCTCACATCAAGACTGAATGTCTGTCTTTCTGGAAGATGTGTTGGCCAAACAGAGTAGTGGGCTCAATCAAGAGGTGACTGGGTGAAATGTCATGTTCTGTGATATACAGGAGGTCAAGCTAGATGAGTTAATTGTCCCCTCCAGCCTTAAACATGATGAACCTATGAAATCCAGACATTTTTAAATCAGCCTCCTTATACATGTAGCTCCTGGAAAGTCGCTCTCATTTTCAAGTTTCAGATCAACACCTATTTCCCCTCTTGCCGTTACGTCTTCATTTCCTTTATTAAATGCGGAACCATGATTGAAATTGAGACGGTATCCAAGATGCCACTAATTCATGGGATGAGCAGACTTTTGTGCTCTTGAGCAGCTGAGCACAAACAGTGCGTTGCACACAAATACGACTGTTCCTGCCTGCAGGGGGTTGGAAGCAAGAAAGGGATTAACAGATTTATTTAAAAATGGGTTACACAATACAGGTGGAGTACAATTCCCATTCGATAATTGTTGAAAGCGACACCTGAGATTAAGACCCTGAAATCTGACTGACGGTATCTCAGAATTTACAGCCTGCTATAGGAAGTCGTGAAGCAATCATCATTGGCAAAGAAAACCTATTCTCACAGCAGAGACCAGTCATGGATGCCGGGGCACAAACCCACTTCAGCACAGTTAGATGCCCTATAAATTGTTGACAATGCTAAGCAGACAGCTTCCTATTTCAACTCCCGTAGAAAAAACAAAGGAGCAAACATGCAAAAAGTACATTCTTCATTCAGAACAGTAATAACTGAACAACAATTATTTTAGAACTTTTTTGAAGTGTCAGCATTCTAGTCACTACTGGGGGGAGGAGGGGGCCTAAATACCACCACCTGTGGTAAGGTGGTGGGGCAGGTTCCCGTGGGGCCTAGGGCGCTCGCCTGGGGAGGACAGGGTCATGGGGCCAGATGCATTTACCATGACTCAAATTGTAAATTCTTCTCCTCTTTCTTCCCCTAGCCACTTGGAAGTCCCCGGCTTAAGCCATGCCCTGAGTTGCAACAGTTTTATGCCCCGCCTCCTGCACCAACTTCTTGGAGGACTCTACGATGAGTGGTAACTGACTTCCAGAGACACCACCACCAAAGACAGTTTCCAGAGATTGGAAAATTAAAAAAAAAAAATGTACAAACATATTTCATTTAAGCAAGAATGGCTACAATTTGAAACACAGCTGACAACGAATCCTTAATTATTTCAACTCTAGAAATAATGTGTAATACCTGCAACACAGAGAGATGGAATGGATCCAGTTTGCTTCCAGGCTACATGTTCATAACAATCAAAACATCTTCTCCCATTTAAAATTGCCTAATTTTTTCAAGATTTTATTCATCATGCAATTCATATTTCAGCAACATATCACTATTTGTCATGTAGTACCACCTAGTGGCTCCACTTACAGAACAGGATTAAATAAAGACTGTGAATGGCTAGCTAACTACAAAAGCAGCTTCTCCTCTCTTGGAATTCACACCTCCAGATCAGCTACTAGAAGTGGGCCTCATCCTCCCTGATTGGACCCACCTGCCATCTCCAGCCTGATTCTGGCCTGCATATTTATACCTGCCTCTGAAAATTTCCACTACATGCATCTGACGAAGTGGGTCTTTGCCCACGAAAGCTTATGCTCCAAACACTTCGGTTAGTCTATAAGGTGCCACAGGACCCCTCGCCGCTTTTGCAGATTCAGACTAACACGGCTACCCCTCTGATACTTGCCACCATTAAGTGTGATGCTTACCAGTTAACTGGTTAGATCATCCACTTCTCTAATACTAACATACAAAAGGGAAACTGAGGCAGGGGAAAATATGCAGCTTGACCAAGATGAAACAGGAATCCAGCACAGGGGACTATACTGAGATCTCTGATTCCCAGGCTAGCACTGCTGGACGACAAAGTCAGATCTTCTGTTAACTTACCAGCATGGCATTCTTCGAATAAATCACTTGATGTCTGTGCCTCAGTTTTTTCCATTTGTAAACTGATTGTATACTTATATTAAGAAAGCCCAGGGACCCTAATGAGGATCAGCGAGTCAGGGGGTGGGTGCTGTACAAACATATGTTAAAGTCCTTGCCCAAAACAGCTTACAATCTAATTTAAGACAAGGCAAACATGTAAAGGATAGTTAAGCACCAGAATAGTTTTCCAAAGTGTTTAAAGAACAGGTTAGACAAAACATCTATCCGGGATAGCGTAGGTATACCTACTTGATCCTGCCTCAGCTCAAGGAACTGAACTACACAAACACTCGAGGTCCCTTCTGGACCTTTATTACTATTGTTCTGTGTTGAAAATAAGAAAAAAAATCATTGGTCCACAGTTACACAGCACTGTTCCTTTGCAGCGCTTCACTGAGTACAAACATTGGATTCTAAGACCAAGCCTTTTGCTTCTGAGGACTGCCACAGAAGCATAAAAAGCCCTGTGTAGACTGGACCATTTGACGGAAAAACCCTGTTTTGCGCAAGATCCTGTAAACCTCATCTTTTGAGGAATACGGGATCTTGCTCAAAACGAGGTTTTTCTGACGAACGACCCCGTCTACACAGAGCTTTATCGCAAAAACCTCTTCTGCAAAAAGGATCAGAAGAGAATATGCAAATGAAAGCGTGAGATTAGCCAATGAGCGCGCCATTTGCATTTCCTCTTCCGAAAAACTGCCACAGCGTAAACGAAGCCTGAATGCGGGGGAGCTTTCAGTCACCAAAAAATAAACTGCCTCCATCCCAGTTGCCTTGCACAGAAACACCCATAAGCATAAACTCAGAGAAGTGGCTTCACTAGAAGAGAAAGGAAGAAGGACTCTGTTTGTATCTGAGAATTGATGAATGTATACAAGGAGGAATTTTGCTGTAATTTTATTTAAAAAGTACACCTATGTCCACACTGGTAACGTGGTTTCAAAGATGTTACAGCAGGGGCCACACAGTTCTATTAAATCTGTGCCACTAACACAATATGACCTTGGCAAGTTCTAACCAACAGTTTACCCATTTGGAAAACAGGTAGAGACATAACTGCAAGTTTCCAATAGTTTTGGCACCTCTAAAAGGCACATTCAAGATTATAAGGGAAAACCAAAGCACTAAAGGATCTCATAGACTCATAGACTTTAAGGTCAGAAGGGACCATTTTGATCATCT
>JANRFK010001234.1:123170282-123183273 GCA_030068395.1 Apalone spinifera | reverse complement strand
CCCAAAACAGACCCCTGCGGAACCCCACTTGTTATACCTTTCCAGCAGGATTTTCTAAGTTATCTTGTTTTCCTTCTAGTTTGTCTAGTCTAAGCTTTAAGGGGGCAGTTTCTTCTTTCATTTCACTGGTTTCAATGGCAGTTTTGTGTCGCTCATTCTCCAAAGGCGCCATTTGGGATTTTTACGTCACAGACATCTATAGAGAGGCCACAGATATCTTTAGAGATTGAACTTGGCTGATCAGTAAGAAATTCTTCAGGTGCTGAGATTATTCAGGCTTAGTTCTTTTGTTGCTTCTCATTTTTTTCAGTGAAATCCATATTCAATAGTTTGAAATTTAATCAGGGGATTATATTTATACTTTTAGGACAAATTTACTGCCAGTTTGCTAGGAAAGTAATCAGAGAATAATTCATGTAGGGAGTGAGGTAGTCTGGGATCATCTAGTCTGCCTTCTACAGTGGACGCTGTCTGGGGCTCTCTGTTCAATGTCCCTGCCCAGTTCCCTCGTTTTAGCCCTTTAACCTTCACACTCATCCCTGTTTTTTCTTCTTTATTTGTCCCCCAGAATCAGTTGGTGTTCAGGGCTCTGTAGATTCTCCTTGTAGGCTGGAGGAGGGGGGGGTCCTTTAGATGTACCTCCTAGACCCCACATTTTTTTTAAATACTACAAACCATAGAATTTTACCCAGTAATGGCTTGCATTGTATAAGAGGGCAGAGTATTCTTGAATATTATTTCAAAAGTTTCAGAGGGGTAGCCGAGTTAGTCTGTAACAGGAAAAAAACAAAAAACAACAACAAAAAACCAATTAATAGTCTAGTAGCATCTTAAAGACTAACCAAACACGTAGATGGTATCATGAACTTTTGTGGGCACAATCCACTTCTTCAGATGACTGGAGTATTAGAAGTGTATGGTGCCATATATGGATTTTCTTCAGTGGTACTCAAAGATCTTGTCCCATGAGAGATTTTCATCCAGTTTCTTGGAATTTTTTACTTTCACAACATTCAATATCATAAATATCTAAAGGCTATACATTTTGCCCATCAGTCACAGTAAGATGTCAATGCGTGAGCCAAAACAGCTCACCCAGAGATTTAGAAAAAGCTTTTCTGCACTTCCCTCCTCCACACCACATGTAGCTTAAAAAGCTAAATGCAAACAACATGGGAGATGAAGGAGGCTGAGGTGTAAATTTAAGCATGTCATTCAACAGAAGTTTAGAATTTTGCCTGGAGAGGAAAAAATAAAGTCCTATCTTTTTTCCTGTATGGAACCATGCAAGGAAAAAATAGCAGTACATGGCTCCAATAAAAAACACAGGATGTATAAAAATAGGGCTCCCGATTACAACAGGACAGTCAACTATTTATGAGTTCCACTTTATACACGGTTACTTATCTGTGTCTCTTCCATTTCAAGCAGCCACCAACACGTCTATCTCCACAAAGATATTGACATTTACAATTTATAGCATGAAACAAATCAGGCTGTGTCTACCCACAAATGCACCATTTTAACTAAAGAGCTTTTAAATGGATGTATTTAAACCACCACAGATCCCGGTATAGGCACCCTTAAATTGGTTTAAACATGGTTTATGTAGATTCTGTGTTAAACTGGATTTAAACCAATGTAAAGGTACCATGCCCATGCAGAGATTAGCACCAGTTAAACTAAATGTATTCAAAACTCATGCTTGTTAAACTGGTACAACTTTGCATGAAGAGCTATATCATCTGTGGTTTTAATTAGGAACCAGAGACAAGGCAAGCATGTCTAGTGGTCAGACAAAGGGAATGAGCACCATTAGCACTGGGATCTGTTCCTCACTGCTGCTTATTTGCTATGTGACTTCGGGTGCCTGTTTGCCTCAGTTTCCCCATGTATAAAGCAAAGATAATACTAACCCATCTTTGTAAAATTAATCTAAAACAGGTCTTAGAAATGCAAATTAACAGTGGAAAGGTTTAATAGAGTCCCAGCTGACCTCAGGGAGAAAAATCCCACCAAAAACATACTATTAACAGCTGTAGAATCCATTTCTCTGTGGGGATCTCTGCATGTCATCATTGGTCCAGCAACAATGCAGCCCCCATCAATGGGGAAGCATGAGCAATGTCCAAGATAGACAACTTAATGGTTAAGATGTCTATTTAGCACAGGTGCTAGTGCTAGTGTAAATAGAAGAAATCTAAACTTTCAAGTTGTAACCATAGCTCCCTCCATGGACGCGAGACCTACCTGTTAGTTTTCCTATACCCACCTTCACTGATAATGAGCCTCAAGTGTCCACAAATCATTGTCTGTTTATAAAGCACTGTGAATCATTATCCTCCCTGTTATATTACCTGTACATCTTTCCCGGCACCTATCACTATCTGTCAATAGATCATTTGGTAAGGGGCTAGCTATATACAACCCTTTCCGAAAGTCACTATTGTCCGACAGTTCAGGCTCTGAAACATGCTTAGCGAAGGAATGATTGTTGTATTGCTGCATCTGTTCCAAGCATGAGCAGCTCTAAAAATACAAGGCACGTTAAGGAGATTCAAAAAGTGTGCCAAGAGCTCATTAAAAGAGCGACAGAAAGTCTGTCTAAAACAGCCTTCCGGCTGCGCTTCAGAAGCTTGAAAACATGAGAAGGGAGGGGGCATGGACTCGAGAGAAAAACCAAGGCTGCGGAAATTTCGTGTGTAAAAGCAGATCCCTAAAAATAATACGCAGATCTCAACATCTGTAGTATCCATGGTACGAGTAGCAAATACACTACTACAAAAATCACCAAGCACAAGATACTATGGTCACATCTAAGAGCTGGAAACAAAGCCTAGTCACAAATTACAAATTGTTACATGCATATGCTCCTCTACAAGCATGCACAGCTTTTTCTGAAAAGAACATTTAAAAGCATGACAGAAATTAACCTGTAGCTCCTAGGAACTACCATAATTGAGGAGGTCTGTGGCCCATGGAGTCCAGTATTCGGTCTCTGACACTGGTTACCACACACTTCAGAGGAGCGTGCAGGAAACCATGCAGCAGGCAGATGTGGGATAATCTGTCTTTAGGGAAGGTCTCATTTTAATCCCCGACAGAAAATGGTTTAAGAAGCATGAAGTTTTATATTCCAGCAAAAATTGTTAGCATTAACTATTATATGGTAAAGAAACGAGTAGTCCTGTAGCACCTTAGAGATATATATAGTATCATGAGCTTTTGTGGGCAAAACCCACTTTCTGCTCATCTGAGAAAGTTCACCATACTATCGATCTCTCTCCATTTGTTAGTCCCTAAGATGCTACAGGACTATTGGCTGTTTCTTTAAAGTTAGTCTAACACGGCTACCCCCGAGACTATTATGCTGACAACAAGAATATCTAAAGCAGTGGTCCCCAATGCGGTGCCTGTGGGCGCATGGCACCCGCCGGGGCATTTATGTGCGCTCGCCAAGTGACCAGGGCCAGCCCAAGCCCTTCTTGTGCCCCCCACCCCCGGGTGTGCGCGGCGCATAGGCGGCCCCTGCACGCAGGCGCGTGCAGCAGCCCCAAAAGGTTGGGGACCACAGATCTAGAGCACAAGTGTCCAGCTCAGAATAAAAAAAAATTTAAAAAAAAACCCACACACAAAGGGACAGGGCAGAGTGGTGGGACAGAAGAGAAAAGGGTAGCTCTGATGACCTAATGCTAATTTAAACCTTGAAATCCCTTGATAACCAGGGATGCTAAATAACTTTGATATGGTTATTAATTATCCTATGAAGTCATCTATAAGTACTCAAATTGGTAGCCAATTTGACACCCTGTAAGCAAGTTATGAGCAACTGACACCTCTGACTGCCATAAGATGGGATTGGACAACAGGGGATAGTCCACTCGATAAATTGCCTGTACTGGTCATTCCCTCAGAAGCGACCGGCATTGGATACTGAGCTAGACGTTCTTACATTTCTAAGTAGGAAGTTTCCTTTTCTTTGCAATAGGCCCCATATGCTGGCTAGATGTCTATGAAGATAGTATAGGTTTCTCCTCTCCTGACTGTGGTAAAGTAGGCACTAAATAAATCTTAATTTTGCATTTTAATATAAATGTAACTAATTTAATGCAACGCTAATGTGCAGGACACAGAGATTATGTAAAAATAGTATCTTCGCTATATCACTTGCCTCCTGTGAGAGTTCAAATATACCCAACTAAAATAAGTTCACTGCATTTCAGCGCTCCTTTTATTGCCAGATCACTACAGCTATAGAAGAGGGAGCGCCATTCTATTCCTTTTCATCAGAATTGTGAGTGAACTCCTCCAACTGCAGGTGAAGTTATGCCCTGATACTTGTGCAACCCCAGTGAACATTATAATCAAACAGTTTAAATGGAGGAAAGAAATGCGTATCCCTGGATCTAAACTTGAGTGCCCGAGCACGTCAGGCACACTATTTTTTATCATTTGCTATTGACCTGTGCCTAATCAGGATCAGAGCCCTATTTTACATTAGGCTTTATACAGATAAAACACCACCAACCCTGCCACAAAGAGCCTAAAGTCTGTTTAACACAAGATACAAGTGAGTATCAAGGAGGATGAGCGTTAGAGGTTAGCCTATCACTATATACAGTATCCTGACAACCCCTTAGAAAGATAATTTTGTAACGCTCAGCTTTGCCCCAAGTGCTTGTAAAAGTCGCGCCCCTCCCCCCGACCATGTTCCATCTGCTAAACATCTGCCTTCTTCTCCAAGCCTTAGCCACTACCTGCAACCAACCCTGGTTTCATCTCGCCAGTCTTAGATCATGACCTCTTCAGGGAATGGTACACATTTTATATATTTTGTCTGTGAGAAAGAGGAGGGGAAGCATTTTTCAACAGTGTACAAGTAATGTATAACTACCATTTTAATATTTTACTAAAACTGACATGTCCCTTTCCAGAAGCCTTCCAAGTGCCAATATTTTGAGCTAAGCATGTTTCTCCTTTATAGCATTAACCTTCTCTTGTTGCCCAACTGAACCACTGAAATCATCATCTAAAGATCTGACAATTTCACAATAGTGAATTTGGGAATTTATCACAATGAATTGTGACAACACTGATTAAGTCTGACAATGATTACAGGAGAAAGCTTCCACTCACACAAATCTCTCAGCCATCAGCAATTAAAAGACAAAATACAGACTAACTACTCAAAACCTCAAAAGGGTTTTGAAAAATGTCATAGAATTGTAGGACTAGAAGAGACCGCGAGAGATCATGTAGTCCAGTCCCCTGCACTCATGGTAGGACTATGTTAATGTTACACTGTGCAGTGACAGAATGGCTCAGGTAACCTGTGATGGGACAGAGCTATTTTTCTTTAGGTTGCCAATTGAAGCCAAGCTCAAATTAGTAATGCATGAAAGTGGTTACATACGAGTCGAAGGATCTTAGCCCAGATCACAGAAAATTGACACAAATGGCATTAACTGCCCCCTTGGCTAACCATCTCCCCACAGACCCATGGAAACTAGTTTACTCTCTCACTCCTGGGCTATGTCTACACACACAGCTTCTTGCGCCAGAAATATGCAAATGAGGCTAAGCGTGGACTATTGCCGAGCCTCATTTGCATACCTAACGAGCCGCCATTTTGCAGAAAATGCCTCTTGCGCAATGCCGTTACGCCAGTTATTTTCAGGAATAATGGCATTGTGCAAGAGGGGTTTTCTTGCGCAAGAAAGGGCTGGGTAGACAGCTCCTTCTGGCGCAAGAGCCTCTTCTGCAAAAATGGCGGCTCATTAGGTGTGCAAATGAGGCTTAACTATATTCCACGTTTAGACTCATTTGCATATTTCTGGAGCAAGAAGCCGCGAGTGTAGACATAGCCCTGGGGTGCTTCGGCTGCGGAACACTGATGTGGCAGGGCGGGGATGCTTATATTGTTTCTGCCTTTGCTATTCCCATCCTGTAGATAACAGCATTTTAGTCAGCAAGGCTGCCAGACTGGCACCTTTCACAGCACTAAATTCACACAAAAGACTGAAAGTAAGGAAAGTATTATACAGTCTGCCTGAGTACACTCGTGGCTCTTCAAACGCTGGTTCTCTTCATAAAAAGGATGGGGGTGAAGCTGTTCACATGTTGCTAGTTTGAGAATTAATGGCACAAGTCAGTTCACTCAGCCAAGTCACAGTTCCATGTTCTACCCAGGAGACTGACTCAGACATGGAAAAAGCCCTACTAAGCCGTCCCTTATTGCTGCTCTTAACTGATTTATGGATTTCCTGTTATTTCCACTCCAATTCATCTGATGAAGTGAGATTCCCCCAGGGAAGCTCATGATTCCACATATTTTGGTTAGTCTCTAAGGTGCCACAGGACCACTCATTTTTTAAGTTACAGACTAACACAACCACCCCTCTGATTTATGACGGGTCACAGTACAAATAACTGAGGGGGGAAAATGAGTTTTAAACCTAGCCTATTCCACTGGCAGTGCTGGACTGTTCTAGGGATGTTAAATAACGGAAATTCCATCAACTACTCAATTAGTCGATAACAGGAGAAGCTTGCTACCACTACTGCGGTTCTACATTTTAAATGTAGTAAGAGCCTGCTAGGCTCTTACAATATTTAAAGTGCAGAGCCAAAGCAGGGTTAGCTCCCAGGGGCAGAGTCCTAACTCACACCGGCTCTGGGACCTCTGTGGTTCTGCCTCCCCTCCACCTGAGCACCGCGGAGACAGTGCTGGGGGAAACCAACTTTTAAGCCAGTCTCCCCCTCCCCCCAAACTTGCTGCCTCTGATACAGAAGCAGCGGGGAGGGGAGGGGCAGCAAGCAAGTAGCTGAATAGTCACTCTACTATCCAATAAGCCTATGCTTATCACATAGCCGGCTACTCAACTAATTGCTTACACCCCTAGACTGTTCCTTACAGCAAAGCTCCTATTGCTTAAACCAAGTGTAAGCTAGCATTTACACCTGTATTTGTAACGGGACTGGCAAAGTTGCTAATTCCACTAAAAGAACACTTACACTTTCTTACAAAGCTATTCTGTTGACTGAATTCAGATATGTAGATGTTAGAATCTACACCGTGATCATCATTCTAGTCTGACCTCCTGCACATTGCAGGTCACAGAACCTCACCCATCCACTCCTGTAACAGCATGTAACTGTATCCTTGAAAATTAAGATATGGCTGACTTCAATGCAAGTGCACATTTGAGTATACTTTTGCAGTTTCATATGCAGCACTTTTCCATTGCTTCTGAAGTGCTTTACTAAGAGTCTCAGCTGAGTTTCCTATCTCATCCCTGCCCCTCTTACCAGGTGTTTGGCTGTGGAGCTCTGAGGGGGTAGCTTCTTTTACACATTTTCAGAGTTAGGCGAGCCAAAAAGTTTCAAGAGGATACGTCTGCTGAATTTCTTTGGTAACTTAATATAAATTATATTTAAGATTACTAGATGAAAAACTCAAATGCAGTCTCTAACTTAAATGGATGGCTTCTTTACTCTGGATCACTGCCCTATTACCATCTCTCGACCTCCCTTCTGCAAAGGGACATGTCAGTTTTACTAAAATATTAAAATGGTAGTTATAAATTACTTGTGCAATGTTAAAGATGCCCCCCTCCCCTACTCAAACACACACCCCCAAACAGAAAATGTATCCCATCTTGTCTCGAATTTCTCTCCCCTCCACCTCCTCCTTTCCTCCAGATTGGCACTGTTGCTCCTGCATCCAATAGCATAAGCAACACTTGAATCAAAGTGACAACCATATAGATAATTTTAGCCTCAGCCCTCTAGGCAGGTAGAGTGTAATTGATCGGAGCCTAGTAAATGTCACACTCTATGCTCAAAGGCCAAGATGTGGGTGAGTGAAACCAAGTAGGCTGCCGTCAGTTTCACCCTAGAGATACAGCCCTATAGGAATCCTCCCAAGCAAGATTGTCCTGCAGAACAATTCTTTTGAACTGAATCTCAGAGTAGCTGAAAGAAAATAACAGACACCTAAACCCTAGAAACCATCGGGAGGCCCAACAGGCAGGACTTGACTGGCATAACATCTTCAGCAGACAACACTACACTGCTTTTCTGCTCCAGCATGCTGCTTCACTATGTTAGAACTAGGGATGTTAAATTTAGTTTAATCAACTAGACGATGGATTTTCCATCAATTAGTCGATGAGCAGGGGAGCCGCAGTGGGGTTAGCTCTCTGCCCAGGAGCTAAGCCCACTGCAGCTCTGCCTTTTAAATGTATTCGAGCCAACAGGCTCGAATACATTTAAAAGGCTAAAGCACAGCAGGGGGACCTTGCCCAAGCTAGGAATCAGCTGTCCTGGCTCACGCCAGACCCCCCACATTGCACTTCTGATTTTTAAATGTATTAAGAGCCAACAGGCTCTTAATACATTTAAAAAGCAGAGGCAGCATCTGGGACTGGGTGCGAGCCAAGAATCAGCCGATTCCCAGCTCATGCCCTGCCTCCCCTGTCCCCCACAGAGACAGCGCTGGGGAGAAGTATTCAACAGAGATGCAGGATACCCTGGTTCTATTCTTAGCTCTGCCACTGGCCTGCTAAGTGAGCATGGGCAAGTCTCTGAGCCTCAGTTTCCCCATATGTAAACTGTGTACGTATTTGGAAACATACTGGTGAAAAGTAGTACAGTAAAACTCCAATAGTCCGGCATCCAATAGTCCGGCACTCCTGATAGTCCGGCATCAAAATGGCAAGAGCCTAGTGAGTGAGCTTCGGCAAAAAAATGAGTCACAAGGAAACAGCTGCAGCAGCTGAACTGAGCAAAAAGGGTAAAAAAGGCTTTAAAAACTAAAACATTACGGTATACTGTATACAGTATGTACAATAAAAAGGGTTAAGAACATTTTATATACAGTGTATATATAAATAAATAAATAAATAAATAAATAAATAAAAATAAAAAAACCTGTTTATAGTACCTCCTGATAGTCCAGCACCACCTAAGTCCCATAGGTTCTGGATTATCGGAAGTCTACTGTAAGTGTTTTTGCTGCTGTTATACATTGCCACTAAAATAAAAAAGGCCTTTACCTACTGCAATCTTCTATGTGGCCTCATTAATGCACGTCAAGTGCCTTTTTCCCATTAAGCATCTACATTTTGGATTACTTTGCTCTTCAGAGCAGGAGGCTCTTTTAGTGAATTATTGGCATCAGACAAAAAATAAGTTATTTCTCTCACTATTACCACTTGAATTGGGCCACGTTGAATCCCATTTCATTATTTCCTGTTCCGATTTTCTAGCTTCATTGTCCCTCCTGTATTATTTCTCTCTCCTCGCTGCTGTTTGAAATTCTCTGCAATTTAGTATTATCTGCAAATGTAATTAACGTGCTTTGTAACACCTCTTCCAGATTAAAAGGTGTGGAAAAGTACCGCTTGATCATTTGCAGCACCCTCTTAAGGACTCCTCTTCACCTCCAATTCATTCAATACACTTCAGAAGGGTTGCAGAGTTGGTCTGTAACAGGAAAAACATAAAAAACAAGGAATAGTCTAGTAGCACCTTAAGGACTAACAGACGCTCATGATACCATCTACATGTTTAGTTAGTCTTTAAGGTGCTGCTAGACTATTTGTTATTTTTTAAGTTTATTCAATACACTAACTTATCATGGCCCTTTGTTTCTGATCCTCCAGCCAGTAGTTCATCCCAGTGACAGCCTCCATACTCAAGCCAATGTGGATTCAGTTTTCTAGCAAGTTTTCTGAGAGAGTGAACCGAATTCAAACTTGGTGCAAACAAGCATCCCTCCTCTGACTTCAGATGCCCTCTCAGCACAGCAAATCTCAATTTGGGCAAGTGTATCACGTGTCAGACTCAAAAAAGAAGCTGTACAACTGCACAGACAGCACCACAGTCCCTGATACCGAAATCTACTCCATGAGGCTGAATTCCCTGTGTGTACACAGAGCCCCACTGATTTCAAAAGGGCTCTGAACAAAACGACTCACTGAAGTGGGACCTTACAGTCCGACGATTATCAAGTGTACACTAGCCATTATTTAAATGATTTCCCAGTGTTTATGGACTTGTTTGTCTTTTTTTTATATAAAATAGACCACTTGATTATTTTTCCTAAGAAATTTGTTGTTTTCCCTTGAAAAATTGTTATTTTAAGCTTATTTGGGGTGGTTTCTTTTGGAAAGGAAGGGAGTGCAGTTCGAGGGTGAGTTTGTTTTGTTCTTGCTCCCATACATCCTTCAATTTTTTTAAAATTAGATCAAGCAGGTTAACAGATGAAAGAGCAAGTTAACTTGTGTTTTCAGAAGCCAAACGCAAGCAAGTTTCAGTTTTTAGTTATCTTTTATCTTGTTTTTGACTATGACAGTTGTTCCAAGGACGAGTTTTCTCCCTGGGAGTGCAACAGCATCTTTAGTTTCTTTCATTTAAAAAAAAAAACCCCACAAAATTCTAAGACTTTTCAGAAATCCATCTACCACATCCCCTTTGGACAGCAATTTTGTAATTTTACACACATACAAATCAAACATTCTTCTGGCATGCAACAATTCAGAACACGATACCACTGAGACAAGTGCAGTCCTTCAAAGTAGCTACTTCCAAACCAGGAAGGAAACCCATACAACTAATACGTCACAGAGCTCGGGGCAAAGAAACAAAATAAAGGATTATTTTAGTGAACTGAAATGACTGACAGTTCTTGGCTACACATTCTGATCCAGAGTTCTGCATGACCCAAGCAGGTCACAACACTGTTTCCTGAAGAGTTCATATGAATACTGACATGACAGAAAAAACATTTAACAACGATTTAGACCCTCTTAGACGTAACAGCCTGATTTCCTAGATCGTAAGCTGCTGGAGCAAGGCCACTTTCTACAGCTAAGTCTGTTCTTCGATATGTTTGCACAATACGTAGCACAACTTCATCCTGACCAGGCCGATAAACTCTCTGATAACATAACTAAATAATACCTGCCTTTGTTCAAGTGCTGCCCAAAGGATGCATTTCGTTCAGAATCCAGTTTCTGCTCTGCAGCAACAAAGAATGATCATGACTTAAGAGGCCCATGGTTCCCCAATATGCTTCACTTGAACCCGTCATAGGTCTTAAAAAAAAAAATCCAATCTTGATTTTGAAGTGGTCACTGATGGAAGATTCATCCCAACCCTTGGTAAATTGTTTCAATGGTTAATTATTCCCACTATTAAACATGTATACCTTATTTTCAGTCCGAACTGGTCTAGCTTCAACTTCCAGTTATTGGCTATGTTATGCCTTTCTCTGATAGATTGAAAAGTCCGGGATCCCCATGCAAGTACTTCTAGGCTGTAATCACATCTCCCCTTAACATTTCCTCTTGTCAGTGTTTCCCAAATGGTGATCCATGGAACCCCAGGGTTCCGTGAAGTGAAAGTAAGGGTTCCATGAGAACTCGACTCTCCCGCCTCCCCTCCCCCCCCAAAGAGACAGATTTTTACTCTACAAATTTTCCCCTGGCCACCCTAGGCCCGGCTGGTGCACCACTGTATTAGGTGTTCCTCGAAATTCTTTCAAGTTTAAAAGGGTTCCATGGCCAAATAAAATTGGGAAACACGGGGCTAAATAAACTGAGCTCTGTGAACCTGTCACTGTAAAGCAATGGTTCTCAATTAAGGGTACACAACCCTGAGGGTACTCCGAGATCTTCCAGGGGGTATGTCATCTAAATCAGTATTTTCAATCTGGGAGCGAGGGGAGTCACAGAACAGGTTGGGGGGCCCACAAATGCAGGGCTGATGTTAGGGGCTGGCAGCCACACTACAGGGGGTCCCCATGGAGTTTGGGGGAGGGAGGGCTAAAGGGTGGGTGGTTTTTTGTTTGTTTGTTTGTTTTAAGTATTTGGTCCTGCCATGAGGGCAGGGTACTGGACTCAATGAGCTCTCGAGGTCCCTTCCGGTCCCAGTATTCTATGAAGCTAGGTTAGCATGCATCCGTCCAGGGCAGCAAGGCTCAGACTTCAGGATGCAGTAGTCTGGAAGGGTACGTCTAGACTACATGCCTCTGGCGACAGAGGCATGTAGATGAGGCTGATCGGCAGAGGGAAATGAAGCCGCGATTTAAATGGCTGCCGTGCTCTGCTGACCAGCTGATGATCAGCTGTTTGTCGGCAGGTCAGGACAGTCTAGACGCTCCCCTGTCGACATGAAAGCCCTTTGTCGACCTCCCCCTTATGCCTCGTGGGATGAGGTTTACTGGGGAGGTCGACAAAGGGCTTTCATGTCGACAGAGGAGCGTGTAGACTGCCCCGATCTGCCAACAAACAGCTGATTATCAGCTGGTCGGCAGAGCGCAGCAGCCATTTAAATTTAAATGAAGCCGCGATTATTTAAATTGCAGCTTCATTTCCCTTTGCCAATCTGTCTAATCTACACGCCTCTGGCGACAGAGGCATGTAGTCTAGACATACCCGAAAGATTGAAAGCCACTGCTATGAAGGCACGCTTTCTAATCTTTTAAAATCATTCTTGTGGGCCCTTCTCTGAATCCTCTACAATTCATTAACATCCTTCTCAAATTGCAGGCACCAGAACGGGACTCATTTCAGAGGGGGCCACACTAGTGTCAAATACAGAGGTAAAACAACCCACTCCACCCAGTTCATGCATCCCAGCATTAGCTCTTTTGGCCACATCACCACACTGGGAACTCGTGTTCATCACAATCCCCAATTCTTCTGCAACATCACCACTTCCCAGGCTAGAATGCCCCATCATGTAAGTGTGGCCTATAATCTTTGTTCCTAGATGAAGACGTTTACATTTAGATGTATGAAAATGCACAGTGGTTGCCTGTATCCAGTTCATCTAGCAATCTTTATTATTTACCACTTAAGTTCCCTCTAAGAGCACCACTCAACCCGGAGCTGCCCCCGAGTTGCTACTGGCAGGAGGACAGGCACCCTTTTCTTGGTCCCCTCCCAGATTAGCCCAGACCTGTCCTGGCTGGAGGACAAGCTCT
>JANRFK010001234.1:123127664-123143073 GCA_030068395.1 Apalone spinifera | reverse complement strand
TTCTATGATTCTATATTAAAATGCATGTTGTTTGCTTGCACTCAGCTTCCTGAGCAATACAGATCCTGCTGTACCAGTGACCTGTCCTCTGCATTGTTTACTATGCCCCCCATTTTTGTATCATCTGCAAACTTGGTCAGTGATGATTTTATGGATTGCATTTTCTTTCAGGTCATTAATGAAAATGTTAAATAGCGAAGGGCCCAAAACCAATCCCTGCAGGACCCCGATGAAAACACCCATTCAGTGATGATTCCCGGTTAACAGATCAGAGCAGCTGCTGCGATAGCTGTGTGGAGGCAGCCAGTTGAATTTGGTTAGTTTTCTTCCTCTGTGGGGGTGTGTGTGTGACTGCCACCCCCATGGCTCTGTCAGCTACTTGGTTTCCACGTCCCAGGTTCCTCATTCCACCCCCTCTCCTGCATTTCTTCTCCCCCTGCCAGCTTCCTTGCACCTGCTCTTAGTCACTAACACATGGCTTCTTTGGCCCACATTGGAGTCTTGGAGCTCCTGTGGCTGTCTCGGTGCATCCACTTTAGACCTTTGAGCCTTTCCCAACCTCATGCTGCTTCTTGTCACTCTCCTCTATCGCTTTCAGTTTTCAAAGCCTCTTTTGCCGTAGCTGAAACCAATTTAACAGCATATAATATGTACTCATTGCCTATAATCTGCACTCCCCACCCTCAGCAAATGCAAACGAAATGTGACAATAAATGCACATCATTTTTCTAAAGCAAGGGTCGGGAACTTCAGGCCCGGGAAGCTGGATGTGACCCCCAGCTTGCCTGGATCTGGTCCCCAAGGCTCAGCCCCTCACACTCAGCATTGGGGAACCCGCCCCACTGTGGGGCTGGAGCACACAACATCTACTAGGCTGGGTCCCTCTAGGCTCTGGTGTGGGAGGGGAATGTGGGGAGGGTCTTTCTCCTTCTTAGTCCAGGGCCATGTCAGTGAGGGTTTTGTTTTTTGTTGTTTTGTTTTTGTTTTTCATAGAATCATAGAATCTTAGAGCTGGAAGAGACTTCAGGAGGTCATCAAGTTCAGCCCCCTGCAAAAAAAACAAGAACCCTGTTTGTTTGTTTGTTTGTTTGTTTGTTTGTTTGTTTGTTTGTTTGTTTTTTGGGGGGGAGATTTGCTTCTCACTTCTGTGCAGCCACCTACTGATTTTTCTGTGGGTCAGCAGCCCCCAACCCCAAAAAGGCTCCCAGCCCCTGTTCTAAAACAATATATCTTTAAAAAAACCAAAACAGCAAAGCTACTCAGTACATTGTGTAATACAGAGAGCTAATCATAGCCTGATGTAGTCCTGTTTACTAAGGGCGTGCAGTATGCTTTACTTTTCCAAGGATGACCTTTGGCATGATCACCTTTAATCAACCGCCATGTTGACTTGTTAATTGCACGTGTGGCCTTAAATTACATTACCTAGAAACATGCCCACATTGCAAAGTCTTTTCTATCAAACATAGGTCTCTTTCAGAGTTACTGCAATGCCTGAGAATATTTTTCTGCACAAGTATTCACTTGCATTTATTAATAACCCATGATGGACTCAGTAATCCAGAATATGTTTATAATGCATTTAAATCCTAGTTTTCCAGATTCCAAATCTCTGTTGCCTGAAATTCACATCCTCTCCTGAATCCAAATTTCTTTTCAAAACTGACATACATTTTCAGACCTTCTGGTTTTACTAAGATGTTCCCCATGCCATGCCCTTGTAAAATCAGTCTTTACATGTATATCTACAATACTTATTCTTGTTTTGTTAATACTGTTTTATTGTACTTTTATTTGCATACAGATAGAGTGAAAATGATCAACTGGGATATAACAGAGATGGTCTCAAGCCACAGTGTTTGGAATGATGGTTTGGTTTTGAAGTTTTGGATGGGTTCAAACTTGGCTTTCTGGTTTAGTTAACTCTAGAGGCAGGGGCCTATGATGGACTGTAGAGGTCTTTTGGCACCCCTAGAAGGATTCCCAAAGTTCTGCCATTGTAGTACCCCTAAAAGAGAGCCCCACAAAGCCAACCAGTGATTCAGGATTTCAAAGGTTAATTCTCAGTCAAGATTCAGAGAAAAACTCAACAAGACTGGGCTCTATGGTTATGTCTACACAGTACCCTTAGTTTGAAATAAGCTATGCAATTTGCTTTATGCTTATTGAGTAGCTTATTTTGAGTGTGTTTCAAAATAGCTTATTTCGTAATTAAATTTTGAAATAAAGCGCTATTCCAAAATGTCCCTTAACCCTTGTGGACTGAGGGTTACTGGGTTGTCAGAATAAGCCACCCGTTATTTCAAAATAAATTGTGAAATAACGGGCTGCTTCAATAGACGGGGAATAGCTATTTTGGGATACTTCCGGTATCCCGAAATAGCTCAGCAGTGTAGACGTACCTTAAGTGTACAGTGGGAGTGTAGGGAACGCTTCAGCTGACCTTGGGAAGTCCTGGGGGGAGATGAAAGGACCAGTGGTGTACACCAAATAGAGCTGCGGCAGAAAAGAGATTTACAGGGTCACTTTCTTTGGAACCCCAAGGACAAATAAACTTGCCTTTGGGTTCCACGGGTTAATGGTACATGCAAATTGCAGAAAGGGAGATTTAGGTTGGACATGAGGAAAAACTTCCTACCAGTCAGGGTGGTTAAACACTGGAATAAATTGCCTAGGGAGGCTGTGGAATCTCCATCACTGGAGATATTTAAGGGCAGGTTGGACAGACATCTATCAGGGATGATCTAGACGGTGCCTGGTCCTGCTATGAGGGCAGGGGATTGGACCTGATGACCTCTGAAGGTCCCTTCCAGTTCTATGATTCTATGATATTGTTCCATGGTATGTCTGGCTGTGATGATCTCTTCTGGTCCCTGACCCAGTGATCTGTGTTGCAGCTCTGGGCAATATGGTGCAGCGATAATAATGAATTGGAACTTAACAATAAAGAGCTGCACTCCAGAAACTGAAGGGAGAAGATACCCCATGGTCTAATGAGACAAGGCTTCCTATTTACACACTTTTCTTCTCATTATGGACATCAGCATGCAAAGGGATTCCTGCTAGGCTCCCCTGCCTGCTCTCATTATCATTGCTGGCATGAAAAGCAGGCATCAGTAGTGAAAACATTGCACAGCTGGAACTGATCAATGATCTACTGGCCTTTGGGGGATGTTGACCTCCTCCAGCTCAGCCATGCGTAAGTAGAAGCTGAATAGGGATGGATGAGTGTCATGAAGACTGCTCACACCAGGATGGCCTCGTGGGTCATGAAGAGCAACATGCTGAGCAGAACACAGAAGGATTTGGTCCATTTATATATGTAGTCACGGAGACACTGACAATAATCAAGGCCACCACGTGTGACTGAGCCCTGCCCTCTCTGCCTGGTAAGAGAGAACAGAGGACATCAGACCCTTCCCAAAAGATATTGTCAGCATCTCCTTTGCTGAAAGGAATCCAGCAGCCCCTCTAGAACATAAGTTCAACCAGCACCGAAGAAACTAGTACTCAAAGCTAGAAACCTCACACACTAGTGTCTCAGCTCCCAGATCTGCACACGCTAACAAAAACCAAACCTGTTCTAAGGTCCCCTGTAGGCGGTTAGTAACCTAATCTCTCTCAGTCAGGCATCAGGCCTTATTGCTCTGATAGATGCATTCTGTCTGTAGCAAAGGGAAGTCCATCCATACTTGTCCTGCTGGACGTCTCTGCAACATTTACATAAGAACATAACATAAGAACGGCCGTACTGGGTCAGACCAAAGGTCCATCTAGCCCAGTATCCTGTCTGCTGACAGTGGCCAATGCCAGATGCTCCAGAGGGAGTGAACACAACAGGTAATCAACAGGCGACCCCTCTCCTGTCACCCATTTCCACCCTCTGACAAACAGAGACTTGGGACACCATTCCTACTCATCCTGGCTAATAAGTATTAATGGACCATTAATTTATCTTGTTCTTTTTTGAATGCTGTTAAAATCCTGGGCTTCACAACATCCTCTGGCAAGGAGTTCCACAGGTTGACTGTGCACTGTGTGAAGAAAAACTTCCTTTTGTTTCTATTAAACCTGCTACCTATTTATTTCATTTGGTGACCCCTAGTTTTTACGTGATAGGAACAAATACATAACTTTTCCTTATTCACTTTCTCCAGACCTGTCATGATTTTATAGCCCTTTATCCTATCCCCCCCTTAGTCTCCTCTTTTCTATGCTGAACAGTCCCGGTCTTTTAAATCTCTCTTCATATGGCACCCGTTCCTAACCCCTCATGATTTTGGTTGCCCTTACACAAAACATTTGATTCCAATGCTCTTGCCTCACCTCCAAGAGGGTGCTGGAGCTAACAGAAATGTTTTTAAAAGACCTATTTCTTCCTCCCAAATCCAGAGGTTCATCACGGGCAATTGCACCTTCACCTCTAGACCCCTATATGGGTCAATATGTACATGAAGGTGTTGGAAGCTCTAATGAGACAACATTCTGTCACTACGGAGATGGCTGTAAGCCAGCTCTCCAACTACTTTACCATCACACATAGCGAGTATCACCTCCCAGCTTCCTCACTGCCTAGCAGAATGAAAGCGCATCTGGGTAAAGCTGAATCCAGGCAACACTGAGGTGATGCTGGTTGAACAAGGAAGTGCGCCAAAGAACTTATCTCCAAAGGCACCATTTAACAGAGCAATGGAGGCAGCTGCCCCGCCTCCTCCACCCCCAGACCTTGGTTGCTCCCAGTTGTTAATAGGTCTTGTAATATACCAGGTTGTCTGGGGCACTGCTGTGAGCATCAAATCCGGGCAAATTGCTTAAAACCAGGGCTACTTGCAGCCCAAGACAGGCACTGAACCAGTCACACAGAGCACTCCAGCTGCCAATCTAGCCAGCAAGAAGCTGTGCAAGCAAATGCCCTTAGCTTTACCTGAGCCATAACCAGCACCACACTTTACACAGATGAGAGGTTATGAAAACCAATCCAACCAACGCGAACAGGTTCTCCCAGTCCCAAAGGACCAGCCAGTCCCAGGTCAATGCATACCTTAGATCTTACCCAAAAGAGTGCACTGCGGCCACCCTTTAGAATCTATGATATAAAGGTTTATTAATAAAAGAAAGAAAAGGCTGAGAATGAGATCGTTAAAGAAAGCACATCATATACTGTACGTCAGTCACCAAGTTCTTGATGCAGGCTCTTAGCAGAGATGTTACAAACTGCTAGCTTAAAAGTCTCGGGAGTGTATCCTATGTTAGGATGGGTTGATGCTCCTTCCCGACTCTCTGTCCCCAGCAAAGATGCTTCTGGAGTGGAGAGCAATAGGGAAGACGGAGGGGCTTTTTCAGGATCTTTTTATAATTTTGCCCATGCAAAGGAAAATCCATTGTTCTCTTTTGTGATGGTACCTCCCAAATTGGAGCAGATCACATGATCAATGACCTGTCCATGTCCCTTTAGGCAAGCAGCCATAGTGTGCCTGCTGGTCTGCAGGTTCCCAGCTACATTCCTCAGGTGTTTATTGGCAACCTTGAGAGCCTGTGTCCATGCAGCATCACTATTTAGCATAGCTATTCACTGAATATCCACTCCCCAAAATAGGTGGTCGACACCTATTGCTGTTCCCCAGACAGAGAAAACATTTAAATACAAGTACAGAGCCCATATTCATAACTTTACATATAAAAATCATGCATGTATATGAGTAGCATACACAGCCGGTCATAAGGGACAGATATAGGGAGAGCTTGAGCATTGGATCTTGTCGCTTCCAGGGGACAGATCCGTTGGGACATCTCTCAGCCTCCCCAGGCTGCCCACTGCGAAGGGATCGTGTATCCTAGCAGTCAAAATCTGAGGTGTAATAAGCTCTCCCTATAAACTCTGGGGCGTCTGTTGGCCTGTTGGCTGCCCGCCGCGAAGGGATCCCGATCCTAGCGGTAAAGACACGGACGTTAAACTCCTCGGGGCGCCCGTCAGTCTCACCTAGACTGCCCACTGCGACGGGGCCTTGTGTCTCAGCAGTTGAAGACTCAGGTGTAACACACACACATGCACTGCCCTGACCATCGGCTGACACCCCCCCCTTGAATTTTTCAGAAATTAATTCCCCCAGCTTGTGTCTTCTACAACATTCCTCACTGGTGAGGGCCTCTGTCCTCAATTGGTTAAAAATAACGAGTGGTCCTGTGGCACCTATATATCCCGAAATAGCTATTCCGCATCTTTTGAGCAAGCCTGTTATTTTGAAATATAATGGGATCACTGTTCCGACATCCCTGTAAACTTCATTCCAGGAGGGTTAAGGGACATTTCGGAATAGCAATTTATTTCAAAATAAGTGCTGTGTAGACAGCGCCAAATTTCAAAATAAGCTATTTCGAAATAGCACCGAAATAAGATACGCAATTTGCGTAGCTCAAATTGCGTATCTTATTTCGACTTATGGTGCGGTGCAGACACACCCTAAGGTGCTGCGGGACTACTCATTGTTTTTAAAGTTACAGACGAACACAGCTATCTCTCTGAGACTCAATTGGTTAAGTCATCCCACAGTGAGACGTGATGCTATTGGATGCATAAAACTCCCACTTCCCTCAGGAACTGGCCAGAAGAGTCCATCCTGTCCTATTAGTCACAGAGCTAGCCACAGTGACCTGCTATTTTCATATCCATTTTCATGGCCTTGTTCTGGGCCTTTCCATCTCTGTGATATCTGGAGTGAGGTGAGGTGCAAAACAAAGGCTTATACATCTATCAGAGTCAAGCATCAATAGCCGCCTTCTATATTCAGTGCATCAGACATGTATTCTCAGACCAGCAGTAAATATCATGGTCAAATTACCTTTTGGGGCATACCCAGCGCATACACTCTCAAATGATACATGGGCTGTACTGCATGGAAATCCTCATCATATAGCCCGGAAGAAGAACCCATTACAGAGAAATTACTCCAGGACAAGTTTGGCAAAAGGAATTTACACTTTGATTTGTTCCTCTGCTGGGAGACACCGGTGATCAGTCCTGTCTCTTCACTTTCACCGGGTACAGCTGACAAAACCAAAGCTTACTTTTGCTTTTTATTAGCTTTAATGTTTTGCATATGGTTCCTGAGTATTGCTAGCTCAGCCTCTGATGGCCCCTTCAAAACCCTCCAGATGGTTAATATTGCTGACATCTAGTGTTTGTTTCCTTAATTGCATGCAGATTTGTAGATGAGGACCTGATGCTAATTAAGAGGTGAGGACTTAATTTTCTACTCTGGGTTTGGAAGATTCCTTTCAGTGAGAAAATGTATTCTTTTTGTTTTGACCCTAACTTTTGATGAATGTTTCTGAACCCTGTTAGAGCGTGTCTACACAGCAGGGCTAAAGCTGAAATAAGCTATGCAACTTGAGCTATGTCAATTGCGTAGCTGAAGTTGAAATAGCTCATTTAGGCTTTTGGCTCTGTCTACACTGCAGAAAGTCCTAATTAGAGCGTTCTTCTTCCGACTTCTCTTACTCCTCGTACAACGAGGGCTACAGGAGTTGGAGTAAGACACCCTCCAGCTTGACATTATTTCAACATTCTCTTGAAATAACTGCTTGTGTGTCGATGCAGACTATGTTATTTCAGAATAACGTCCATTATTCCGAAATAACTCTGCTGTGTAGAGATAGCCTTTAACAGCTATCATGTCTTACCCTGGACACAGCTGCATTTCAGAGATTGCTGAGTGATCCTCATGTAACTGTAACTGTTTGGATAGTTTCTAAGTACTTTTGAGGACTTAAGAAAAGTGCGGTATTATTAATGGGTCCAGTCATGAAGTCCTTATGCTGGCAAATCTTAGGAAAGGGTAAGGACTTCAGGATCAAATCTCTCATATACAGAAATGCTTTTAGGGACCATAATATTATGGTTGCCTTTCTCTGCACTTTTCCCAAGTCTAATACAGGTTGGACCTCTCTGGTCCGGCACCCTTGGGACCTGATCGGTCCCGAACGAGGGAATTTTCCAGACCAAAGGATGTCCCCTGCTACTAGTATCCCATACCACTTTCTCTCCTCGCTGCTTGCTCCAGCCGCCCCGGAGCATGCTGCTGCAGCCCTGGAATCCCAGACTGCCCTGACTCTGGTCCTGCTATCGGGGCTGCCCCCTATCAGGGCTGCCGCATCTCCAGCTATCAGGACTGCCATGTCTTCCGGCCTGACCCCACTATCAGGGCTGCCATGACTGCCATGTGCCTGGCCCTGCTACTGGGGCTACTGCGGCCTCTGCTGCACTACTAGGGCTCCAACTCTGGTCCCAGCCCCAGCCCCACCAGGCTCTGAGCCGCCAGCCCTCTTGCCACTGGGGCTCCCGGCCAGGATCACAGATGTTGCCAGATGAGGGAGTCCTGGTTTTGGGAAGTCCAACCTGTATTTCTTTTTTTTGAGATGGGGCAAGCAGAACTGCATTCGGTATTCAAGGTGTGGGCATGCCATGGATTTATACACTAGCATTATATTTTTGTCTGATTATCTGTCCCTTTCCTAATGGTTCCTTAAAGCATTTCTGTACTTTAAGGAGATGTTGTGAAAGCCAATAATATAACAGGGAAAAATTAGGTAAATCCATGAAGACTAGGTCCAGGAAAGGCATTAGTAGGATCATAGAATTATAGGGCTGGAAGAGACCTCAGGAGGTCATCAAGTGTAACCCCCTGCTAAAAGCTGGACCAACCCCAAGCTAAAAGCAATTCCATCCAAAGATATTAGCGAAAATAGTCAGAGATGCAGCCCAGTGCTCTGCATGTCCCTTAACCTGACTGCCAGAAGCTAGGTCTGGACAACAGGGGACTCTGATCACTCAGTAGCGGCCACGTTCTGTTCATTCTCTTTGAAACATCTGGCACCGGCCACTGCTGGACTTAGAAGACAGGATCCTGGACTACAAGGGTCATTGTTCTGGCCAGTATGGACATTTTCGTGCTCTTATAAACAACGAGTAGCCCCGTGGCACTTTAGAGACTAACAAAATATCTATCCAGTATCATGAGCTTTCATGGGCAAAACCCACTCTTCAGATGAGCTGGAAGCTGGATGGTAAATAACAGGAACCCAGAATTTATAAGAGAAAAAGAAGGGGGGAAGGATCAAATAGTAGTACCAGTGCTAATGACACTTTCGATGTGTCAAAAGTATGGGACGCGTCCAGCCCTCTCAATTAGCCTCTTGAGTACTGGTACTACTATTGAGAAGTAACGTTATTTCCCTTCTTATTTTGTTATCAGTTCTGGGTTCCTGTTACGTCCAGGCCAGCTTCCAGCTCATCTGAAGACGTTGGTTTTGCCCACCGAAGCTCATGATGCTATATCTCTAGCTCTATTTGTTAATCTCTAGGTGCCACAGGACTAGCTACCTCTCAGAGACTTTTGCTTATAGCGCACTAGGACTGGAAGGGACCATGAGAGGCCATCGAGTCCAGTCCCCTGCCCTCACGGGGACTGCACCGTCTAGACCATCCCTGACAGGTGTCTGTCCAACCTGCTCTTAAATATCTCCAGGGATGGAGATTCCACAACCCCCATAGGCAACTTATTACAGTGTTTTACTACCCTGACTGGTAGGAAGTTTTTCCTGATGTTCAACCTAAATCTCCCTTGCTGCAGTTTAAGCCCATTGCTTCTTGTCCTATCAACAGAAGCCAAGGAGAACAATTTCCCCCCCCCCTTCTCCTTGTGACACCCTTTTAGGTACCTGAAAACTGCTCTCATGTGCCCTCTCAGGCTGTGTCTAGATGACACAGTTCTTACGGAAAAAGCTATGCAAATTGCAAACCGCAATTTGCGTATCTTTTTCCGCTTCTTTTTTTGGAAGAGGCTTTTCCAACATTTGGCCTGTCTACACTGGACCAAATGTTGGGGGGAAAAACCTTTTTCGGAACATGCCTTCTTCCTCGTAAAATGAGGTTTACAGGGATGCTGAAAAAATGCGTCTGCTCTTCTGAAAATTTTTTTGGAAGAACAGATCCATTCCTTGGATGCGGCAGAGATTTTCTGGGATACCTCTGGTATCCCGGAAAAACTCTGCAGTCTAGTCCTACCCTCAGTCTTATGCTCTGATATTTGCCTCCCCATCTTGCAGATTCATGGCTGCTCTTGTGTGTGTGTCTATCTGTTTCAGGTGTCCCTTGATGATTCTGCTGAGCGCCAGATTTCCTGATTCTTCCTTTTCCTTTGCTTTTTTCTTCCAATGAGCTATCTGGATCGTTGTCCCAATCTGATTGGTCACAAATTGATTCTGGCCCAGACGTCAGAGGATTTAGCCAGATCTGCTTCCAGATTTCCCCCTTTCCCAAGGTGCCTGTGTTCCATGTGGCATCTGTGCTGCAGTCCAGGTGACACTGCTGAGGAGCTTTGATAGAGGCCTATTCCCCTGGAATGTCAGATGTCAGCCATCCATACCACCTGTGGAGCAGCAAGGCAGGAAAATCCAGCATGGTGGCCTACCTACTGGGGCGTCCCACCCCACAAGGCAGAATAGGTTGAATTAGGTCAAATAATCTGGTAGTCTGCACAGGGGAGGAGACATAGTCTGAAGGAGAATCACTAAGTGAAGATAGAGCCTAGCTGGGAAGAGGCAGGTTAGGCCTGCATAGAGGGAGGAAGCTGAGACCAGAGGGCTGCAGGGGAAATCGTCTGCAGTCACTTCCTGGGAGAAGGGAGGTGTCTTTGTCTCCACAGAGGGTGGCAAGAAGCCAGAGAAAGGCGCAGGCGACAGTTACTCCCTGTGAGGAGAGCATTTGGCCTGGAAAACCTAGAGGAGGAGGCCTGAAGAGAGAGACAGGAAGAAGGAAGGTGTCCAGAGAAATAGCAACAGGGTTGCTACCAGACCAGAGTTGCTAGACATAGGGTCCCTTGGCTGGAACCAGCCGTCGTGGGTGAGCCTGGGTTTTTTACCGGCTCTGGGGCATAGAGCCTGGCCCAGGAGCAGAAGACTATCTGCAGATGGCTGAGCGGGCGGGGCTTTGACAACTCCGAAGGGATGAACGAGAACGATCTGGCTGGATAGCTGAGTGGCGAAGAAGGAACAGTCTGCATGTCCTGACCTCAACTGCTCTGTCTTCTCAGGACTGGAGGGAACACTTGCGTGCAATGAAACTGCAAGCTCTTTGGAGCAGGGACTTTTTGTTCAGTTTGTACAGCGCCTCGCCCAGCAGGGTCCATGACCGGGGTCCTACCCGCTACCATCATACAGATAAAAACAATTAACCGTAATACCAAGAGTTTCTCATTTCATCCATCTGTCACCTCTTTCATTCCCAAGCCCGGTACCTTAAGTACCCAAACCCATCTGCTGTCAGCCAAACCTACCAATTGTCGGTTTATTCCCCACCCCCTAGAAATGTTGCATGATACTGCAGCAGCCACCAGATTAAGTGACCCCACCCAGCGGGGCCACATCGCATATTAAACCTTTGCAGATGCTTGGTAACTTATCAGTATGACACATATTGCAATCCCATGCAGTAGCTTCCGGGAACCATTGCATTCAGTTTGGGAATTATTTATGTATGATTGTGTCCTTCTCCCTGGGGGAGGGCTATCACAGCTCCCCCAGGAATTAAAAGCAATAGGGAGTGATTAAGAGGAGCCGCTAAGGCTGTAAACAACTCTAAATGGTACCGTCCCCTGGGGTAGCTTGCAGGGTTCAAGCTTTTGAGCTGAGTTTTCCAGAGACTAGAAGACAAAGGGCTTTGGTATGAAAGGCTGAGACTCAAACAGACCTGCGATCTTCCTTTTGATTCAGCAAACAATCTTCCTTTTGATTCTTTGAGGGGGTCAACAAACACGTGGACAAGGGGGATCCGGTAGATGTAGTATACTTAGATTTCCAAAAAGCCTTTGACAAGGTCCCTCAACAAAGGCTCTTAAGTAAAGTAAGTTGTCATCAGATAGAAGGAAGGCCCTTTCGTGGATTGATAACTGGTTAAAAGACAGGAAACAAAGGGTAGGAATAAATGATAAGTTTTCAGAGGGGAGAGATATACCTAGTGAGGTCTCCCAAAGGTCTGTCCTGGGACCAGTCCTATTCAACTTATTCATAAATGATCTAGAGAAAGGGTTAAACAGTGAGGTGGCAAAATTTGCAGATGATACCAAACTGCTCAAGATAGTTAAGACCAAAGCAGACTGTGAAGAGCTTAAAAAGATTTCACCAAACTGATTGGAAACAAAATGGCAAATGAAATGTAATGTTAGTAAATGTAAAGTAATGCACATTGGAAAACATAATCCCAACTATACATACAATACGTTGGGGACTAATTTAACGATAACTTCTCAAGAGAAAGATCTTGGAGTAATTGTGGATAGTTTTCTGAAAACATCCACTCAGTGTGCAGCGGCAGTCAAAAAAACAAATAGAATGTTAGGAGTCATTAAAAAAGGGATAGAGAATAAAACAGAAAAATCTTATTGCCGCTATATAAAACCATGGTACGCCCACATCTTGAATACTGCGTATAGATGTGGTCGTCTCATCTTAAAAAAGATATATTGGCATTGGAAAAGGTTCAGAAAAGGGCAACAAAGAAGATTAGGGGTTTGGAATGGGTCCCATATGAAGAGAGATTAAAAAGATTTGGTCTTTTCAGTGTAGAAAAGAGGAAATTAAGTGGGAATAGGAAAGAGGTCTATAAAATCATGACTGGTGTGAAAAAGTGAATAAGGAAAACTTATTTACTTCTTCCCACAGTATAAGAACTAGGGGTCACCAATTGAAATGAATAGGCAGCAGGTTTAAAAGAAACAAAAGGACGTTTTTCTTCACTCAGCGCACAGTCAACCTGTGGAACTCCTTGCCAGATGATGTGGTGAAGGCTAGGACTCTAACAGGGTTAAAAAAAAAAGCTAGATAGATTGATGGAGGTTAGGTTCATCAATGTCTATTACTCAGGATGGGTAGGTATGGTGTCCCTAGCCTCTGTTTCTGTGCAGGTGGGTGACAGGGGAGGGATCACATGGGGATTACCTGTTGTGTTCCCTCCCTCTGGGACATCTAGCATTGGCCACTGATGGCAGACAGGACACTGGGCTGGATGGACAGTTGGTCTGGCCCAGTATGGCCGTTCTTATGTAAAGAGACAGGATCTGTGGTTCTAAGGAGCTCCTAACCCTCGTTGAAGGATTTGAAAGAGATTTTGGCCTACCTGCCTTTCCAAGGAGAAGATGGGCAATTTCTGGTGTGTTTAGTCAATGGTGATAGAACTGGGGAGGGGACCATGGCTCCCCCACTACCATGGGCAAGGTTTGTTGGGGCTACACCCTTCGGAACTGCAGCCCATGTGAACGCTGCTTCACGCCTACTCCAGGCTTGCAGTTTCAAGGGGATGATGCTGTCTGCTAGCCTCCAAACTATGCCCATGATAAAAAAAGTAAGGGATGGCCCCTTTGACTCCCCGCCCCCAATCCAGTACTAGTATCTCTGCCATGTCTACAAGGGTTCCAGCACCTTTGATGTAGGAACTTCTATTGCTCGTGAGGTTTTGGGGTCTCTCCATGATACCTTCAGTCCAAGAATTAATGCACTCTGCTGGGAATGAGCTGAGAGGTCGACTTGTGACTGGTGGCAGCCACTGGTCCAAGCCGTTGGAGAGAGAGCAAGGTACAGGTGCTGGCTGTTAAGCAGATTGGCTTGCTGGGGATATCGCAGTGAATGGCAGGGACCTCTGCAGCTTTAACACAACCTCGCCTGGTCTAAATGGAGTGGGACACGGGTCTCGCTCCCTGCCCACAGGCAGGTGATGACTGGAGGTCTGTGACCTCACTGGAAACTCCTGGAGTGGACTAATGTGTGTGTGGGGGAGGGGAAATCCCAGAAGTGGAGGTTCACTCCTGTGACAGGGTGTGTGCCCTGCACTGGCCCTTTAAGGGCAAAAACCCGGCCTTGAGTGAGGGCTGAGAGCAAAGCCCCAGCTGAGGGGGCTATTGCTAATGAGGGCCCAGCTGGGGGTTATATAAAGCAGGACTGCTGGAGGGAGAAGGAGGACTTGCTCTTGCTGGAGAGCAGGTGGGACCTGGTTTCCCGGGAAGCAGAGCAGTGCCGGGGAAGGAAGGCAGAGCCGGGGAGCTCTGGCCTGGTCTCAACTGCAGGCCTGAGGCTACTAGGGCTGCAGAGAGGCAGCCAAGGAAGGCAAAGGCAGCAGGTCCACCCCCCTTTGCCCATGATGAGTGACCATTGCAGACGGCAGTTTGCCCCTGAGGCAGGGGCTAGATGAAGACTGGCAGTGGGTCACTGAGGCAAGGAGGGGTCCAGCGGAACTGGGTGTTTCCTGGGAGGGGAGGACCCTGGAGTGCAGAGTCTGATAAACATCCTCCCCCCCTGCCCCTGGAAGGGGGCCAAGAGCCACCGGAGTGGGTACCACTGTGACCCGAAGAGAACCCTGCGGTCTGAAAGCAATGCAGATCTGGAAAGGAGTGCCTGGAGTGAAGACACAGGGAGATGCAGGCCAGACAAAGGTGCCCTGCGAGTATGTGAGCTAATTCCCAGCACTACCAGAAGGAGGCGCCGTGAGGGTAAGTCCACCCGGTGACAACCCCCCATCCATGCTCCTGTCCTTTTCTCCGGTCTAGCAGGGATCGACGACAACCCAGTACAGTAATTCCTCATTTCACACGATAGATGCATTTCTGAAAATGTTCGTGCTAAGCGAAAATGTGCTATGCAGGGTCAATTTTCCCATTAAAAATAATGGAAAAGGTGGGGGTTGCGTTTCAGGTGGTGGTGGCGGCAAAGTCAATTTTTTGTTGGTGCTGGGTCGTCAACGTCAACAATAGATCTCTAGCAACACAAGTCGCTGCAGTTTGTTACAACACAAAGATAAACACGTGAGTGAGCGGAGGAGCACTGTGACCACGTGTATTCATCCACTCGTGTATTACCACTGTTTTCACCAACTTATACCGCTGCACGAAGTAGTCCGCCACTTGATTATTTTCATGTTATTTCGGGGACGGTCGTGTTATTCGAAAAAGTTTCCTAAAAAAAAAATTGTGCTATTGCGAATGTGTTAAGCGGGCACGTAGTAAACGAGTAATTACTGTACTACATTGGGAGGCAGCATGAGGGGGTGGGGACTTACAAAGGATTTTTGCCTTTTGTTTTGTTTCACCAGCGAAATCGGAACTATTGGAACAAACTATGAGGGAAGAGGTAGATTGTCTCACTCCTGAAGTCTTCAAAACAACTTAGCCAAATAAGTTACTGGGATCAATCTAGGAGCAACTGGATGAAGAAATTAGTTGGGGGTGGGTCGTGCTTCGAGCAGCGGGGTTGAACTAGATGACCTCCTGAGGTCTCTTCTAGCCCTAATCTTCTAGGATTCTGTGGTAAGAGGGGTGAGATTCTTCACCACTAGCCATCTTTAAATCAAGCTTCGATTTTTTTT
>JANRFK010001234.1:123095288-123106439 GCA_030068395.1 Apalone spinifera | reverse complement strand
GGGGGGGGGGCGAGTAAAGCAGCTTCCTGCCTTTCCCCACAGACCAGGTTGCACCCCAGAAGTGGCCAGCAGCAGGTTCCCAGTCAACGCGAGTGCAGAGCTAGTGCTCGGGGCCTGGTCACTTCCACCCTCCCCCCTACACCTAGCAGCTGGGCCTGTTGTCGGCCACTTCAGGGGCACAGCACAATCTGAGGTGCCAGGACAGTCAGGGAGCTGCCTTAGCCCCCCCACTGCTCACCTGACCCTCCTGCAGCAACAAGACCCAGCGCCTGATATTCCACCAACCCAGCACCAGGTCGCGACCCTAAGTTTAAAAACCGCGGCATTAGAACACGCACAATCTGACTGCGTTTTCATCCCTGGTTCTGCCATTCAACCTCTTGCCAGAAGAGGGCACGTCGAGACCGGGGAACAGCGCCCGCGTGGGCCGTGTTGAAAGGGTGATCACTGCTGTGAGTAACTCATCCGGCAACCTGGAGGAAGCAGCCCAACGTCAGTGAAAGGTGGCCCCACAATAGGACCAGCGAGGCTGGGAAACAATGGAGATTTCAATGGCCGCGCTCACCAGTGAGTGAAAAGTGTGCTCACGAGAAAACGTCCCACAGGGACCTTTCGGCCATTCAAGTTCTTCTTCCTTGCATGACAAGAAGGGGGTGCCCACGGCAAGTCAATAGAAACAGCCACTGCAGGCAGCTCCCTGTGAGACTAATGTCATGCAATGGCACCCTGGCCTAGGAACGACTCTCTTGCATGGGCCTGACCTGCCTGCCACTGAGCGAGAGCAGCGGGATGGAAGGTAAACTGTGTCTGTCCTTGCTGTGTTCGTTTAGTGGCCCTGGCCGTGTCCGGGCCCCTGGTGGCTACCGCAGTCTAAATGCTGGTTAGGGTTTATTATGGTTCTCACCAACGGGTAGCGCAGCTCTCCCACACCTGCACCCCACCTGTAGTCTGTGCAAGCAGCAGGTGCTAACACATGGCTGGCGCTGGCTGTTCCTTGATTCAGCTTGAGTAAATCTGGAGCTTTCTAGGAGCGGGCGACTCCTTTCTCAGACAGACTGTAAACAAACAAACACGGTGTCAGCACGCCACGGAGCCCGGCCAAGCACAGCCCAGGCCTTCCAAAGTGCTGACACGCTGGGGAAGTGCTGTCTAGTGGTTACAGTGAAGACAGGGGTTTAGGAGATCCAGGTTCTAGTTTGACGTCGATCACGGACTTACCTTGAGAAATAACATCCTAACACTATTAGCATTACTGCAGTGCCTAGAATTCCCTTTGGAGTTTGGAGCTCTGCTCTGCCTCTCAGCTGGAAAACTGTCACAGAAGCTGGGTCTACAGTAGTAGTGCACAACTTTTTTCCCAGCGTGATCCCCTAGGAAAATATTGGTTAAGCGCCAAAAAAAAAAAAAAAAGTGTGGTCCCTTTAAATGCCTCTCTGCTCACCTGCCACGCTGGGGAAAAAAAATGGCTGCCGGCCTGGTGCTGTGACTCCCCCCACCTGAAGACAGTTGGGTTGCGCACTGCGGGTCTATACTACAAAGGAAAGTCAGAAAAAGATACACAAATTACAGTTTGTGTATCTCTTTCTATCTTTTTCCACTTTTCTTTCGGAAGGGGTTTTCCGAAACTTGGCGCATCTACACAGTGCCAAATTTCAGAAAAACCTCCTCTTTTGGCACATCCCTTCTTCCTCGTACAACGAGGCTTACAGGGATGGCGAAAGAAGGCGTCCGCTTTTCTGAAATTTTTTTCCTTGGACGCGGCATAACTTTAGCCCGAGTGTGTAAAATGCTCCTGTTTTTTATGACCAGCTCTAAGTGAGTGATGCCGTGTCACGAGCTCTTGCCTTGTTTTATCACAAGTCTTGCCGTGTTTTTTTATTAAAGCTCCAGCTCCTGGAATCATGTGATTATGTGAGCAACTCAACTTGTAGTTTAAAAATCACTTCTACCCCTCCTGCTTGCATGATGGTGCTGGAAAATGTAACAGCTCCCACCCTAAAAGGCCCCAAACCCAGAAGTCAAATCAAATGAACACGAATTTTAAAATGCATCAAATTATTAGGCGGGGGTGGGGAATGGACTCATGATTTTTGAATGCTTGTGGCTGGGGAGAAAATTCTGCTTTGGTGTCCCAGGACACCTGGCAGTGTTATTTCTCTCTCTCTCAATTTTCCCTCTGCAGCTGTGGATACTGCAAGTTGTTGGCAAGGCTTGCGGCTGCGGCAGATCAATGCCGGGGACCGGAGAGCTGGGCCTTGCAGTCGGCTGCAGCTGGGGACCGGAGCAGCAGGTGGTGTGATAGAGCTCGCCCATCTCAAGGAGTCAAGAATGCAAAGGGGTCTTTCTCAGAGTTTAGTTTGTAATGAAAGTGCTAGCAGTTTGTCACATTCACAACCGATGCAGCAAGTCCAGAGCTGCCAGGCCCAGAGGTGCCGGGGCCATGAACTTACAGGCTTGGAGGTGATGTTCTCTGAATTGCCCGGCCCTGGCACAATTTAAACCCTGGCCTTTCCAAACGGTTGGTGGCTGTATTTAGCCGGGTAAATCCCATGCCAGGCTGAGTAAAGGTGGTCATCCAGAAGGTTCCCTTCTGGACCCACACTATCCCAAAGCTTGGACCCTGGGTTAGGGTCAGGCCTATCTTGAGTTGTGGTGCTTGCTACGGCAGGAGCACCTTGTGATGGGTGTTGAGTGGAGTCGACGGCAGAGCCAGTAGGCAGTACGAACAGGGAAGACTTTGTGACAACAGGTTGGTCCGTCCCCACCCCGTTATGGTGGCTAGCCAGCATCCGATCTTAGGGACCTACCGGGAGGGATCAGCGCGTTGCTGTGTTTTCTAGGAACTGGGAGCTCTCTAGAGACGCGTCCACACTAGGAAACTATTTCAAAATTACTAAATTCGACTTAAGAACATTTGTACTAGCGTGTCCTCACTACGGGTGAGCCTCGAAATGAGTCCGAGGCAGGCTCCGTTCATGTGGCCACGCTGCCTCAGACTTGGAGCCTCAGGAAGCACTGGGGAGCAATTAGTTCAAATGACTCTGGGGAGTAATTCCTTTGAGACAGCGGTACCAGAGTGTCCACTCTACTGCTATTTTGAAATAACAATTTCAGAATGAGCGCTACTCCTGATGAAAAGCTGGAGCACAGATTTTGAATTCTGCGGTCCGTTATTTCGAAATAATCGGCTTGGTAGCATGGACACTTTGCTTATAAATTCACCCTTGGGGGGTTACATGAGAACATAAGAATGGCCATATTGGGTCAGACCAAAGGTCCATCTAGCCCTGTCTGCCAATAGTGGCCAGCGCCAGGTGCCCCGGAGGGGGTGGACTGAAGACAATGATCAAGCGATTTGTCTCGTGCCTTCCGTCTCCAGGGACACCATTCCTACCCCCTGGCTAATAGCCTTTTATGGACCTAACCTCTATGAATGTATCTAGCTTATCTTTAAACTCTGTTATAGTTCTAGCTTTCACAGCCTCCTCTGGCAAGGAGTTCCACAGGTTGACTGTGCACTGTGTGAAGAAGAACTTTTGCTTATTAGTTTTAAAATAATTTTGAAATAAAGCCCTCATGTAGACCAGGGCCAACAGTCCTCACTGCTTCCTGTGTTTCAGAAGTCAGCAGAACTCTGCTAGGGCGGCGGTTCATACATGTAGCCAGGCCTGATACGTTGCATCTATTTCGTCACCGGGGTTATTTGGGCCTCACTCTTCACTTGTTTTACAAAGAGCAAAAGACCCAACTTCCCACCCTGCTTCCTATCTACCACCCTGACTCCCCCTCTTCCGAACTCTCTGCTCAGCTGCCTAGGCCGGTGTGTTAGGTTTCCTGCGAGGAACGCAGACCTCCGTTCTCATAGGCAACCCGCTGGGGCATAGCGCACCTGGGACCCCCAGGGATCAGCTGTCCGTTGCTGACGTGGCAGAGAGCCATGCAGTCTGGGCGGCCTCTCGTTCCCTGGGAGCGAGGCGATCGTATCTGCCAGGGGCTCTGATTCTCATCCAAGCCCTGCTCTTGTTCGTGTTTCCGAGGGCTCTGTGTTTTGTCGTGGCTTTGCTTCTTTTCACAGCTATGAGATTTGGTTTCTCCTCTCCCTTTGGAGAGCTCCACGGAGAGGGGCCTGTCAGCCCCCCTTTTAACCCCGAATGTTGGGTCATGCCACTCACCGGTCAGACAGGATTACTGCCCACTAATCGTGCTATTATCAAAGGTGAATGATGCTAAATAGTCTGACACTGTCAATCAAATGAAACAGCAGCCTCTTGTTCCAGAGTGGGTGGTTGTTTTTTTTTTAAAGATTTGTTGTGTCACCAGGCCAACAGAGGAGGCGAGGTCTGTGCCACAGGCAGGCACACGGGACGAACTCGCTGCAGCACTAGCCCAGCACAGCAAGAAAAATAACTATAAACTCGAGATAAAGTCATCCACACAGTTTGCGCTCCAGTTTTGTCTCTTCTGTTCACCAGGGATCACACCCTTGCTGGACTTGCTATATGGTACACAGCAACACTTTGGCTTTGTCTACACTGCAGGGTTTTTGCGCAAGAAGCCTTTTTGCAGAAGAGATCGTCCACAAAAACTTTTCACAAAAGCACATGCACACCTCAAAAGCGCATCGTAAAAGTGATGTGCTTTTGCGCAAGAGAGCGTACACACTGCATGGATGCTCTTGCGCAAGAAAGTTCTGATTGCCATTCACAGAATGGCCATTAGAGCGCTTGTGCTTGTTCTGATAGGCCCTTTTTGCACAAGAAACCCCTGTTGAGTGTCCACACATGCCTTTTTGCGTAAGAACTCTTGCTAAAAAAGGAGTTATTCCCTGTAGAAAGAGGTATACCTATACTGCAAAAAGCCCTCTGTTCTGCCGTTTTACTGTACATTTTCTTGCACAAAAACGCGCTGGAGGTGTGGACCCTCCGTGGGTTTTTGTGCAAAAACAGCTGGTTTTGTGCAAAAACCCTGTAGGGTAGATATAGTTTTAGACTCCTCTCTGGCACGCCCCCACCCTGTGTTTTCTGCTCAGTGGGCTTCTTAAACAGAGCAAAACCAATGCAGTGAAGACAGGCCCCTGGGTTTTCTCTCTGTCTCCCTCTCCCGTTTTCCCTAATTCTTTCTTTTCCTCTTCCTCCCCACCATGACGGAGCAGGAGCCACCTAACGGGAAGGGCACTTGCATACAATATTGCTAAATAAAGCACATGGCATTGAACCTATGCAGGAGTGTGTGTGAGGAATCCATGTTCTAGGACGCCCCACCCCCACTCAATTACTGATTTACTTTAATTGAGTGACAACCCAGTGCCTAAGCTGACTCTGCGCAGCAGTTAATCTATCCCCCCCTCCAGTTACACCCAGCGCGGCCAGGATAGCAAGGGGAATGGCTTGTTTCTCTCCTCCCCTCAGCCTGCAGGAGCAGGGTGAAGGCTGCTCCGACTTGTTCTTCATGCCTAAGGCAGTTCACCTCGATTAGCTCTACCTGGCTCTGCGCTGGTATCTGTAGGCCCGGTGGGTCTCCTCTGTGCCATATAATTTAATCCGTCTGGCCAAGATCATTTAAAAGGATCTAAAGTAGATGAATATCCCATCTGAGGCAATGCAGCAGAACTAACATCCTGCCCGTGCCCCAGGTTCCTCTCTCCTCTCCTGTCTCAGCCCTGAGAGGCTGGTTTGGAGGAGCACGCCAGGCCCTTGGGATTCCCTTCTCAAAGGCATGGCTTTCCAAGAGACCCAACTGGACGAGGGAAAGGAGCCAGCTCACAGCTTGCGTTGAAACAGTGCCTGAAGTTTGACCGAAGTGAAGCCAGAATTCCCCTTGGACCATGACCATTCCAACCTCTCTCTCTCTCCACACGTTCTCCACATTTTCCTGTCCTCTCTGGACAGCTGCTGCACAGAACAGTTCCTTCTAGGGGAAGATTTTTAGCAGGGAGGTGAGGTAGTGCTTGTTTACGTGCAGTGTATTATTCAGCCTGTAGGTGTTGCTGTGTACCATATAGCAAATCCAGCAGGGGTGTGATTGCTGGTAAACAGTAGAGACAAAACTGGAGCTCAAACTGTGTGGATGCCTTTGTCTCGATTTTGTAATTATTTTCCTGATTAATGCCAACTGATTCCCAGTAGCCTGAAGGCGCTAACCAGGCCTTTCATATGAACGTAGGTTTTGCCAAACTGGTCCATCTAGTGCAATTTCTGACCATAGCAACACGGAGGAAGTTGTAAGAAACCTTGCAGCACATAGTTATGGGTTAAGCTACTGCCAGGGAATGTTTCCCCTCAGTTAGAATTGGCCCTGGCTCTCCTTCCCTTATTGCTCTCCATATTCTCTTTGGTACAGCTCCTGGGTGACTCTCATTGTGAAGCTGACGGGAGTTCAAAGGATAAGGTCTATCACAGCCTCAGACAGGACCTGAGTTAGAAATCTGAGTCCGTCCTTCTCTGATCACAATGTGGAGCTCTCCTCATGAACCTTAGTCCCTCTTCTCCTCCCAGTAGTACCCTGATAACTCCCCAGTTATTTCTCTCATGCGTTCCCCTTGGATCCCAGGATGGGGTGTCTGTCTCTGACTTTCCAACCCACCTCTCTTTGATCAATTGCCTCTCCTGACAATTGAGGTTGACCACAGCCCTGATCCTGACAACGGACAGAGTTCAGAAGAGGAACACAAGCTGGAGGCATTCACGAAAGGTGCTGCAGCAGGCAGCAGAGGAATACAATGGGACACAAGCAAATATGTTTTAACTGGCAGTGCTGATGCAAATGTGTTCCCTGTATGCTGTGCACTTGGGTGGCCACCTAGGAGAGATTCAGGTGCCACCCAGATGATTAGCAGAGTGCCCATAGGTGGCAGCGTATGTTTCTATGGGTGGTGCACATCTACAAGTACCTCAGTGCATGTAACAAAATTAATTCCACACATGGATAGAAAAAATGAGAGGAAACATTGATCCTGTCTCCTTTAATCATCTAAGAAATCCCACTGAAGTCAGTGCGGGCACAGTATGTCTGAAAATATTTGGCCTGCATCCTTTGCCCAGGGTCATCCTTAGCACCCTTGCTGCCTGCTCTAACCAGTAGAATACACTGCCTCTTCTGTGCTTCCTATACAGTGATGTGTCCTGCACTCTGGTAAGCGCAGCCCTCTGAGAGCTTTAGACTGAGGCACACAGAGGGGTTGTTTTTAAAAGAGTCGGTTGAAGTCACTTCTGGGATTTCGGAACCTGAGCCCTGCTACTGGCTGGGCTGGTGTCTGGCCAGAAATCCCCACCAAATCCTTATGACCACAATGCAAAACCTTCCAAATTAAAAAGGGAGCCGATGCAGCGCCTTGCAAAGCTTGCCCGCTGCCCCCACGTTGCCCTCGGGTCAGTCCGACACCAACCGGCTCAGTGTATGAGCTGTGTCATAGAAAGGCCCAGAGAACAAGCCAGACAGAATCCCAGAGTGATTTTCTCTGCTCTTCGCACTGAGGCCTTGGGGATGTCATCTGTGTCCTGGGAGCATCCTCGTGGGAAGTGCGGAGTGAGCCTCGGATGAAGGCCTGATTTTCAGAGGTCCCATTCTCTTCTGCGTGACTCGGGCCACAGGCAAAGGAGATGCTGCCCAATTCAAGTCAAGTGAAAAGTCCCAGGCCACGTTCTCAGCTCTTGTCGAAAGACTGCTGGCATTCCCTTGGCAGGCGGGATTGGGTTCTGACAATGGCCGACCCTTGGGAAGAGGCCGAGTGGGGGCAGGGCTTTGCGGGAAGGGGTGGAACCAGGGGCGGCTCTAGACTAGCTGCCAGCAACTGGCGCCCTAGGTGAACCATGCAATCGGCACCCCCACCTCCAAACCCCTCAACGATATTGCGTCACCATTTGGCGCCCCATTTAACTTGGCGCCCTAGGCGACCGCCTAGTTTGCCTATATGGATGGGCCACCCCTGGGTGGAACCGAGGCAAGGCTGGGAGTGGAGCGGGAGGTCAAGCACCTGCCAGCTAGAAGGGACGTCGACGCCTATGACCCTGATCTGGTCTCTGGCCCTGAGCCTGAACTTCCTTGTTCCTCCCCGCATCCCCGGGGTCCGTTGGTCGGCGTCTCAGCAGTAAATGAACCGATCCCCAGCAGCTCCACGTCAGCTTTGCCCCCGGAGGATCTGCCCTGCAACGCACAACGGCAGGTTGGTTGGTCAGCAAAGCGGAGCCAGATAACAGATTAACCCAGTTTAGAGCGACGGAGCAGTCAGTTAGCTGGTAAACTGTGCTGTTCTCCGGGGCTTCAAGTGCCTTTAATGAGTGATTATTTAGTAGGCTATATTGTGGTTAATGGAGGGACATTTCAGAAATGATCTGTTGTTCATTAAACCATCCCAGGGCAAAGCTCCCAGGTTCTTCTTCCAGGCCTCTCTGGGCGGAGTCACGTCGCTTAGCATGGAAAGATACTGCGGGGTGGACTTCAGCCGGGAAGGACTCGGGGGTTGCCATGTTGCAGACTGTATTTGCGACTCTTCTCCCCGTCGCTTGTCTTTTTCATCAGTCTTCCCATCCTGAATGTCTTTAGCTCAGCTCGGGTGTGTGGGACGGGGTAAAGGAATCCCGGCAGGACAGTCTCTGGCCTGAGCTACGCAGGAGCTCAGATTAGGTGACCACAGTTATCCCATCTGGCCTTAAAAAAAATCGATGAATCCAGCCTGAGTCCATTTTATTTATTAATTTTGCATCGTCTTAGCTGCCCCTAGGGCTCTGGGCATCCCTAAATCTCTGACAGACAGAAGTTGGCTGGATGGATCTTTCAATAATTGTCCTGTTCTGGTCGTGCCCCCTGAAGCATCTCCCGGGCCCTGTCAGAGGCAGGATACTGGGTTAGGTGGACCACTGGTCTGACCCCGTCTGGCTGTTCTTTTGTAGAGGCCCCCCACTGGTGTTTCCTGGAAGCTGAGTGCTTGTGCAGCCACCCAGGGGAGATTCAAATGCCCCCCAGCTGATTAGCAGGGAGCCTCTAGGTGGCAGCATGTGTTTCTACTGGTGGTGCACATGTCTCAGTGCGTGTAACAAAATTTATTCTGCACATGGAAAAAATTAGAGGGAACACTGGCCCCTGCCCTCTTGTGCTAGGCAGGGTACTAACATAAAATAAAGATATGGCCCCCAAGACTCCAAGTGAGGAGTAAAAGCCAGCAGCAGCAGCTGCCCCCTCCCCCCCGTGAAGTTTTTCAGTGTTGATCTAGTTCCCCTTCTCCCCACCCATGCACCTGTAGCACTGTCAGGCAAAACCAAACCTAGGACCTCTAGAACTTAGTGCATGAGCCTCTAAGCTAAAAGCCCGCTGGCTCTCAGCAAACTCATTTTCTGCAAGTGGTCTAAGTGCAACTACATGAGACCGTGAGACCATGAGACCACACCCAGTCGGTGGTCGGTTCATAGAACATGCCACGTGAGCAGGAAGAGAGATTAAAAAGCCTGGACTTTTCATCTTAGAAAAGAGGAGACTAAGGGGGGATAGGATAGAGGTCTATAAAATCATAACAGGTGTGAAGAAAGTGAATAAGGAAAAGTTATTTACTTGTGCCCATAATGTAAGAACTAGGGGTCACCAAATAGCAGATTTAAAACAAACCAAAGGAAGTATTTTTTCCACGCAGTGCACCGTCAACCTGTGGAACTCCTTGCCAGAGGATTTTGTGAAGACCAGGACTTTAACAAGGTTAAAAAAAATAAACTAGATACATCCATCAGTGGCTATTAGCAGGATGGGCAAGAATGGTGTCCCTGGCCTCTGGTTGTCAGAAACTGGGAATGGGCGACAGGGGAGAGATCAAGTGAGGATTCGCTGTTTGGTTCATTCCCTCTGGGGCATCTGGCATTGGCCACGGTAGAAAGACAGGACACAGGGCTAGATGGACCTTTGCTTTGACCCAGTGTGACTGTTCTTATGTTCTTATGCCATGGCTCACTGGCTTCCCCTGCTGGCAGACTCAGCTCAGAGCCAGAGGACAGTGTTGGCTGTGTGTGGTCTGGTTCCTCCCAGCTAGGCGGATGCAAAATGGCTTGGGGACTGGGCAGATGAGGCTTGCCCAGTTGTTTGTGCTATGGCTGGACAGATGCTGTCCATTTCCAGAGCCACGCCAGCCCCTTTTGTAATAACTCCTCTCCGTGGGTCATCGGCAGTGCTTGGTCCCAGGGCATTAAGCACCAAGGCACGGGGGTTTGCCCCTTGAGAAAAGGCGTAAATCCACTAGCTGCCGGCAGTAGTAGGCTGTTGTCTTCCGCCTGCCACTGGAGGGGGACATGCTGTGCATTTGACGCCTTTTGCCATCACTGCACTCACCCAAAGAGCCAGGCAAAGACAACCAAAGCAGAGCCCAAAACCTGAACCTTATCCCGGCACGAAAACGTGGGCCAGGTTCCAGCCTGAAGTCATGGGAGCGATGCTGATTCATAGCCGCCGAGGACCCCGCGCCTGGTGCTTAGTCAGTCTTCCCTCTAGGAACGGCCTGGTTGCCGCTAAGAAAGCTTGTTCCGCTCTGCTTCCCAGTCCCCTTTCAGAGCCAAGGATCAAGTGAGGGTTTGAACTTTCCGCACCAGCTCTCTGACATTTGCCCATCACTGTGTAACCAGCCAAACAATAAATAAGCGAGAAGGGGAGCTGCAAAAACCGAGCCAAAGGGGAAAACTCATTCCAGGGGAGGCGGGGGGAGCACGAACAGGCCAGGCTGTGTGTGTACATCATTCATTTGGGCTTCGCTGCTTTGGACTTTCCACTCTCGCCTGCTTCCTGTTAATCAGAACCCACATTACCAAACATTCTGGTTAAGAGCCGGCCATAACGTCTGGGTCTCTCCCGCTGGGTTCCTTGCCACCCTCCGTGCTCACCGTTGGCCTGGACCCCGTGGGGGGAGCTTCTCGGGGAGGCGGAGGGGTCAGATAGGAAATGGGCTAAGCTGGGCAGGTGCCAAAGGGGAAAATGGGCCAAACTCAACTAATTGGGTGACAAACACAGAATTTCGGTGCAGTTCACCCCAATGTCTCTTACTAATACGTAGCATCTTCAGGTAGCACACTGGTGAATTGCAGGTCACAACCCCTCACATTAGGGGCTAGCCATAGACTCCTAGGGCTGGACGAGACCTCGGGACGCCATCAAGTCCAGCCCCCTGCCCAAAGCAGGACC
>JANRFK010001234.1:123042279-123053248 GCA_030068395.1 Apalone spinifera | reverse complement strand
AGGTCCCTTCCAGTTCTAGTGTGCTATGATTCTATGGTTAACAGCGTGCATGGAGGATTTGGACGACGGATCCAACAACATGCAGGCCGGAGAGGACAAGTCATTATTCCTGTGTCTAGCAGCCATGAGAGTTGTGCCTCATATTAACCAAAAAAAAAAAAAATGCTGCTCATAATAACAGGACTATAAAGCCCTTGCTGTATTTTAGCAAAGCTCTTTGGGTGGCAGCGTGTTGCCTCTCAAGCAAACTGTGGGATGCTGTTCAGCTAGGGTCAAGGTGCCAGAAGTCACGGAGTCCTTGGGTTCAAAGTAATGTGTGTTTGCTAGTCCTGTATCGACTACACCTGTCATTGTTACAGTAAAACGTGTGTTTCAACAGAATCACAGCGGTATAAACGTATTCACTGGGACTGAGGCTACATTCCAAGGATAAATGCGGGCTAGATTCTGCTCTTCGTTACAGTGGTATAAATCTGGAGTATCTTCACCGATTCTGGTGGATTTACACAGGCATAACGAAGTCCAGATTTTCCCTCTGAAAGAACCATTACACCCTGGAAAGTGACTGTAGAAAAGGCACCAGGGGGTTTTATTTATTTAGTCTCTCTATGAGCCCAGATCCAGTTTGCTCTGACGACAATCCCTATGATGTTTTCTTCTAACTGCCAGCCCAGTGAACTCAGCCTGGGCATCCAAAAGACAAGCTGGTTCTATCCTAATTCTGCTTTGACACAAACAGTGAAGATCTGGAACTAGAATCTGGTGAACAGTTCGGCTGACTCTGCAGGAGCCGGAACAGAACCGAGCTGCCTCTCTCATGGCTATGTTGGCCCCTCCAAGGCAAAAAGGAGTGAAAACGTAGTTTGGAGAGCAGCTTTGATTGCGAGACATAGACAGTGTGTGTGTGTGTGTGTGTGTGTGTGTGTGTGTGTGCGCTCATGTAACCCACACACCTAGTGTGGTTCGCTGTCCCATGCAGTGGCCCCTAGACCACAGCAACAAATAAGAACAAGAGACCTTTATAGCAGAGGCTGGCAGCTAACTGGCTTATAGCTCAAGCTGTAGAGCAGCAGTTCCCAACCTTTTCCAGGTGGGGACCCATTTTGACAATTCAGGAAGACTTGGTGACCCAAGGCAATTCAAAAATTGGGAGAGGAGAGGGGGCAGAGCCACCTGATAACCCTTTTGAAATGTATTGGCAACCGATATTTGGGTCCTGACCCATAGGTTGGGAAACCCTGCTGTAGAGGCTCTTATGCTAAGCTCCAGAGGTTCTGGGTTCAAATCCACCTTGTGGCAGTTACACATACATGTCTGTGGAGTGAGAAAGTGGCACAGTTATGCAGTTGCTTTTCCAACCGGAATCCCTCCTGCACTCTTCATCCCTGGCCTTTGGCACATTTATACGTGTAACCTTCATGTTTCATTTAATGTTAAATTCTTGCAATTAAATTTCTCTGGGGTTAGGGTTAGAAAAGATAAAATCCAGAGCAATGTGGGGTGAGCTCATGTTGATTTCCTAAGCTCGGCTGTGTCGGCCAATGGCAAACTCTGCCTTGGAGGTGCATTCAGAAAGCATTTGGACTCTGCTCTCTCCGTGACACCTTAGTCCCAGCCAGGAATTAAAAGCCACCCGATGTGGTGCCAATAGGGTGCAGGAGTTGGAGTATCCAGCTCGGCAGCTAGACAGAACCCCTGAGTCCAGCCGTCTCCATACGGAATCTCCTTCATACCGATTACAGCTGGGTCCGTCTTACCCCTGCCACGAAGGACACGGACAAGGAACATGGTGTAATAGGGAGCAGGGCGCGCTGGGAATGCAGGGCATGGCTGAGATTATCAGGCCAGAAGGCACCACTGTGATAGAGCTTGTGCGGTTCAACCAGTGCTTCCCTCTGCTATTTATTCCTTGCTCTGATACTCCTGCCTGCTTCCCGAAGGACCCTCACCAAGTACAAAGGCTCCACCCATCCATCCCCGGCCACTGCCGCACAGAGAGGAACGAGACGGCAGACAAGGTATTTTCTTCCTAGGCTTGCAACAGGCAAGAGAGAAACAAGATTTCAGGGTAGAAAGAAAACCCTGACTAGCTCTGAGGGCTGGCGGCTGCAGGGTTGGAGTGAAGACTGAGCCCGTGTCTACACCCACGGGCCCTGTCGAGCTAGTTCAACTATGTAAATAGTGTAGCTGAAGTCGACCTCTCACCGCGACGTCTTGGGTGCAGTAAGATCAGCGGGGGCTGCTCTCCTGTCGCCACCGGGAACTCTTCTTGTCTTGGTGAAGTGCCAGCATGGACAGGAGCATGTGTGGAGATCGACTGATCGTGTCTAAGCAGACATTATAAATTGATGGCCGGTGGACGGATCAGGTGTAGTATAGACAAGGCCTAAAATGCATACATAGTAATGGTGATTCGTGTCCATCCCCTATAGGATTTTGTTCCGCAACCCTAGAGTCCTCCATAGCGGTTGATTATGGTTGTCTAACACACCTCCTCCTGGGTCATCAGCAGGGTTTGAAACCAGGAGCACCAGCATTAGAAGTTCAGATCCGGTTCACTTGCGTGGTGCAGTCACTCTGCTAACAAGCCCCTGCCGCAGACCTTTATTCTGCATATGGACCACTTGCAAGAGAGGGAGAGTGTAACCAGTTTAGCATTTCATAGACTCATAGAATACTAGGACTGGAAGGGACCTCGAGAGGTCATCGAGTCCAGCCCCCTGCCCTCACGGCAGGACCAAGCTCCATCTAGCTTAGTGGTTCCCAAACTTTTCGGCATCACGCCCCCTTTTTGATTTTTGAGAAACACTCGCGCTCCCCGGGCCCCCCCAAAAGTAGCAGCAAAACTTGTTGAGGGGGGAAAAAAAGGAACTGACTGGAGCAGCAAAACTTGATGGGGGGGCTGGGTCACTCATGCCCTCCTGGAATTTCTTCATGCCCCCCCAGGGAGGCACGCCCCCCAGTTTGGGAACCCATGATCTAGACCATCCCTGACAGATATCTAACCTGCTCTTAAATAATTCCAGTGATGGAGAGTCCACAACCTCCCTAGGCAATTTATTCCAGTGTCTGACCACCCTGACAGGCAGGAAGTTTTTCCTAACATCCAACCTAAACCTCCCTTGCTGCAGTTTAAGCCCATTGCTTCTTGTTCTATCATCAGATGCCAAGGAGAATAATTCCCCCCCCCCCGACACACCCTTTTAGATACCTGAAAACCACTATCATGTCCCCTCTCAGTCTTCTCCTTTCCAAACTAAACAAGCCCAATTCCTTCAGCCTTGCCTCATAGCTCGTGTTCTCTAGATCTTTCATCGTTTTTGTGGCTCTTCTCTGGACCCTCTCCAATTTCTTCACATCTTTCTTGAAATGTGGTGCCCAGAACTGGACACAATGCTCCAGTTGAGGCCTAATCTGTGTAGAGTAGAGCGGAAGAACGACTTCTCTTTGGTTGGCGTTTAAACTGTTTGGGTTTCCCCCCTGTCTGTTCGGCATGTTAATTTCAGGCAACTTGGTTGCATTCACTTAAAAGGTCAAGCAGCGCTCCTTTCCTGCGCACTGCTGGCCCTGCATGAACACAGCGGGGAGGGAAACCTCAGTCTTCCAAGCCACAAAAGGGACAGAGAACGTAGCCTGGGAACTTCTGTTCTCCCTGCTTCATAACGCAACACGAGGGATGTTTACGAAATGGCAAGACGGAAAATGGCAAACCAGTAAAAAGCGACTTTGACTCCGGGTTTGATCAGACTGTCACTGAGGCTGAAAATTAAGTGAGATTCAGAGGGACTGGTCAGAGGTTTATATGGGTGAGACTCTTCAGGGTTATCATCGCTAATGCGAACAGAGTTACGGAAGGGCTAACAACTTCATTTAAGCCCGTTTCTATTAGGGATCAGGATGAACATTTCATTCTGTCTCTGCCTACTGTGGGGTTCTTGCACGTGTTTTGGGAAGCATCCGGCTGTGGCCACTATGTGACAAGGTCTGGGCTAGATGGTGCATGGGTTTGATCCAGTCTGGGAATTCCTGTGGTGTGAGGGATCGAGATCTTACGCCCCTGCCTCATCAGACTGGATCCCTCCCCGTTGAGAAAGACGTGCTCTCTAGTGCTGAGAGCGTGCCGGCTGTCGGGATGGGTTCCATGCCTAGCTCTGATGAGTGCTCGACCTTAGCCCAGCGACCGAATTGCTCCGTGCCTCAGTTTCCCCTGCTCTAAATTGGGGCTCATGATTACTCCCCCAGCTCCTTGGTGTTGGGGAGACAGAACTGGAGTTTGCGAGGTGCTTGGGAGCGGCTGAATGAAAAGCAGCTCTAGGTATTGTTTTCCAAATACCCTAGCGCTATGCGAGCAAATGACCGGGTTCCCTGGGCTTTGATTTCCACCAGGACGGGTTCCAAATCACCTCATAAACGACACCCGGGCATTATTTTGCTCCTAACTGAAATGCAGCCAGCAGTGGTGTGAACAGTGGTCTCTGTCCAGCCACAGCGCTCCAAGACAGAACGTAAATAATATTGTGTCTGATGGACGCGGCATTAGAGAGGAAGCAGAAAGTAACAACCCGAGCGGGGATCCAGCCCCTTGCTCCTGTGGAAATGTGCCAATAGCCCCTGAAGGACTGCAAGTGGCCAGGACAGTGGTGCTGGGAGGGACTAAGGCTAACTACTGAGTCGCCATCAAAGCAGAACTCTGATGGTTGTTTATTCCCAAAGACCCGCCAGCCAGGTATTGACTCAGCCGGGACACATGTGCTCCAATGAGATCACAGTATGCACTCAGTCTGGGGATGGGCTTTGCTCTGCCAGCAGTTCTGTTTTGAGCACAATTACTCACCCGGTTCCTTTGCAGCATCTCAGACCCCTCCCTGGCACGGAGGTGAACTCTGGACAAATCCTGACACGGAAAAGTTTGCTCCTTGATCATTTTTTAAAATCTCTTCATAATGTTTACATAGAAGGTGAGGTATGCACGACTCGCCAAGGGCGGGGGGGAGGGGACACAAACTCTCTCTGCACCTTGGGGAGCAAGCGGCGTGGTCTAGTGGACAAGATGGTAGCCTCGGCATTAACAGAGTTGCAGTGATATGCTTTCTCTGCCACTGACTTGATGTGTGACCTTGGGCGAGTCACTTAGCCTCTGTGGCGTGGTTGTCCATGTGTAAAATAAGACTTCCCTGCCTCCTGTAGGGCTAAATATATTCAAAACTGAGAGGGGGGCTCAGAGACTCCCAGTGAGGGGGGCCATATATAGGATGAAGATTTAAATATATTGCCTGACAAGGAGGCAAACAGCTACTCAGTATCCAACAACGACAAGCAGCTCGTTTCTGATGTCTGGATTTCTGCCGGCCCTGTGCCTGGGCAGCCCAAGCATCACAGTCCGAGAGCAAGGGCCTATATGTGGATTGGATTTTAAATGCTCCCCTTCCCCATTTCATCTGAGGACATCGGTGCTGGGGGAGGGGACTACTGCAGCCCACCCCCCTGGCTCACCGTGGTTTCCATCATGTGCAGGGTTTGGGGTGGGGAATCCTTTTTTGGGTCGGGGTATGGCAACCCCCGGTTGCTCGTGGCCTAGTTCCCACCCTGCTTCCCCCGGCGGGACACCAGGAAGGGACCCCTCTCCCCCTGCCCTTGCATAGATCATTGGCTGAGCAGTGTTCCCTCTATTTTGTTTCCATCTGTGTGCGGAATAAATGTTATGTGCACCAAAGCGTGTGTGGATGTGCACCACCAATAGACACACATGCTGCCGGCTGGGGGAGGCTGGGGGCGCTCTGCTAATCGGGGGGGAGGGGCGGCATTTGAATTTCTCCTTAGTGGCCGCACAAGCGCTCAGCTGCCAAGGAACGCTGGCTGAGGGCCCCAGCTGCGCGTGGGAGATGACGCCAGTGGCAAAGGCTTTGCAAAATAATGCCCACGCCGCGGAGGGCCTGTAGAAGTTTTTTGGCACCTAATTCCCCCTGAAATCCAAGGGATTTGGGCACCTATGTGCCTCTGAGGATCTGGGATTAGGCAGAGTCCCTTCTCCCTCCCATGGCTCTGGCCTCCTGACCCAGGATCTCCAAGCATGTTGCTGACTGTGATTCACCCCTCCCAGCCGGCCAGCAGCTCTGTCTGCTCCGTGGGGGGCTGGGATACTGCGGGGTGACTTGCCCAAGGCCATACAGTTCGGTCACCCGTCACCATGGCAACAAAGCTGGAGTCCTGGTGGACCGGGCCCTGCTTTAACCACTCAGCAGCACTGTCGAGAATGAAGGCTCCTCCACGCAAGCAGGCAGGGATGTGCTGTCTGCCCTCTTGGCTCCAGCCCTCATTTATGGGGCTCCTGTCCCCGCCGGGACAGGGACACCATCCTCTGGAGCGAGCACAGGGGCCTTCCCAGGGCTGCGGAGAAGAGCGTCTCTGAGCTCCACCAGCGGCTGCCTAGTCTGGGATTGCATCCCTCCCCCATGGGGCTGCCTTCCGCCTGCCTTTCTCATGTGTCTGCGGAGCCCTCCGGTCGCTAACCGCAAGGCAGGGCCTGGCACGGCTTGGGAGAGAAGCCGGAGCCGCCGGGGGCTGGATTGTAACGCAACACCCAGACCTCACATGCTTCCAGGTTCCATCCCGACCGCAGAAGGAGACGGCCCCAAGTCTGGGACTGTGCCCCAGGGCGAAGCCGGGACCAATTTCCCAGACCCGCTTTGCTCCCAGGGACTGCGGCGGGAGTTGCCGCTGTTCAGTTCCCCACGTGGCCCCAGTGGGTTTACAGTTTCGGCTCGCCAGTTTTCACTATGGCTTGAGGGCCAGTGTAGACGAGAGCAAACTGCTTCAGGCTTTCTCATTCAGCGCAGGCTCAGAGCCCCCTCCGTGCTAGGCGCTGTACAAACACAGATGGAGAGACACAATCCCCCTCTGCTCCCCCGTCTATGATGGCATTTCAAAGAATTGCCTCCGCTCTGTACTACCACCCAAAGAGCCGTCAGTTCTAGTCCAAGGGCCCAGCCGCTGTTCCTAGGGTAGGCTGGGCTAGCGGGTCATCGCTGAGCCTGGCCAGGGAAAGGCATTGGATGAGGTCGGGCACTGGGTCCCTCTGTACACCCAGTGTGACGGGGCTGCGGGAGACCTGTGTGTCCAAAACCAGGAACGAGGCCTAGCGCCGCCTCAGGTCGTCCCCACCGACACATTGAGCCCTGGTAAGATTCCACGGCACGACTGGAAGACTGAGAGGGGATGTGATAGCTGTTTTCAAGTACCTAAAAGGAGGGGAAAATTGTTCTCCTTGGCCTCTGAGGACAGGCCAAGAAGCAAGGGGCTTAAGCTGCAGCAAGGGAGGTTTAGGTTGGACATTAGGAAAAACTTCCTGCCTGTCAGGGTGGTTAAACACTGGACTAAATTGCCGAGGGGGGTTGTGGAATCTCCACCCCTGGAGATATTTAAGAGCAGGTTGGACAGACACCTGTCAGGGATGATCTAGATCAGGTTTCTCAACCCCGAGAGAAGTCTGGGGGGTACATCAACAAAACTGAAATGTGGCGAAAACTGAGTGTTTGTTTGAAGTTTTCAAACAAATAGTGGAGTCTCCATCCCTAGAGGTGTTTAAGTCTCGGCTTGACCAAGCCCTGGCTGGGTTGATTTAGTTGGGATTGGTCCTGCCTAGAGCAGGGGGCTGGACTTGATGACCTTCTGAGGTCTCTTCCAGCTCTATGGTTCTATGATTCTATGATAAGTTTTACAGCGCTTTATTATTTTTGTACTTTTTACACCCAAAAATTTCATTGCCCGCCCGGCTAGGATTAAGTTGTTTAAACAAATGTGTTGCAATGGTAGAAAAAAAAATGTGTGTGTTGAAAACTGTAGGTACTGGGGGTCCTTATAATTTTTTTTAAAAAAAGGGGTACTTTTGAAGGTTGAGAAACACTGGTCTAGACGGTGCTTGGGCCTCGGACTGGACTTGATGATTTCTCGAGGGCCCTTCCAGTCCTAGGATTCTAGGATTTTTAGTGTCGCTTAACTTGTATGGCAAATTAAAACCAGCACCTGGCTACACCAAGGCACTTTTCCCCTCACGCTGTCAGCGTCCGATCGGCCGAACTTTGCGGCAGGACTAAATCCTTCCTGCTTCTGCTTCTCTGCAGAGTCCCCTGCTGCGGGAGAGAGGGAGCAGGCAGCTGGAAACTAGAGCAGGGTGGTCTCTCTGAGGCTCACTGGTAAAGTGAGGTGCATGGAGCCAGCCATGTCCCTCCCCCCCTTTTCTACCTGTCAGATGGGGGGCAGAGGGCGGAGCTCAGGGCTTCTGCCCGGTGGTGGAGTTAGAGGCTTTGCCATAAATAGCGTCAGCAAACTCTGGCAAAAATCTGAAGGAGATTGTTGGGGGGGGGGGGGTTCAAGCCCCAAGCCCTGGCAGGCACATCCTGGCTCTTGAACTTCTAAAGATTGTCGTACGTAGGCATCTTACTGATGCCTCCGGTCAGTAAGTTTGGCCCCCCCTGAGCTAGAGAACGATCCATGAAATGGTGAGCCAAGTTCTCAGTGCAAGGAGGAAGGACCATCCTGGTTCCAGCTGCCACGCTGGGGCTTGGGAGCAGCGTTCCCTCTACTTTTTCCCCCATCCATGCGCAGAATCAATTTTGTTATATGCACCAAGGCAAGCACAGAGGCGCACCACCAATAAGGACACATGCTGCCGGCTCTAGGTGGCTGTGGGTGCTCTGCTAATCCGCTGGACCACACCTGGATCGCTCCTGGTGGCTATCCAAGTGCTCAGCTTACAGGGAACACCCTTGTCAGTTCCGAGCTCTGCCTCTCCCTGGATAACCTGGTGTCCCCCTTCCCCACCTGTGGAACTCAGATACGAGCACTCCCCTGCCTCACAAGAGGGAGGGGAGGGTGTCTACTGAGGTGCTCAGACACTGCAGTGTTTGGGGCCGGCTCAGGACTTAAGATTCCAGTTTGCTGACCTTTTTGGGCAAATAGTAAATTCAATGAAAACGTGCATTTGAGAGGGCACTGAAACTATTTGTGAATTCAGGTGCAATTCAGGGAATAGCCCAGACCCTCACGCCACACACACAAAAAACCATTCCAAATGTTCTGCCTCAACCATTTTGCAACTGGTGGGTTTGACTTTTCGCTTTGCACCGGTTCATTCCAGCCATTTTGAAACGAATCGTTTCAGGTTCTCCTTTTGAAACGGCCTTGGCAGTTTAGCTACTTAGAAAAACAGGCAAAGCATAAAATTGGTGAAAAACGCTTGAAGACCAACTCAAACAAACCTGCAAAAATGGTTTATAGTGGAACAAAAACAGTTTGTTTCAACCGGAAACAATTTTTTTTTCATTTTTCTGAGAAAAAAATATCAATTTCTGTTCAAACTGACCCAGTTTATTTGGTTTTTTAATTCTTCAGCTTAGTCCCCAAACTGAATAATAAACGAGTGGCTCAGATATACTCAAGAAATTGCCCAGTTCTCAGGGGAGAAAAAAAGGGGGGCCCCTCATAGTTTAGAACAGAAACATAGTGGCTGCATCTAGACTGGCAAGTTTTTCCGCAAAAGCAACTGCTTTTGCGGAAAAACTTGCCAGCTGTCTACACTGGCCGCTTGAATTTGCGCAAGAGCACTGACGATCTAAAGTATGATTGTCAGTGTTCTTGTGCAAATACTATGCTGCTCCCATTCGGGAAACAGCCCTCTTGAGCAAATGTATTTGCACAAGAGGGCCAGTGTAGACAGCTCAGGACTGTTTTGCGCAAATGGCGATCGGGGCTTTCTTGCGCAAAACCGCGTCTAGATTGGCACGGATGCTTTTCCGCAAAAAGTGCTTTTGCGCAAAAGCGTCCGTGCCAATCTAGACGCTCTTTTCCACAAATGCTTTTAACAGAAAAACTTTTCCGTTAAAAGCATTTGCGGAAAATCATGCCAGTCCAGACATAGCCGGTGAGTGTCCCCTCTTTTTTTCTCCACTCAAGGTCATCTGAGGAAGTGGTTTTTGCCCATGAAAGCTCGTGATACTAGATATATTTGTTAGTCTCTAAGGTGCTGCAAGACAACTCGTTGTTTTTAAAGTTACAGTCTAGCACAGATACCACTCTGCAAGCTGTGATTGTCTCTCAGGGCTTGTCTTCACTTACAGGGAGATCCACGCTGTGGAGATCAATCTCCCAGAATTTGATTTAGTGGGTCTAGTAAGGACTCTCTCAATCAAACGCTGAGGGCGCCCCCTTCGATTCCGCTACTCCACCGAGTCACAAGGAGTAAGGGAAGTCAATGGGAGAGTCAACCTCCTGCTGTGGGGACGCTGTGGAAATTCGACCTAAGGTACGTAGACTCCAGCTATGCTATTGTCGTAGCTGGAGTTGCGTATCTTAGGTTGACTTTCTCCCCTAGGGCAGACCTGCCCTTTCTGTGTGTCTGTGCAGATCCCAGCAAAATGGGGCTCTGGACCTTGATCAGTGCCTATAGACTCTGTCCTAATTCAGTATAAAATAGCAGCCTTCCTCATGGTCTGTCTCCCCCTCCTCCTCACAGGACTGTCTGGGGGGCTGTGCTTTGTTATCCGAACTGCTGCGTTAGCTGAATCCCTTCCTTGTGCCTCCACTTGAGACAGAGGGGACAAGGGAGAGGTTTGGATTTTGGATGATGGGGGTTCGACGCACACGGTGCTCTGAAGATAATTGCTGGCGATCGGTATGAGTTGGAAGGGACTCCCGTTGCCAGGCTAAGTGTATGGCCCTGGCTGTTGATAAAAGCTCATCTTTGCGCTTACAGATGGAGCAAACGAGATCTGGACACACTCTGTATAGAGTCACATTTTGGAATGGAAGCTCGTGCTCAGCACAGTTGTCACACGTGGCTGCTTGCCCTGAGTTATCAGGGCCTCTGTTTCTCTTGCCTCCCTCTTCTGAGATGTCTTTGCCTGTCCAGCTTTCTCTCCTCTCTCGGTCTGTCTCAACGGCTGACAAGCAGCAGCACTAAATGTCTCTCTCC
>JANRFK010001234.1:122967311-122977818 GCA_030068395.1 Apalone spinifera | reverse complement strand
TTTTTTTTTTTTTTTTTGCATCTTGCTGCTGACGCACAGCAGATACAAGCAAGCCAATGACATAATGAAGAGCGTCTGGCTCATTGATCTCAGGTATAAATTATTATTCTGAGATAGATGTATTTAAAACAGAAAGACCTTAAAGATCCCATTTACATATATACATATATATATGCGTGTGTGTGTATCTAGTCAACTTATGCAGACAGTACATCTGCTCCACAGACACCGTGTGTTGTAGATCTTGTAAATACACCTTCATTCAACTTTCATCACATTGTTCATTAGTGATTTAAATTTTGCATAATTTGGCAGCTGCCTCTGGTGTTTTTCAGGAGGTACTGTAATTTATTCCATATGGAAGTCACTTGGTGTACTAAAAAGGAGTTATCGGGTTCAGTGAACCAGAGCTGTATTTGCCTAGAAGAAGGTGTTAGATGCTAAACTAAATATGACAGGAGTTAACTGAAATCTCCAGACTGGCAGATTCTGTGGGTTTTGTCGTGTTTAATATAAACAGGATCATAGCGAACGCGTATTGTGAGCGATTGACAGTTACAATGGGGCAGGAACAGTATGCTGATTTCCTGTGGGTCAAAGACCCGAGGCACATCACAGGCAGGCAGTGGCTACTCAGAGCATCTTGTTACAAGTGCACCTCCCAAATAAAGGAATGTGTGGAGTCGTTTTCCTGTCCCCCATGGAACTGTCCTGTAGCTGGAGCCTGCTAACCCACTTTTGCCACAAGCAGCTACCCCGAGGGATCAGAACCATCTAGCTGATTTATTTTGCCAGCTGGAAGGCCTCTCTTTTCAAAATCCGTTCCCAGAGGAAGTTTCCCCCCACACACATGCCCTGCAAGCCCCCGGCCCCACAAAGGGCCACTCAATGGGATGCTGTGCTATGCTAGCAATGAGGCAGCTGCCAAGGGAGCCAGGGACTCCAGGGTTTCCCTTTACAAAAAACCAGCTTTGACTCGTGCTATGTCAGAGCCTCATCAAGGCCTGGATGCATGCAGATATGATGCTGTGAGCTGAGCCCATTTCACTGCATGCCTTGAGACCAGTCATATTAAAATCTGGGCTAGACGGGAGGTTGAGAGAGAGAGAAGAAACTCATCTCTAGAAAAGCCTCCAGCCCTGCCCCCTCTTCCCAGGACCCGCCTCCTCACAAGAGTCAAGCTTCCCCGCCCCAGCACCACAGGGAGGGCGGGTGGCGCCAGAACATGGGGAGGGCGCACGGACCCAACTTCCCTGTTCCGGAACATGGAGAGGGAAGGAGGGTGCTTGGGGGCAGCAGCACTTCACCCTCAGAATGCCTGCGGTAGGTGTTCTGGGGGCAGGGCCAAGCTGGCGGTTTAGGAAGATAGAGCCTTCCCCTGCCTAGCAAAACCCTCCACACTTTTCTCTAGGGCAGTATAACTTGGCCACTTTCCACGCATTTCTTTAGCCCCTGCACTCTGCCGACATTACCAGCCTTCCTGGACCACTGGTCAGTTTCACACGCAGTCACGTTATGCCTTCTTCCGTGTGGCCCACAGTGCATGACATGACGCTCGGCGCTTACCCACAGGGCCCTGACCCTGCCTGCATTTAAATCCCTCTTGGAGACCCACTTCTGCAAGGCATCCTAGAGCCAATGGAGCGATCTGGTAAAGAAATCGCCTGGTGATGTTCCCTCTTTCCCTTGCCTTGCCCATTGGGAACTCCGTGAGACAGGCCAGATCTGCAGTGTTTGGAGAGCTCTGAGCACACGCTGGCCGTTGCCAAAAGAAAATGGGTCGAAACTCTCTGCAGGTGCCTGGCCCAGTCAGCGGCTCGGGATGATTTTAAACTATACAGTAAACGTTTGAAAATGGGCCTGTCTGGTTTTATGGCAGAATAAAGGGTATTTCGGTGAAACCACTTGACCGCTGTCTTCCACTTTGTGACCTTTGCCCTCAGTGGCAAAGGTCATACCACTCCTGGGAGTGGTAGAGGGAGAGGACATACCTGGGCACAAGGTGTTCAGCCCTGAGCGGACTCCAATGGGTACAGGATAGAGGCAGCAAGTGGGGGGGGAAGAGGGGGTACTTCAAAGGGCGGTGCCATACGGCATTTCGCCGGAACCCAGGATCAGGATCTGAGGAAATGCCATGCGGAACCCGCGGTCAGCTGAGGAGTCCCCAGCTGACCCCAGGTTCCACTGAAATGCTGTGCGGAGCCTGGGACCAGCTGGCCCTGACTCCGTGTGATATTTCAATTTGGCAGCGCAACATGGAGCCAGGATCAGCGGGGGACTTCCTGCTGACCCCGGGCTGCACATGGCGTTCCCCATTCCTCCTTTGAAATGTACAAGAGACCCAGTGGGGGCTCTTATACATTTCAAAGGAGGAATGTGGAAGTGCCTACTGACTAGTCGAGTAGTCGATAGAAATTCCATCGACTACTCGACTAGCCAATTAACCGCAATTTAACATCCCTGAAAGAAGGGGAAAGCTTGCCTGTGCAGGAGACAGCATTTTCTCAAGGGCAGGCCCAAGATGGCAAAATGAACTCCCTCAGGACCTATGGACCACCATGAACCTCCCCCTTCACTGTCCTGAGTGCTAGGAATGTGTCTTTGACCTTTGCATATCTAGTATAAACACACAGCAAGTATGTAGGGGAGTACAAACCCTCCAAAAGAAAAGACTGTGGCACACACTTCTCCCCTGGGATGAGGACAAGAGAACAAAAAATGTGACAGATGTGCAATCACATTGCTTAATGCACTAGGGGAAGGCACAAATACCACACTCATTGCTGCAGGATCTCAGGATCTATACAGCACAGAATAGCTAGAATCCTGCCCCTGAATAAATCAAACCAGTAGCCTTACGTATCCCCTCAGCATGAAGATTTCCAGCCAAAGGTCTCTAGTTCACGTCTGTTTGCCAAAAAGTCCTGCCCCCTTCTTTTGCTCTGGTTATGAGACTCCCTTTTTGTTTAGCTCGAAAAACAAATTAATTGATTCCCAGTTCTCCTCTCCTGAACAGCAACAAACCCCAAGACACTGGGTTTATCACAGGTCGAGGGAGAAGGAAGGAGAAATTGTTGTGCTAGTTCCTGCTAAAATCTTGACACAAACTCTCCACTGCACAAAGGCTGCTGAAAGGTGTAACTGCGCTCCTGGGACCGGGCAGAAGATAATGCTGCTGTCTAGAACAAATTTATCAAAGTGGCTGCAGTTTTCCCACTTTCTCCAACCCAGAGCCAAGCGCACCACCCACCACAGCGGCTAGCTCTCGCCATCGCCCCCAGCTCCGGAGTGACCCAAGGTTTCCCAGCTGTTCCCCTCCCAATGCGCACTCCGGCTCCGGCCTTCCTGGCTCTGGAGCACCAGGGCTTGGAAGTGTGGGCTGGGCCTGACCCCTGGATGCCTCTTCCCCTCCTTCTGCCCCTCCAGCCAACAGCCCCAGGCCAAGAGCAGCCTGCTGCATACAGGTGTGAGGGGGGCTTGGGGCAAAGCGTGGGTGGGGCCACCCTGCCTTTTGGGAAGGCAATTTCAGTGCCACCCATGGTCTCCAACACCCTGTCCTTTCTCGGAGAGTGTGTCTAGACTACAGGGTTTTTTCGAAAAAACATATCCTGCGTCTAGACTGCCACCGCGTTCTTTCGAAATTAAATCGAAAGAAGGCGGCGGGTGTGTCGACCGCGGTAAACCTCATTTTATGAGGAATAACGCCTTTTTTTGAAAGTGCACTTTCGAAAAAAGGCGTTCTTGAATGCAAACAGGGCTTTTTCGAAGGAGAGCATCCAGACTGCCTGGGTGCTCTCTTTTGAAAAAGCAGCTCGCCTCTTCAAAAGAAGTGGCTGCAGTCTAGATGTGCTCTTTCGAAAGAGGCTTGTAGTCTAGACGTAGCCTGAGACTGCCCACTCAGGGACCATGAAATACCAGCTGCGGGGTGAGTTCTGCAGTGGGAAAGGATGGGAACGGCTCTAATAGACTTTCGGTGAACATGGGGCACCCTGCCGGGTGTGAGAAGTCCGCTTTGACGGATCTGTCACATCACATCGGATTTGTCACGGATTTGTATCATCAGATCCGCTGCTGAAAAGTGCAGGGTGGTATTCTAAACACACCCCAGCGATCCCCACTGCAGCCTTGTGCTCCCTGCCTCCCCCTCCCCCTCTTCTCCTCTCCTCAAATCCCTCCACTTGCCTCGTCTCACCTTCTGCAGCAAGAGCCAGATTCTCATCCTGGCCTTTCAGGCCTTGCACAGCTCAGAGACTTCCTCCTGCCTACACCTCTGTTCTCACTCCACAGCCTGTGCACTCTCTGCTCTGCCAGCACGTCCTCCTTCCCCTCCGCCCCACTGATCTCCACGCAGCTTCGTGCCTTCTTCCTCGCAGGCCCCTGCACCGAAACCCGCTCCCAGTTCTGCCCATTAACAGAGCTATCAACAGTCCGAAGGTCACATGGGCCATGTAAAGAAAGCTGGGTCTGGCACCAGAGCTGTATGTCTGACATACAGGCTAAGGCCGTAAGCTCTTTGGAGCAGAGATATTGCCTCGGATTTTCTTATAGAAAATGGGGGTATTACAAGGAGGAGGGAAAAAAAATATTTTCCTTGGCCTCTGGACAAGGACAAGAAGCAATGGGCTTAAATTGCACCCAGGGAGGTTTAGGTTGAATATTAAGAAAAACTTCCTGCCTGTCAGTGTGGTTAAGCACTGGAGTAAGTTGCCTAGGGAGGTCGTGGAATCTCCATCAGTGAAGATTTTTAAGAGCAGCTTAGATAAACATTTGTCAGGGATGATCTACATCAGGGCTACTCAACTTTGGAAGCCCCAATGATACTTTCAGCACATGCCGAGGGCCACAACTTAAGTGTGGTTGCACAAACATGCAAATATATGCAAACTGCTTCTTTCACAGTGAAGGGCATGCATACAAAATTAAGGCAAGACTACACAACACACAGGCCCCATTTAAGTGAGTTCTGCTGATATTAATAACATGCAATATTTACCCCATTTCCACTCCTAGGTCAGCACTTTTAATGAGAAATGACAGTCCAGGAATTTAACTACTAAAACGCATCTCAACAGAAGACCATTCGATTGACCACTTTTTTGTTTTAGCTCCCACCTGCGGGCCGCAAACAAACAGGCCACGGGCCGCATGTGGCCTGCAGGCTGCGTGTTGAGTAGCCCTGGTCTAGACGGTGCTTGGTCCTGCTCTGAGGGCAGAGGACTGGACTCGATGACCTCGTAAGGTCCCTTCCAGTTCTAGTGTTCTATGATTCTACGAAAATCTCTGCTGGTGTTAACTGGTGCAGTTTCACCAGTTTACACCCATAACCACTTCCAAAGATGAAGCCCAGTCCTGTTCCCAATTAACTCAATGGGAACATACCGCAAGGGCACTGTTTTAGAACCATGCTAGGCTGCAACTGTGTCCGAGAACAAGGGTATAATCCATACAATGAACAGGTTCTACCTCTGTTTATGTGAGAAGCAAGCAGATGGGTAAGGGGAATGAGAGGAAGCTAGCAATATGGCTGCAGTAACTAATGCTTTGTTGGTGAATCTCTGCACATTTTCTTCCTCATCTCCCCGTAGCCGTTGTCCAGTAGGATTCATACATGTATACGAATGATGACAATGTAATGAGAGACAAATACGATACATGTATTCCTGGTGTAACACCACTGAAGTGAGAGTTGTGTTAGGGGTGGGTTTGGTCCAGTGAGTCTACACCAGAGAAAGAGCACAATGGAGTTCTCATACCTTCTTCTGCTTTAAAATTAGCTATGTCCTAAACTTTGAATGTTATTACGTTCATGGATGCAGCTATGCTGCATTTCTATTTTATTGAGTCTGTCTTAAGATAGGTATTTTTAATTATACAACTTAAACAAGAATACATCTGTGCAAAATAATCAACATTGTGCTGCTTGCATGGCACACGCCGTCCCAAAATAAACGTGGATTCGAGAGGATGGATGCTTCCACCCCACGTCCAGGCAGCAGGAGATGCATGAGACATGGAGAAAGAATGGAGCACCAGAGAGCTGAGCAGTGGGAGGTAACACTGAGTTGCCTGAAGAGCAAACAAGGAAGGCCCAGGGAGTTAAAATACGCAGCAGGCGAAGAGACTAGAGCCGCCAAGAGAGCTGAAAAAAAAATGGCATGAGAGATGAGAGAGGCAGCTGGGGGAGTTAAAACATGCAGATGGAGAGATGTGAGATATGGCTGGGAGAGATGAAAGACCCGGATCCAAATGGAAAGATGACGACCAGGAACTAGCCACTAAAATAAACTTTTAAAATACTGGGACAAACCCCTCCCAGCAACATTGTATTAGTTTTGTTTTAAGCTAAAAAACCACTGACGGGGACAATGGGCTGACGGAACACAGCTCCACTGAGGTCAAGGGAAAACACCAATTGACACGTGGTATCAGAGCGGCATTTGTAGGAGTCACTTTTCTCACTAACCAAAACCTCAGATTCAAACACACCAGAGCTCTGAGGAAGATCCAGATGGAACTCTGCGACTCAGGCCTAGGTTTATTTAAAATCACTTTCAGCCATCAAAATAGTAAGTCATTAGTCTCCATATCATTTTTAAAGTAATACGAGTTTTTTTAAATCACTAAAGCTATGTGTAATACACCTCATCTGTCTCTTATTATAGCTGCAATAAAACTGTCCCATCACAGCTGGAATCTGACAGACAGTTTGCAGTGTTACTCTAGCCTTGCTGGCCTCAGGATATTAGAAGATCAGGTAGGCGAGGTAATATCTTTTATTGGACCAACTTCTGTTGGTGAAAGAGAAAAGTTTTCAAACTGACACATCATGTCTCTCTGACAGACAGGAAAAAGAGCTGCCTGACAATTTTCCAATTAAATTGTTGTTTGACAGAAAAGGCAGTTTGGCAAAATCGAAATTTTCCAGTGAAAAATTTCAATTTTGCAGAAACAAATTTCAATTTTCTATCAGGAATACTGAATCAAAATATTTAATTTCAGGTTGGTTACACTCCTATTGAAATGTCTCCGTTTGTTGAACTAATCCAAAACATTTTGTTTCAAGCCAATTCGAAATTAAACTGAATCTCTTCATGGTACTGCCTCATGGGAGTTGTAGTTTACAAGTCTCATGCCACCATTTTCTCCTATGGGCTAGATTCCCTGGCTTGATATGTCTCCCATGATGCAATGCAGCTTCCCCTCTGACCAAGCTATATGGTGCACCATAGAAGATGGTGCCTGGTCAGACATCTGAATGATAACTTCTGTGAGGCAATGCAGCAGCACTGGGAGATACATCGTAATGTTGAACTGACTTGAAACTGAAGATCTTAAAAATCACATCATCATGATTACGATCTTGGGATTTCCCCTATGTCAATACCAACATGATTTTAGCAGCTGATAACTCACATATTGCTAAAGATAAATGAAGGATGGAGTGTCGTAGCACTTGAAAACTGGGGTTCCAAGCTTTCAGATGGCAGGGTACCATTTTTGAAAGCACCAACTGTTCTCGAGACAGCAGCAGACAAGTTCCCGCTGGAACCAATGAGGGCAGAAAGCAAGGCGGCAATCAGATTCATGTATCATAGCTTTCTAAATCTAGGTATTATCACGGGAGAGATCTTCAAAGGCACAATGACAGCGAGATACCTTTTTCTCACTGAAAGCCAATGGGAATTGGCTGCCCATATGCTCTTTTGTGTCTTTGAAAATCTGCTGCATTATCTGTAAATATTATAAATACGTAGAAAATTTGTATTTCAGCTAGTTCTCATTCTATACGCTCAGTATTGCCAATCCAAAGCATTCAGACATCAAAGTCAGAGCCCCAAAACCACAAAACTGGCTTCAACATCATGAGATTAAAAAAAAAAATACTAACTGTTGGGTTTGGTTGGTTGGTTTGGTGAGGTTTGAGCCTTTAAGGAGCACTCAGGTCACATTTTCAAGCTCTTCTTTGCACGCATGAGGGCTAAAAAATACTTTAAAAAAATGAACCCTGAGATTCTCACCCAATCACTTGACTCCAGGAGCTGGGCTCCAAGAAACATGTTGAATAGGCTCCTATTGTATGGATATTAAAATGTATAATCCCAGCCAATGTCCCCATTGGCATCTTTATGGGCCTGGTCCTCTCATGGAGTAAACCTATGTAGCTTCGCTGGCCACCTCAAAACCTGTCCTTATGAGTCTTTCTTTCTTTGCTAACCTAGTCTGCTATTGCCTTGACCTTCCTCTGCTGATCGGAGCTCCTGAAAACTCCTGGGGAGTCTTCTGACTCCTACCTTTGAGTACCCTCTGCTGGCATCCCAAAAGCTGCCTGCATCCCCCATTTTAAGGGCAGAGAGTTCCTTACCGCAGGAGAGGAGCCTCAGACTATAATTACTGACCTGAGAAAACCACTGAGCCAAGATGGATAAACAAAGAGCAGCCACCGGGAGGTCCATGCAGCAGGAAACACCCCCAGATTTACAGTAAGGAAAGCAAACCCCAGTGGTAGGAGATCACTGCACCTCAGCACATGCAGGCTGGAGCAGTCGGTACCTAATGCATGGGGGACTTAATGAGAAAAGGAAGAGAAGCTGGAGCAAGGGAAGGCCCAGTGAGGTCATGGGGGAAAGAGGAGGAAGGTGACTACGACTGGAACAGAGGGGGTTATTTTTAAGGTGATGCCAAAATTCCCAAGATCTGGCCAGGACACTTGGGCAAAGGGGATCAAAAGTTCCCCAAGATCTTTAAACCACCTTGCACATACCCGATAACACACTAGTTTTACAGCTCATCAGACGGCACAGACTTTTTACTTGGCATAAGCCCTTTGGGACTAGGAGTCCTGGTTCAATTCCAAGCTCTGTCATTGACCTCCTGAGTGACACTGGGCAAGTCACTTCTGCTCCCGTTGCCTCAGTTTCCCCATGTGTAAAATGGGGATAACAATACTGAACTCCTTTGTAAAGCACTTTGAAATTATTCCATAATAAGGCAGGGCTTGATTTTAAAGCATAATAGCTAATCTGGAATAGTTCCCTGTGTGGACACACTCATTCCAATTTAGCTAAATCCAAATTGGAATTAGTCTAGTCAGTTTCCCCATGTAGACAGGCCCTTAATCTTTCTCTGCCTCAGCTTCTTATCTGTAAAATGGGGCTAATAATACTTTGATTCCTGCCTCCCTTTGTCTGTTCTGTCTATGTAAAAGAGTCCAGGGTAGGAACACTGTGTTTGTACAGCATCAAGCACACCGTGGACCAGGTCTTGGAGTGGGTCTCGCCAGGCTACAGCAATACCAATGAACAAATGCAAGAGGCTCAGAAGCACATCAGACATCACACTTGATCCTGGTTAACTAGCAGAGAGAATTTCACATCGTCCAGTGGCATTTATGGACCAAGGACAAAGCTGTGGCTACCCAAAGCTCTGGTTCAATCCCCAGTCATGCTAATTATTGTTTACTTTGTCATTGGAGTGTTTTATGTTGCCAACATTTGCTTTAAAAGTGCTTCCAGCTTAGCCCGTCTGAACAAAGGTAGCTGGCTCTTTAGAGAGACTCTCCTTCAATGCAGTAATCAGTCTCTGAAGGCTCGCAGGTGACACACGCCCCATTAAAACTGAAGGAGGTGTAATGATGGGATGATAGTCGATGGCCTCTTCTCTGGCAGAGAAAATCTTTCAAGAAGCCAGGAAGGAGTAAACATCCGGAACCAGAAGAACCCCCTGCGCTACCTTCTTAGCAGAAAGGAAAAAGGACACGCTGGAACCCGGGAGGGGGAGCGGCCAGCAGATGTAACACGCATGTTGTTAAAATGCGGTGACGCAGATAACACTGCTCTACAGCCAAAATGCTTCTGAAATAAATGTAGTCAAACTTTACTAATTCTGGGTCACTGAGAACGAAAATGATGCTTAAAATTGTTGATTGGCTCTAGTTTTCAAGCTTTGCTATTGGGTCAGTATGTATGACCCTTGACTTGGGAATGGCGGAGAATAAGTGAGTTATAAAGGGAAGGGATCTCAATTTAAACCAGAAATGACTAAAATACATCTTTGACTGGATCTATGAATAAATCTATGACTGGGTTTGGACAGTACTTGCTTTTTAGGCAAAACAATGAATGATGCAATCTGAAGCTGGTATTGCATCATACATGATATGAATTGCATCATGTTATTCCTAGAAGTCATGGATGATGCAATCATAACGAAGCTTACATCACTCTGCTGAACAAATTGCCCTATATCGGCTCTAGAAATCACACAGTGTCATGCTCTCTTATTTGTCAGTGTTTGATTTTGCAAAGGGAGACATTTCTGTTTAGCCAAAGTGAGCAGAGATGCCTCGTACTTGTGTGAACAGTGCAGATAACTTCTGCTATGTTTGTGGTGAAGTGACTTTTGCGTCACAAAAGCGCAGTATAACCATGGTTAAGAAAGTCTGTCACCTTTATTCTGGCTGCAAAACTGGAGATCAGGACAAGAGATGGGCCCCACACATATGCTGCAA
>JANRFK010001234.1:122911922-122928545 GCA_030068395.1 Apalone spinifera | reverse complement strand
ACTCGTCTACCCCCTGAAACTCAATGTAATGTCACTGTGCGGATCATTTCTTTTCTTGCTTACTGTCTCCAGCCTCACTACCTTACATTTCTCCACACTGAGTTACCAAAGCTATTTGCTCATTTCTAATTCTCTCTCAGTGTTACCACTGAAGCTGATCAGAAACCAAATTCCCCTTCTGAAGGAAATGCTGAATGGTTTTGCTTTGCAGTGGAAAAAAGTCAAAATTTATCATGGAATGGAAATTCTATAATTGAATTTCAGAAACACTGAAATGTTTCATTTTGTTAAGATCAAAGTGTTGCTTCAACTTTTATATTCGTACAAATCAAACCAATAAAGAAAAAATGGTATGTGTTGACCTAATCAAAGTTTCAACAAAAACTGATCCTTTCCCACAGAATATCCTGATTTCCACTGAATCACCATTTCCAATGGAAAACTATTTCACTGGCAAGTTTTCAATCAATTCTACTTACCTTGTTCCATAGCAGTTAGTCCAGACTTGTAAATGTCAAAAATGGCGACCGGCCGGGAAGATGCAAATCAAGCGCGGGGTATTTAAATCCCAGGCTTGATTTGCAACTTCGAATGCCTACATTAGCCTCCCTAGTTCGAACTAGGGGGCTAGTGTAGACATACCCTAAGACTACATCTACACAGCAGAGCTTTCCCCAAAATAGCTATTCCGCATCTTAAGAGCAAGCCCGTTATATCGAAATATAATGGGCTCGCTATTCCGAGGTCCCTGTAAACCTCATTGCACGAGGGATAAGGGACGTTTCGGAATAGCGCCTTTTTTCGAAATCTGGCCCTGTGTACACAGTGCCAAATTTTGAAATAAGCTATTTTGAAATAACATCGAAATAAGCTATGCAAATTGCGTAGTGCACATTGCGTAGCTTATTTCAAGGTAAGGGTGCTGTGTAGACGCACCCTATGGTGCCCCAGGACTACTCATTGTTTTTAAAGTTACAGACTCACACAGCCGCCCCTCAGAAAATCAGTTATAATTTCTGATTTTTGCGACACCCCGATAATTGTGTCTGTCTATGGAGAACTCCCACAATGCAGTAAGCACACATAAGACAGTAGGCACACAATAGTCAAGCCTCTTCATCTGATTTGATTAGTTTTCCTAGTGCAAGGTTAGTCTGCTCTGCAGTACGACAGCAAAGAAAGTAAAGAACTAGCACAAGTGCTCTGCCACTAAGGAGCTCTGAGTATGGAAGCTTGTTTGGTCTCTTACCAGCAGTGATGGCATTCCTGAAGCAGAGAGAGCATCCTGAGAGTCTGCTCTGACTGGGTGGTAGGGAGGAAAAATTACCTTTGGAAGGAGCTGAATCCAACCCTCACAACTGGTGGCTGTAGCATAGGGTAACTGAGGATAGACTGTATTGGTAGGGTGCAGCAGAGAGAAAACCTCAGCCTCTTTCTCATGACTGAAGGAAAGTTCATAGGACTGTCGTTTCTTGGATCCTTTCCGTTTTCAAGTTATCAGCTACAGAGCTGCCAGCCTATTCTGGAGTTGTAGGCTGGATCGAGGCTGGTTCTAACTTCCCCCATTCTCCCGACAGTCACTGGATTCCTTGCTCACCTCAACTGACGTATATCTGATTTCCTGCACATATTTATTCTTCCTCCTCTAGAAAACATACTTCCCACAGTGGCACTGGTTTCCCCTTTCTGCTCGGAGAACTCTGAAGCAAAAAATTCATGTATGTATTATTTCAGCAATGTCTTTTTATGCCAAGTTCCTCTTATCCTTTAGACAGCCCAGTGTGTATCACTGATCTCATTCTGTCGTGTCCTGTTGTACCCTACAAGCGCCTACGATTTAGTGGATTATATAGGATTGGGTTCCAGAACTGCCACGTTCTGTTTCTAGTTCTGGCTTACTGGGTGGCCTTAGGCAAGTCCTTTAAGTTCGCTCTGCCTCAGTTACCCCCTCTGCATAGTGCAGATAATAAGTGTGCTTCCATTGTAAAGTACTTTGAGACCTACAGAGGTAAGGCCCCATATAAGTACTAACTCTTAAGATGTGTCTCGGCTCCCCGGAGTCAATGATTTCTCTCCTGTGGAGTCAGCCAGGCAGCAAAGGACCAACCAGAAACAGTAGATTTGGAGCCATGGCCCTCCCCTTTCAGGCCCTCTGGTCTCTTGGGGTATTTCCACACAGCATTGTGGCGCCCACAGGAGCTCCAACCCTGGCTTGTACTTACGCTATGAAAATAGCTGAAGAGACAGTGCTTGGAAGTTGTGTCTTGGGATGGAGTTTTGCTTCAAAGCACTGTCTCGACAACTATTCTCAGAGCCCTAGAGGAAGCCCCGCTAGCCCTCGCTTGTCCACCCAGGCTGGGAGACTAGATCCTGTGGTCTCCAAAGGCCCTCTTGTGGATTGAGAACTGGTTAAAAGACAGGAAACAACGGGTAGGAATAAATGGTCAGTTTTCACAATGGAGAGCGGTAACTAGTGATGTTCCGCAGAGGTCTGTACTGGAACCCATCTTATTCAACATCTTATTAGACTGGGCTGCCATGGGCGGGGTCTCTGCTCCTGCTGGCTGGGCCCTCCGGTTACTTGGTGACTCGGTAAGAATGTCGGTGAGGCTAATGCTTACCGGGTAACCCTTTACAATCCTAATCCATTCTTAGCCCTTGCAAACCCCGAGAGCTCCACTAGGGGGTGTCTGTGGGGAATTCAACCCTTCTGTGACCCTGTCCTCCCTTAGGCTTCCAGGGATGCCCCTGCTCCCTTCTGGGAGCCTTGGCAGGCTGCTCTTGGTCCCTTGTGCCCCGACATGCTCTCCTGGACGACGGCAGTCAGACTAGCATCATCTCCACCCGAAAGGCGGCCTGCCGTCACTCACCTAAAGGGAAAGCAACGTTTCACACCTGCACCAGCTTCTTTTCCTTTTACACAGGAGACTTCCCTCCCCAGTTTTTGCAGTGAACCCACATGCAGAAGGAAGCCCCTAGACTGAGTGTTGTGGTAACGTTTCCACAGCCACCTCCAACTATGACACTGAACTGCTTTATGTTCTCACAGCCTAAGTGCACAGGATGTCTGATTCTTTGCAGTTCAGTGCTGGGATTAGTGATGGGTTCAGCCCAAACCCCTAAAGTTTTGGAAGGTTTGGGTCTGAAAGCTAATAACTTTTACAATTATCGTAACTGGAAATGGTTCTTAACAGGAATAATAATGTGCTTGTCACTTATTTAGCGTTCTCTACACTTCCAAAGCTTAACCCATAAGATTACAAGTAAAGATCATCACAAACTCCTCTAACTTATTACAATTGCTGGAGCTGGAATGTTTGGGAAAAAATATTTTCAAGAACACCTGATTTCTCTCAATTCCTACTAGTGTTCCCTGGCTTTGTCTGTCTTGTTTAGAGAAGCCAGCTGACATTAATTGTACTTCACATATTAAGTGAAGTACAATTCACAGCGACCAGCCAGAGAGTCATGAATAAGGGGTAAATAAGCACTAATGACAGGACTAGGGATGTTAAATTTAGATTAATTAACTAATCGAATAGTCGATGTGATTCCCGCACTTGTCCCGCACTCCCTGCAGGGCGTCTGCTTCTGCCCGCTGGCGCTCTTGTACATTTCAAAAGCAGAATTGCAGCATGAGTGGACTGCTTCAGTCCCCGCTCATGCCATTTCTGCTGTGCTTCTACCTCCCCTACTCCTCACAGAGACAGTGCTAGGGGGAACCAGCTTTTAAGCTGGGTTCCCCCCAGCACCGTCTCCTGCTTCTCCACCTTGCTGCCTCTCTCTGATAGAAAACTTTAAAAGTCCACTTACAGACTAACTCAGCTACCCCCTGAAATGAGGCAACTAGTCGCATTACTAGTCAACTATCTGATAAGCTGAAGACTCGTCGCGTATATCCCTAGACAGGACTCCAATTGTTGAAAAAGAACAATTACTGCTAAGCATTCAGAAGATCAGTTAAGCGGATAGCAATCAAAATAAGAGGCAGAAAGACAGCTTGCTTTGGCAAGTGTGCCGAGAACAAGATAAAAATACACCAAAATCTCAGAGAGAGAAAAAAAAAATAAATGTAGGTTACTTACCCGTAACTAGAATCCTTTAAACATATTGCCTCCACAGAGCCACACTCTAGGAAGTTGTATGGTACACTGCGACGATCCAACAGTCTTTAAAACAGTTAGCCTCGCTCTAGAAATGTGCTCATTGGGGGTAAGGCCACAGCTCTCTAAAGAGTCCTGTCTACCCTATGCCCTCTATTCTTGTCCAGAACTCAGGTAGAAAGTGTATATCTGCGGAGGCAATAAATTTGCAGAGAATCCTAGAAAAACCATGTAAATCAGTGATAGGAGGGATCTGTTAAATCTGCTATTATATCCCCTTCTTCCACTGCCAAGGAAGGATTAGTGCCTACAGCATGTTCTCTAGTCCAGTTTTATGGCTAATTTATCTGGCAATTGAGTGGGTGAAGAAAGAAATGCCTGGACCTAGTGCTGTTCTCTTTCCCCGACCAGCGTAAGTTTCACCAACAAAAGTGCTGGTACACACAGCGCTAGGTTGGCGGAAGAGGCTCCACTGCCAACATAGCTATTGTTGCTTGTTGGGTTAATTATGCCGGCAGAGAGAGCTCTCCTGTTGGCACAGCACAGCTACATAGGAGACCCGACAAGGGCACAGCTGTCATGGTAGAGATGTGCATTGTAAGATCCATAGGGTAGACATAGCCTAAGGCTCAGTGCCTCAAAAGTATTTAGGCTCCTAACTTCCAGATGGAAGGAGCCTAAATACCTTTGTGAAGTTGGGCCAAATGGACCTGCCTCAGGTCCCAGAGGAACACTCTGGTAGATGAAGGACGTCAACACAGGTCACTCGCCTCTGACTGAAAACCTTGCTTAATGGCCATAGAAGTTGTTCACCAAAGCTGACATACACCACCAGGCCTGATTCTCCCCTCGCTTCTGCTGGTGAAAAGCAGGCATTGCTCCACTGACGACCTCTGAGCACCATGGGATAAGCGCAAAAAGAACCCCTTTTGTCCTTTTCCCTAAGAAAACCTGTTTAAATGATCCCCAGCAAAGATGACAGCCTCCTACAGAAATGCGCAGCAAGGAGGCCAGATTGGAATTTAATTGGGGAGCTGATGTTCCTTATTGCATTTGAAAGAGTGTGGAAAGAAAATGAAAAGGAAAAAAGGACAAAAGGAAAGGGAAAGGGAAAAAGGAGAAAGGGAAAGGAAGAAAGAAATTACCTCCTATGGTATGGGATGCTTCATGAAAGTCACAGGACCAAGCAGAAAGGAAACGAATTTCTAAGAATGAAAAAAGCAGCTCAAACCAGGAAATGCCGCTTTTACAATAATGGGGAAAAGATTGTTTATAAAGCGTTGCAGAGCTTTGTGGTTAATTGCTAAACACACAAGACCAAATTCTGTTCTAAGTTACACCTCCTTCCACCTCAGTTGGTCGTACAGGCGTGAGAACAGAACATATCCCACTGTGGTTAGCTACAGGCAAATGGTATTTAAACTATGGAAACGTGACCTAAAATCAACAGATTTGTCAAGACCTTTCTGTACTGATCATACTACAAACATGGAAGGGACTCAGTTTAATTAATACCAGGTCTCTGCAGACCACTGGAGATAATGGCACTTGTTTTCAGGTCATCTAGTCTTAATAGGCTCACACTGGGAGGTGATCTGTTGCTAATTGACAGCAGAGATCAGTTAATGAGGTCTAGGGCCTTAGAATCCCCAGGAACAAAAATTAAGGCTCTTTCTGATTTTTTTTAAAATTTTGTTTAAGAGACAGATGTGGGATACCCGTTCCAGAAACTTGGCTTTGGCTGTTAACCCAGACATCTGCAAAAAGTCTCATCTCTGCATAGCTCGAGGGTCTCAATGAGAAGGTTTACAGTTCAAAACTACCCTAAAAGGAAGGGTGCTCCAAGTGAGGAAGGAGACAGATTGGTCCAGACACTGTGTAGCAATGGCACTGTATAAATACACACAGTCAAACTTGTCCTGAAGGACGTGTTGTTCAGATTATAACTCCAACAGGACGGGTTAACTGGACAGAAACGAGTTAGGATTAATTATAAATATGAATGTTCTATTTATATTTACAGCACAAGTAGATGTGAAAGCTCACAATGCCTTCTGAGAACGCTGCTAACTATTGACAGATGCATTTGTTTATGGGGAGAGGCTCAGGTTTGTTGGTGGAGGGTTCCCTTCTGGAATCTACTTTTGTTGTTGGTCTGACAACTGCTGACATTCAGGAAAGGGAGAAAGGGCTATCTGCTCTCAAGCTTTTGCCTGCTCCACGTGCGTGTACCTAGGGGAATGGCTCCCAACCTTTTCAGGCATTCAGACCCCTTTTCAATCTATTACAATTTTACAATGCCCCCCAAACAATAAGCTGTTTTCAAATATTCCATTACTTGATACTACAGCAGCCAGCACGCCCCTTGGCCTGCGCTGCTTCCTCAGCTCCCACCCTCTCTGTCCTTTGCCCGTCCATGGAGGATACGGCAAGGGGGTGCTGGTGGCCAAAGGCAGCTCTTGCCCTGGCACTCCACTCTTAGCTGGGCACAGAGCCCTGGGGGAGAAAAAAAAAAAGGAAAAGAAAAGTGAGGATCGGGCCCACTGCAGGACTGAGACAGGGAAGAGAGCTGGAGCATAAACAGTAGTGCAGCTGGCAGTGGGAAGACAAGTGGTCATGAATGGCGAGCCCTGGGCAAGAATCACCGGGTGGAAAATCGGAATCCCGCGATGGCCCCGATCCTTACTTTTAAGCTTTCCGCAGACCCCCTCCAGATTGGGAACCATTGACCTAGGGGGCTAACAGTTTGTACCTGTTGCAGAGAAAGGTCTGAGGTGTGTGTGTGTGTAGGGGAGAGGGGTGATTGCTTGATGAAATACTGAAGGGAAAAAAAGGGCCAAATTCAGCAGTTGCATAAATTGTACTGAAAACTGCATGCAAGTGGTAAAGCAGAGTAACTTGGCAATTAGTAACCGTAACATGAGAGTGATTTACACTCAGAAGTGGCAACTTACATGAAGAAGGGAAAATAACTAAGCCCTGGTCTGACTATTCTACACAGTTAGGTTGAGCTAAGGCAGCTTACATTGACCTAACTCTGTGAGGGGGTTTTGTCGACAGAAATGGGACTTTTGTTGACAAAACTATACCTGCGTCTACACTACTGCCGAGTTCTGTCGACATAACAGCGACAGAACTTGGCAGTTTTGTCGACAGCGGTAAACCTCATTCTACGAGGAATGACGCCTTTTGTCGAAAGAGGTCTGTCGACAGAAGGCGTTATTTCATCTACACTCTCATGTCGACACAGCGGCTTCCTTCGTCGACAGAACTGGATGTAATCTAGACGCTCTTTGTTGACAGAAGCTTCGTCAACAATATCTGTTGACAAAAGCCTGTAGTCTAGACGTACCCTAAGTGCCTACACCAGAGGTTGGCAAACTTTCCAAAGTGGCGTGCCAAGATTTAACCTTCCTGCCCTGGGCCATGCTGCTCTCCTGGGAGGGTGTCTTTCCACTGCACACCCTGTAGACCACTTGGGTCATTGCAAACCTTTCCGCAGACCACCAGTTCCTAATGGAACTCACTGTTAATGACATAATTATGCGTGAGCCATTTTGCTAGTGCTGCAGCTGGGGAGAATGGTTTAATTTAAATTATTAACCAGATTAAGCGTTTTAACTTTTTCATGTTACTTTATCAAACTTCATTTTAAATAATGTAAAATATTAATTTATGTCCAACACAAAAGGTTTCAATGTCTTCTTTATGTATGGCAGGGTCGGGGAATCTTTTCTGGGTTGGGGCCACTGACCCACAGAAAAATCAGTTGGGAACCACACAAGTGAGAAGCAAAAAAACTCCTCTAAGAACCCCCAACCCTCACCGATGTGGCCCCCAATGGAGACACCTCACTCTTCTGGCACTCCAGCCACATGGGGTAAGGGGAAGGGATGTGGTGGTGGGGCAGAGGGTGGCAAAGTGGCCTGAAAATGGTGCCTCTGGAAGCCGGCCCAGCTGCCTGCTGGCAAAGCTCCAAGGGAGCCGTCTATGTGCTCTGCGGGGGTGGGGAAGGAGGCTGTTGTGCCGTGCGAGGAGCAGTGGCAGTGCACGGAGCCATTTCTTGGTCGCTTTTTCCCTGCAAGTAGTGAAATATCCGGCGGGCTTTCTGGGACGTACGGTCAGCATAGATCCAGCAGGGAGGCTCGTGTGCCAGTGAAAATCGCCTCTGTGAGCCACTTATGGTAAGTGGCCAACCCCGGTCTACACTAAAATGCAGCTCCCGGCGACGTAACTCCTCCACTATCCTGACTTAATAACTCCACCTCTCTGTGAGGCGTAGTGCTTGGGTTGATGCAATTAGGCCAATGCAGTGTTGGTGTAGATGTTCTGTTGCTTATATCGACTACTGCTGTATTCAAGAGCAGTCCCGCACTGTACCACACTTCTAGTTGAATTGCTGCAAGCACTCCTGGTTAGGACACACAATGCTGACACAGGCAGCATAGCGTGCACATGCACAAGCAGTTGAATCATTGCAGACGCTGTATGCTGATGCATGTTAGGATGACTTAAATTTGTTGTGCAGACTTGCCCATACTCAAGGTGCATACGTGGAGTCCAAAGAATCCCAAAATATCTGACAAACTCTACGCTCAATCCTGCTGTCCTTACTCAGGTAGAATTGTTGACTTCATACAATCATAGCACAGTAGGGGTACGTCTAGACTTGCTTTCACTTTTGAAAGAAGATATGCAAATTCGTGCTGAATTTGCATATCTTCTTCCGATCACTTTTTCGAAAGAGGTTCTGCCGAAAAAGAAAGTAGTCTAGATGCGGTTCTTTCGAGAAAAAAACCCTTTTCGAAAGAACTGTGCAAAACCTCATTTTTTAAAGGAAGAACAGTTCTTTCCGAATTTGCGTATCTTCTTTTGAAAGTGAAAGCAAGTCTAGACGTGCCCGAGAATGGGAAGGGACCTTGAGAGGTCATCGAGTCCAGTCCCCTGCTCTCACGGCAGGATCAAGCACCATCTAGATCAGCGGTTCCCAACTTTTTCCAGATGGGGACCCATTTTGACAATTCAGGAAGACTTGGTGAACCAAAGCAATTCAAAAACGGGGGGAGGGCAGAGTTACCTGGGGAAACACTTGGTGACCCTTTTGAAGTGTAATGGCGACCCATATTTGGGTCCTGACCCATAGGTTGGGAAACCTTGATCTAGATCATCCCTGACAGGTGTCTGTCCAACCTGCTCTTAAATATCTCCAGTGATGGAGATTCCACAACCCCCCTAGGCAATTTATGCTAGTGTTTAACCACCCTGACATAAAATGCTTAGTGAGGCTGGGGAATCTCCACAGGACTTCATAGGTCTGAGCATTTTATTTACATACAACACACTGAAACTAGGGATGTCGGTGGTTAACTATTTAACCAGCAGCCCGGCCAGGATGGAGGAGCTCCCTGCTTGCCTGCAGTGTGATGCAGCAGGTCCGGTCTGGCCGGAGTTACCTCTGCCAACAGCAGGCCTGGCCAAGCCAGAGCAGCCCCACGTCCACCCCTAGTTAATCAGTTAAACATTAAATGTAACTTTTAATTGGTTAACTGATTAAATGAGATTTCACATCTCTAATAGAAACATAGTCACTGCTGCTGTGAAGGGCCGTAGCCTGCTGGCAGCTACACGGAAGTGAGGGGGGGGGATGTTTTGGCCAAGGCAACAGGGAAAAATCCTTGCTCTTACAAAAATCACTATGGGGGTTTTAATGTCCAAGCAGAGCCAATGGAACACTTTCATTTTTAAGGCCTCCCTGAAAAGCAAAATCGTGGAGTCAACTCTGGACCCATGTCTACCCTACGCAGATAATGAATAGCAGAGTTGAACTGGTGCTCCTCGGGAGTCTAAGAATGGTACACTTGATAGTCACCTAATGAAGCCATAAACTTAGGGAACGTAAACTTGTGAGGGCTTGTCTTCGCTACAGAGTTAAATGTGAATTACAACTTGAATATTGCCCATAATTCCAACCCTGCCCACACACACAAAACCTTTAACTAGAGCACTGTGGAGATTTTAATTTGGAGTTGGCCCACCCACTTAGGTACAGACTAACGCTCAAGTTAGCAGAACTCAGCAGCTGCTAATGCAACCAATCTGTGCAGCGCAAGTGCCATTTTACGTGGGGGAGATAAATAGAGTGATTGACATTCAAGTTAACTTTCCAGTGAAGACATAACGGGACTTCTACTACACAGAGCTAAGGTCCTGTGTACGCTAGCGAGCTTATACAGCTGCGCCACTGTACGGTAGCTGCTCTATTCCAACAGGAGAGAGCTCTCCCGCTGTCATCATAAAACCTCACAGTGGCTATGTCTACACCACAATGCTATTTCGGAATACTGGATAATCCCGAAATAGCTATCCCGCGTCTTAACACCAAGCCCCTTATTTCAGGCTTGCTATTCCAACGTCCCTGTAAACCTCATTCCACGAGGTGTAAAGGGACGTTTCAGAGTAGCAGGTTATTTTGTAGAGTGTAATGCCTCGGAATTGCAATGGCTGGCTGCCTATGGACAGAGAGCCCTTTTTTTGACATTCAGTCCAGGTTCTGACTATTAAAGTCAAGCCATTTCCCATTTCAAACAACCCATCTCTCCAAAAGATACACCACTAGTACAGGGGAGACGTTATTTCTTTAGAGGAGAGAAACAGAAAGTGTTACTCACCGCAATAGAGACAGCGCTTATGACAGCTCCCAAGTAGCCCTGGATGAACTTGGATGTTGGAGAAGGCTTCGGAAAGGAAAGAAAAAGTAACAATTTCAACACAGGATACTGGTTATGAAAATAATTCTGAATGAGTATGATTATTCTTAAAAAGTTTGGTTTTGCCACATCTGCTAGCTTATCCGTGGTCCTCTTAGCAAGTGGGAATGCTGAAATAATAGGAATGACAGCCTGATGGTGTAGGTTTAAGCAGTGGTTATGAACTTGGGCAGTGTTCCCTGTAAGTTATGTGCTTGAGCAGCTACCCAGGAGACAGTCAAATGTTGCCCAGCTGATAGGCAGAGCCCACAGTGCCCACCGCCGGCAGCATATGTTTCGACTGGTGGTGCACATCCACACATGCCTCGGTGCACATAAAACGTATTCCGCACATGGATGGAACATTGGTTGTGGGATGTGTTTGGGGGGATGTCACAAGTGCAGTGGTGGCACGCAGGGCACCACGAAGTTACATTACCTGCTTTAGCCCGAGACCTGCCGGGTGGCAGGGGCTGACGTACATAACTTAGCATTGCAGGGCCCCTGTGGTTTTTGAGTGAGGTGAAACTTGGGGTATGCAGGACAAATAGACTTCTGAAAGTACGATAGTTTGGAGAGGGTGAGAGCCACTAGGTTAAAGCAGAGGTTCACAACCGGGGGCCTGTATACTCTTAGGGTGCACAGAGATCTTTAGGGGGTACATCAGCTCATCAAATAATTGTCTAGTTTTACAACCGGCTACATAAAAAGCACGAGCAAAGTCAGTACAAACTAAAAATTCAGACAATGACTTCTTTACACCGCTCTACCTACTACATGCTGACATGTAAGTACAGTATTTAGCTTCCAACTGATTTATTTTACAAACATATGGTAAAAATGAAAAAGTAAGTGATTTTTCAGTAAAAGCGTACTGTGACATTTTTGTATTTTTAGGTCTCCTTTTGTAAATCACAAGCTGATTTTAAGCAAGATGAAACTGGGGGTCCACAAGACAAATCAGACTCCTGACTGGGATACCATCATCTGGAAAGGTTGAGTGCCACTGAGTTAGAGGACTTGGAAAAGTATTTATTTAGCACCACACATTTACTATTTGGCTTGGACATATTATGTGTAAATGTGATTTGGCAAAGTGACAGAGCTATTCATGCCCACGTTATTAACCTAAAGCGATCTGATTTAACTACAGGTCTTTGAAAGATTATCTTGACCTGACAAGTTCTTTAGCTTTTAATGAGGCTCCATTACAGGTAAGCCAGATGGCTTCTAATTGAGCTTCAGATCTTGAGTTGTCAGACATCATGAGAAATTATGCAATATAAAAGAGCACAAAAGAAAAACCAGGAGTAAGAGCACCCCTGGGATAGTAACAAAACAGGGAAGGACTTGTCCCTGCCTCCCAACAGGGGCTGAACATTTAATTATGAAGTTTTCTTTTGTCATCAGAAAAGCCAGGTATCTATCATATTTGCTCTTTGCTATTTGTCAAATTAAGGCACTTATTACCAATCAAGACTATCAACTGGGCCAGTCCAGTGGCAAATTGCGGTTGTGGTAACACATTTTCTGCCCTGTAGGAGAACAAGATCTGGAAGAGAAACTCACTCACCTCCCCAAATTAGAGGGTCCAAAGTGAAATAAGAGAGAAGCCCAGTATCTGGAAAAAGGCCCCACTTTTAAAAGCGCTTGAAAATGAGAGCATTAGACACAGAGGGCCTGCGAGTGCATTAACAAATGCTGCCCATCCCTGCCCTTGGAAAGAGGCGGATGGACTCTAGTACTCTGCAGAACTCCTCTCAGAAGTCATTTTGCCATTAAACACTTGAAACCTATCTGAAGAGGTAGAGGGAATACTGCAGAATTACACCAGCAGATGGTTCTTAGTAGCGCTAAACTACTTAGCAAATATGCGTGATTAGAGTGTCTCTCTGGGTAGAAAGGACCAGGGTCTAGAGCCGAGAGGTCCTGCATCGGGAAATGGTTTTATATCTGTTGAGGTTATCTGAGTTACTAATAAAGTTAAATCGTAGGAAGGCACTAAGTTGGCACTACATACAGAATTCATATATTCTATAGAACAGGAACGACATCTGCTTCTGTCACCTAAACCAAGACCAGCAACACTTCTTCTATTCTGGAACAACACCCTTGTGTGAAGGGTGGTGGAGTCAGTGTTCCCTGTAAGCTGAGCATGTAGGCGGCCACCCAAGAGAGAGTCAGGTGACACCCAGCTGATTAGCAGAGTGCTCCCAACCAGCAGTGTTTCCAGTAGTGGTGCACATTTGCTCATGCCTCAGTGCAAATGTATTCCACAGATTGATGGAGACAATGGGCCGGATCTGCTGCTCCCCCGCCCCCAGGCTTTGAAGCACTGCGCACTGCTCGCAGGGGAGAGCGGAGGCGGCTTCGGGCGCTCCCTGCCCACCCTAGTCCCTAATTGGCCTAGGGCAGGAGAGCGAGGGAAGCCTCCTCCCATGCCAGGGGCATGGGCACTTTGGGGGAACGTGGGGTGGGGGGCAAAGGAACTCCCTCACCCCCAGACCAATCATTGTCTGGGGGGGTGGGGAACCCAGAAATTTCGTGGCCACGCCCCTTCCGCTTGATACCACACCCCTTCCTGTGCGGCCCAGGGCCACTTCAAAAATTTCCAAAGTGGCCCTCAGCAAAAAATTATTGCCCAGCCCTGGACTAGACTGAAAACACAAACTCATTCCACTTATTACTGAAGACACTGTAATAGTGAAGTCTCCAGTGGAGAAAGGCCAATCCATAAATCTGCTGTGGCTACCCTACAGTGTCTGTTAAAGTCCAAGATTCAGGAATTATGCCGTCAAGTGTCAAAACAGATCAGACCAGACTTACTGCAGATACTGCCTAGGTAGCACCTCCTCACCTTTGTTGCATTTCGGTTTGCATAGTTGACACATGCGTTGTGGCTCTGATTCAACCACTAAAAAGGAAACAAAAGGGAATAAGAGACTAACAACTGGTTTAAAAATAATGGCTACACCTGTGTCACTATGGCTGCAAAAACCAAAACCAAACCCTCCTAGAAACATGATAAGAGGAAAGTCCACTTTATCCCATTATTCCTCCCATGGGGTCATGGGAGCATTGTGATATCTAGAAGAAAACGGTCACATGTCTGCACAACCATAGCAGTAAGAGAGAAAAACGAATGGCAGAAATGTCCATTTTCTACCCGACACACACATACGCACGCATACAAGCTACCAACACCCCAGCACATTTCTAAGGCTTTGTGCATGCTTGGAGTCCGAGCCAATACCCCTTGAAGTCAAGGGGGACTCTTAATTTACATCAATGGACAATGAATCTGGTCCTCCGACTACTGTACTAGAGTCAAGTTTAAAAGGGACGCGTCAGATAGTTCAGATGCTAAATTTAGTTTTTATAAATAAAAGTTTTACAAAATCTCTTAACAGGATTATTTTCATGATACGTAAGAATACTCAGTAAAAACAGTAAGTGTGCTCAGACTTACACGTCCTATCGTGTTATGCGAGAACAGCAGCTTTCTGCTATTAGTATTATTGGTATCAAAGTAGTAGCTATAGGCTCTGACAGAGACAACCGCCCCACTGGACTAGGTCTGTACATACACACAGTGAGAGAGAGTCTCCTGTACTGGTGTGTTGTCAAAGAACAGTTGTTTGATCCCTGTCACCAAAAAGACGACAAATAGGCTGATCTCTCCCACTTGTCTGAGGGAGGGGGTCTCTGCTCAGTATCCTCCACTGTCACCATTTTATTATAGGGCACTACTCCTGCCCTTACACTCTTTGGCCTCTGGTTGACATCCCAATAGTTTTGACCCTCCCCTTTTCATTAGCATTCAACTCACACCAACACAGACACACAGTTGGGCTTTGTCTACACTGACACTTTCACCACTGAAACTTTTGTTGCTCAGGGTGTGAAACACACACACCGAAGGGCTAAGAGTTTTAGTGACGAAAAGTGCTGATTTGGACAGTGCTTTATCAGCGGGAGATGCACTCTCGACAACAAAGCTACTGCCTCTTATGGGTGATTTTATTCTGTCGAAGGGAGAGCTCTCTCCCAGCGACAAAGAACGGCTACACTGCATACCTAAAGCTGCTATACTGTGCACCTTACAACACGGCTGTAGCGGCACAGTTGTACAGTTGTAAGGTGCACAGCGTAGTCACAATCCAGAAATAAACAAACATGCCCTAACTGGAAATAGTAAGATTGTGATAAAAGCTGATCTACAGCTGGAAAGATCAAACCGTCTTAAAATTCTTTTCATAAATGTAACACCGTTGAAGGGTTACGCTACATGGTAATTTAACATTAAGCATTCTTCTGCCTGCTCTGTTCCATGGCATCCGTTATAGAAAGTGGCAGGATATTACAGGCCGTAGCAGCCAGTCCTTTAGACACTCATTAAACTCAGTGGTTCTCAAACTGGGGTTCATGAGAGGATCTGCTGTACCATTGCAGGCACAACGGACTAGGTCATTTAATTGGTATTTCCATCCCTGACTTCTAGAATAGCACTCACTCCAATGGAAGTGTGTAAGCAACAGGACTGGCAACTGGAGAAGAGGAGCACCGTGATTTTGAACTGAAGTGCTTTATCCACAGCAGCTGTTGTGAACGGAAAAAACTATGGTTCCCCACCCCACCCCACACAAAGTGGGAGCCACAGGTAATGTAAGAGCAGGATACCTACTGATTCTTCTCCAGCTAGAAAGAAGGAAGGGGAGAGAGAGTCACCGGGGGGTGAAATGTGGGGAGGACAGAGACACAAAAAGACCAAGCTGGGAAAAAGCCGTAGTGGTGGCCCACACGCATGTTCTTCCTATTGATCTCAGAATTTTCACAGCAAGGAATAGTTGGCCATCATAATTTGTCTTTTATGCTAAAAAAAAAAAAAAGTTTACAAGAATTGGGTTTTTTTGGCAATCGGTGCTGGGAATTTTCCTCGTTTCTGGGTCTTTATAAAGCTCCACTAATCAAACGCCACTGAAGTAGTGGTCCGTTGAGCAGAGCTAGGAAACCTTTGGTAACAGATCCTCAAACCCAGGTGGAATTGGGTTTCATTAAAAACCCAATATCACCCCTGGTCAGTCACCCTTCCACAGCTCCACCCCAATTACCAATCAGAATCTCAGCTCCAAAATATAAAACTGGGACACGTTTTGCCCCGCTCCCTTCCTACCTTGTCTTTAGAGAGGGGATGGAGCCCTGCTATCCATTCCCTGGCTCTGCGGTCTTTTAGGGTCACTGGCTGATACACTTCTGGACTCTTCAGAGGGCGGCTGGATGGCCCTCTCCCCCTCTCTGCAGTGTTGAAAGGGGGCAGCAGTGGTAGGTAGTAGGGCCCTTCTCCCCACAGCCAGGAAAAGATCTGCTGGAGGGAAGGCGTTCTGCACAATCCCTCAATTCAGCAAAAACGGGACTCCAGAGGCTGAGTGGTCCCACTCATGCTGCTCCAATGACTGCTTACCTCAGTCTGGGGCCTGACATGCCCTGGCCTGCAACATGCGTACTCAAGGTGCTGTGGTTAAAGCGTGTCAGTGCGGGCGCACGGGGCTGCTCTTCTCCTGCTGCTGGGCAGTACCTGAGAAATGATACCGAAAGGAGAGAAGAGGGGAAAGAAACAGAAAGGAGTCAGAAAAGCCGGAAAGGAAGGGCAGAAAGAGAATGGGAAAGATGGAGGGAAGTGGGGACAGAGGAAGAAGGAAGGGAGGGGCAAAAATGTTCTCACCCAAAGTCTGGTAACCCTCCATATTCCTTGTACCACACGTTAAGTTGGCAGG
>JANRFK010001234.1:122881770-122894262 GCA_030068395.1 Apalone spinifera | reverse complement strand
TTTATCTCTGAAGCAGACGACTTCTAAAAAATTGTAGACCAGTGTTATCTATCCCACACGGAATTCTGAGTGTTTCAGTGTAGCGACTGCAATGAGTCATACATCAGGGGTTGTTTTATGCACAAGAGCATCTCCTGTCATTGTTCTTTCCCCCTTAAAAAAACCTGTTTAACTCCCTGCAGGAGAAATATTGTCCCTCCTAGGGGGCTGCCTGCTTTGCTTTGAAAGTTCTTTGAGGAATATTTCAAGCAGACATCAAGGACTTGCTAATTGTTTGCCTCAAGTATTAATAATACCCAGCTCTTCTGTTGAGTGCTAGTACATGCATTCACAAATGAAACAGGACAGCAGTATTGTCAAGTGGTTAGAATAAGGTTTTGGGAGTCAAGAGGCATTCCAGGTCTGCCACAGAGTCGCTATGGCTCAAACATTCAAAGCAGGTTTGAAATGGTAGGTGCCGAACTTGAGATACTAGCCCACCTCTATGTGGGTTGCAAGGGAGAAAGACCCACTGCATTACAAAGACATTCATGGTAGTTGGGTGCCTGTCTTTTGTTTCAGCAAGACCAGACTAACGCGGCTACATCTCTATTACTCACTTAGGCTGGGATTTTCAGACTCCTAAGGTATTTAGGTGTCTAGCTCCCTAAGGTATTTAGGTGTCCAATGAAGTCAACGGGTGTTAGGCACCTAAATAGATTTGTAGATCTGGGTCTAATTGCCAAAGCACCAAGTTTGAACATCTGGGCCTTGAGTTATCCATTTATAAAATGGGGGTCTTTGAGGCCTGCTGACGAACTTTTATAAAGCTGTTCTAGACACTCTCACATGGAAGGTGGCGCAGGAACGGAAAGCCTTAGTTATTGGCATGGTCAGTGGATGTCAGCAGCTCTCAAGGATGGAGTTTAATTTTCAAGGGGCATCTGTGACATAGCAGGGCACAATCCAGGCCGGGGGGGGAAGGAATCCGAAGGCTGTGCCACCCCTGCCCTGCAACATTTGGTGCCTTACAATGCCTGGCTGTGGTGGTTCCAACATGAGCCACTCACAAACAGCCTGACAGCAGGAAAGCCACACCCTGAGTAACTGTAGCCTGCCAGCTACACCCTGGCTCTCACAAGTCTTGGTTAAGCAGCTGGGTGATTCGAACTCATCCCAGTCCTGGAATTTCCCCCGGAAATGTCTGTCCTGTACTGCCCAGCTTCCTCCTGGCCAGTACAAATATATTTCGTCCATTGTTCCTTTAAGAGAGCAAAATGACAGCTTATTAACAGTCTGCCCGACGGTTCAGCTGAAACACACTGGATTGAACAGCAAAACAAGATTATTAACGAGAGAGAGAGAGATTTTAAGCGAGTATAAGCAATGTGTCAAAGTTAAAAATGGTTACAAGAAAAATAAAGATCAAATGCTTACTCATGCCTAATTTAACAAACTATATTAGATTCAAGCAGAATTTCTCTTCGTGTACTTCCAGCAAGATTACTGACCAAACTCTTCAGGTCTAGACCCTTTCCCAAAGTACTAGCATTGGGAAAAATTCAGAAAAGGGCAACAAATATGATTAGGGGTATGGAATGACTGTCGTACAAGGAGAGAGAAATAAGACTGGGACTTTTCAGCTTGGAAAAGAGACGATGAGGGGAGGGAGGGAGGGAGATGACAGAGATCTAAAAAATAAGAACTTAAGAACAGCCATACTGGGTCAGACCAAAGGTCCATCCAGCCCAGGGTCCTGTCTGCTGACATTGGCCAATGCCAGATGCCCCAGAGGGAGGGAACACAACACGGAATCCTCACGTGATCCCTCCCCTGTCCTCCACTTCCAGAGAAACAGAGGCGAGGGGACACCATTCCTACCCATCCTGGCTAATAGCCATTGATGGAGCTAGCCATTCTGGCTAATAGCCATTGATGAATCTTTCTAGCTCTTTTTTGAACCCTATTAAAGTCCTAAAAAATCATGACTGGTGTGCAGAAAGTGAATAAAAAAGAGTTATTTACTTCTTCCTATAATACAAGAACTAGGAAACCAAAAGAAATTAATATGGTTAAAACAAACAAAAGGAAGTTTTTCTTCACTCAGCTCAGCGCACAGTCAACCTGTGGAACTCCTTGCCCAAGAATGCTATGAAGACCAGGACTTTAACAGGGCTCAAGAAAGAACTGGATACATTCACAGAGTTTAGGTCCATCAGTGTCTATTAGCCAGGAGGGGTCGGAATGGTGTCCCTAGCCTCTGCTTGCCAGAAGCTGGGAATGGGAATGGGTGACAGGGGAGGGGTCACTTGATGATTCCTTGTTCTGCTCATTCCCTCTGAGGCACCTGGCATTGGCCATTGTTGGAAAACAGGACACTGGGCTAAATGGACCTTTGGTCTAACCCAGTGTGGCCGTTCTTAAAGTCCAATGGCTATTTCTTTTTGTCTGCTCATGTATAGTGAATGTGATGGATAAAGAGAGAGAGAGAGAGGAGTGTCTTGGAGGATTTGTCCCTCCTTTTTTATAGTTTCAGTCACCCTCTTGAAAAACATTTCCATTTGAGAACCAGAGAATCTATGTGGAAGAATATTCCCTGCAGGGTTTTTTCCCTACTTGTTTGACTTTCCATGTACATTCCCTTCCTCCTTGATGACACTGTGTACTACTAAAACGCCAAAAGGCAAGCACACAATCCTTTGTTTAGGACAAACCTGTCTTCTCCCGGTGCAGGGCTGTGGGCTTGGAACGTGTGTTAATAACGTCTGAACAAAGGAATCTTATAAAACCACATACAACATCACTACATCTCTCTTACTTGGACAGTAATGACCAGCAAATTATAGGTTTTGAAATGGTACCTTACAAAGCATAACTCATACAAAGATTATTACAATAGTGTGAGTAAAAGGGTGTATTTTGTCACAACCATTATTTTGGTACAATTGGTTTACTGAGCTTCTGCATGTTTTTCTGGGCCTTAAATCAAAAAGAGAGACAAGGAAAAGGCCTATAAAGTTTGTCCAGTCCATCTGACTAGCCAATGGAGCACTGGTAACTAGAGAGCTGTATGTTTTCAGTTACTTTCCTATGCATCAAACCCCATCTTAGAAAGGCAGAGGCAGTTCTACTTACACATATACTAGTACCTGTCTCCCAGAGCTTACTTGCCTGGGAGAGGGGGAGTAACGTGGACTATGGGGATTGATTTCTAACGTGCACTAATGTATTGCACGCTAACTGGCCTGCGTAGACCCTTTTGGCATGAACTAAAAGTTCCCCAGTATATCATATTAGAGTGCAGTAGGGAACGTGTAGTGCACACTAGGGAAGATCTACACCAGGGGCAGGCAAAACATGGCCTGAAGGCTGGATCTTGCCCACCACGTCTTTGGATCTGGCCCAGCCTGCCGGCACCCTCAGGCAGGCTTCCTGCCCGCCACGCCCCCAGGGCGCTCAAAGCATCTGGTCGCTGGGACCATGTACCTAGGTACTGTGTGCTCCTTGAGGGTGGGGAGACTTCACGTGCTGCCCCCCCAACCCCATTTCAATCATCGCAGCTCCCACTGGCCAGAGTGCTGGGGGTGGGGGCAGCGTGTGAAGTCTCTCTCCCAGCAAGGATTGCACAGCGCCAAGACGTACATGTTCTCAGCAGCCAGCCACTTGGAGTGGCCCGGGACTGCAGCAGGCAGTGAGTCCTGCTGGGCTACTTGTTGGGAGCCACCTAGGTAAGTGCGTCCTGGCCAGAGCCTGCCTCTGGCACCCCCACTCACACCCCAACTCCCTGCCCCAGGTCACCACTCAAACCCTCTGCACCCGCCCCACGTCACAATTCCCTCCCAGAACCACCAGTGTCTCTGCTTCTAATCCCCCTCTGCCCTAGAGAGGTCTATCAGATTTACCCATTTTGCTCGGATGTGGGGGGGGGGAGGTCCATGAGTCACAGCAGGGGCTTGGGGATGTGGGGTGCTCAAGGCAGGGGGCTAGGGACATGGGAGATGCAGGAGTCAGGTGTGGAGGGGGAGGAGGAGCTTGGGGCAGGGGACCAGAGGCATGCCGGGGTGCAAAGGGTGGAAGGCCCAGGGCAGGGGGCTGGGAGGTATGAGGAGGGCTCAGGCAGAGCCAGCCCAAGCTACGGGCTGACTGGGCTACCGCCCTGGGCGCCCCATTGTAGGGGGCGCCGCGCAGGGCTGCCAGACCGGCCCTGGGCTCAGGGTAGGGGATGGGGGCAGCTCCCTGGGGGCTGGCCCGGGGTGGTGGAGGCCGCGCTGTTGGCGGTAACATGGCATACATGGTCTGAAGTGAGCCAGGAATAACTCTACTTTGCACTGCCACCCAGGTGAATCAGCAAAAGAACTGTGCCCCTCGAACCCGCCACTCCGGTGGCAATCTCCCGCTCTTCTTATCTGAGGCATTCCACCGGCACCGTGAGGGGCAAGCCAGAAGCCCCAGTGACAGCGAGCCTCGGAGCCCAGATCTAAAGACTTGGGCTCACACTGCAGCATGAGGCAGATGGCTACGCAGGCAACCGGGGCCAGGCTGGCTCTTGGATGTCTAGGGAGGAGGCAAGTTTCAGAGCTTGGGTTCCAGCCTGAACTTGAACATCTATACAGCTATTTTTAGCACCCTGTAGGCAGACTCGGACTCTCTGCCACGAGTTCCTCCTTGCCACGTAGACGTATGCTATGTGCCGGCCAACTGTCAGTCACAAGCCTTCAAACAACCCAGGGTATCTGGGAGCCGGTGCTCACTTGAGAGACCCAAGGCCTTGAATAGCTGACATGCTGTTGGCAGGGCCATGCGGGAAAATCTGCCCAGCGTCTGCCTGAATTGCATGACTGCAAATTAAGTGCCCGATTCCCCACTCAGTTATACCAGTGTGAACCAAGAGTAACTCCACTGAAGTCCACATTGTTACAATGGTGTAAACTAGTGTAAGCAAGGGCAGAATCAGGGTGAACAAAATTCACAGCCCTTAAATAACATTTTACCACGCAAGAACACTTTATAATAATTAACTAACTAATTTTCGCAGCATCCCCACTGGATGGATTCCGCAGATGGGGCAGTATGGCACCCTATTGTTCCACGGGGGGGTGGATGTGCCCCAGGCAATGTGCACCCCTTTCACTACCTTGGGAGTTCCCCAGGGGTACATAGGCAGCCGGGCCCATATACAGCATGGTTCCACTACAACCAGGACCTCCTGCCAGCCAGTGATTCTCTGCAGGGGACATAATACCATTGTGGTGTGACCCTCCTATCGAAGTTAATGAAGCTGAGTGTGTGCGCTTGTGAAAGACACCAGAACAACCTAGTTTACTCCCAGCCTACCCATTCCTCTCTCAAGCCAGCTCAGTCTTCGCCCTTTTCCGCATCAAGGAACCGAAACCTGCTCTGACGGGGGGAAGATGCTGGACAGATGGTGGGGCCCCTTCTGCCTTCGAGGGAAGGTTCACTCATGAAGCATCGGCATTGGGAGTGGGATGGCTGGCCATGCTGTTGGGAACTAATTTGCCCAGCAGGGGTCTTGTTTTGGTGGAACTGATTTTAGGCCTTGTTTCTGGGTTTTGTTCTTATCCTAGTACAGATGGGGCCCAAAGGTTCTAGCAGGGATTAAAATGAAGGAGAGAGATGGGCCCAAGTTCTGCCCTCAGACCATCAGAACACATCCCTCGGAAAAGGAAGCAATGTATGGCGTTCTGAGTAGCGTATGGCGTACCAGTGTACGGCGTTGTGAGCAAATGCAGGTAATAGGGGATGGGAGAGGGGGAGAGTCCGGTTTACTGCAAATGGACCTCTTCGCTCTTCATCAACACTGCGAAGGAAAGTTATTATTCTCCAAAAGGGATGCTGTTTAGCTTCCAATAGATTTGCTGTCCTCTGCTGTGCCTGGGACAGCAGGAGCGGCTCTTCCTGCTGCTAGCATGATTGAAGGAAGAGCACAGTAATAAACCCATGCCCATTATACTGGCGAGTCTCTTCTCACTTCACTGAGACTAATGGGGAAGAAATGAAGCCGTTTCAAAACAACAAGTTGCCAAAACTGCATTTGGAAAAGCGGAGGAGCGAGAAGCCACAAGCGACATGCCAACACGGGTGCCCAGCCAACGCACACGGGGAGGCATTGGATGGAGGAAGAGCGTCTCTCTCCTGGGACGCAGGAGGACGCATTTCAAATGCTCCCATTTCTCTCGTGCTGCGGCTCCTTCCATTTCCTTCAGTAACACTTGCGTATTCCAGGGGTGAAGATTTCGGGTGAGGTATCTTGAGAGTGGTGGAATGAAAAACAACGTAAAGACAAAAAGGGGAGAGGAACGGCTGTTTCTTTGTTCTCTCCGTGCCAAGAGGCGGCAGCGCTGGGTGCACGAGAAATACACAGGCGCTTCTTTTCAATGTATATTGCCATGGCCCCCACAATGTGTTTGGTTTCCTGCACACATACATGAAAACACTCGGCCTACAATCATAGAGCCATAGAGTCAGAAGGCACCGCAAAGGTCACATAGTCTAACCCCCTGCCGAGATGCAGGATTTGTTGTGTCTAACCCATCCAAGACAGATGGCTCACCAGCCTCCTCTTGAAAACCTTCCATGAAGGAGCTTTCACCACCTCCCTGGGCATTTGTTCCACTGTCTTCCTGTTCTTACAGGAAGGAAGTTTTTCCTAAGATTTAATTGAAATCCGCTGTGCTTTAGTTTGAACCAGGGATGTGAAAGGTTCACCAGCTAACCGGTACGCATCATCCTAAACTGGTGATGCTTATCAGTTCTGGTTAACCGTTGGGGCTGGAACAGCTCCCCGCCTGCTCCAGGCAGGGGGCTGCTTCAGCCCTGTCTGTGGCGGGCCCAATCCAGCCTCCCCTCCAGGTTACACACTGGCTCCCCGGGAGCGAGGCTGGCAGGGGCTGCCATCCCCTCCACAGGCTCTGAAGTAGAAAGAAGCTCAGAGGGTGTGTAGCTGCTACGATTTGAGCGGTTACATGGTTACCTTTTCACTGACTTTTTGCATCCCTACTTTGAAACCCACTGCCTCGTACATTGCCCTCTGTGGCAAGAGAAAATAGCTTCTCTCTTGTTTGGGGCAGCCCAGAGCTCACAACCTACAGCTCTGTTTCCACGGACACGTGTGCAGACACTTTCTTTTACAAGGAAAAGGTTCAGCGTTAAGGGCACGAGCCTGGGACTTTGGAGACCTGGGTCTACTGTGCTGCTCAACAACAGACCCCCTCTGTGTGTTGGATGGGTATATTTTGCTAAACATAGTAAGTAGGTTGTTTGGGGGGGGGGGAAGTGAGTCTACTGGTTTGTCATTACAGTTCGATAGGTTTTACCATACAAAGAAGAAGAGGTGGGCCATTTCGGTAAGATAAAGTCTAAAATCATAGAATGCTAGAACTGGAAGGGACCTCGAGAGGTCATCGAGTCCAGTCTCCTGCCCTCATGGCAGGGCCAAGCACCATCTAGATCATCCCTGATAGATGTCTGTCCAACCTGCTCTTAAATATTTCCAGTGATGGAGATTCCACAACCTCCCTAGACAATTTATTCTAGTACTTAACTATTCTGACAGATAGGAAGTTCTTCCTAATGTCCAGCCTAAACCTCCCTTGCTGCAGTTTAAGCCCATTGCTTCCTGTCCTAACCTCAGAGGTTAAGGAGAACCATTTTTCTCCCTTGTCCTTGTTACAACCTACCTGAATGCTGTTATGTCTCCTATCAGTCTTCTCTTTTCCAGACTAAACAAATCCAGTTCTTTCAGTCTTCCATGATAGGTCACGTTTTCTAGCCCTTTCATCATGTTTGCTGCTCTTCTCTGGACCTTCATCAATCATGAGGAAATGGGTAGAAGGAATGTGGCAGTTCTTTAATTTGTGAAAGAGCATTTCCAGCTCTCATGCCCTAATTAAGCACTTCTACAGCAGCACCCTGTGCCTGAGCAGTATCGTCCATGTCCAGTATGAGAAGGTAAGTTCCTTGGGACAGGCACCTGTTTTTCCTGCGCTGTGTTTTTGTGTAGCACTGAGCACAATAATAAAAAAAGGAAACCGGCTGTATTGTCACCCAAGGAGTCTTCAAACCTCTCCTGTGTAGCTGGTAGCCATCACATACTGCTTCTTTCAACTTTCACCACTCCTGACATGCCAGCATCAATCTGTTCTTCCAATCTGTGCTGGCTGGGTGGACAGGTTGGAAAAGGGACTCTTGCAAAGAGAGGACACAGATGCAGTTCCGCAAATTAGACAAATGATGCAAAGGAGACAGGGAATAAAGGACACAAGCCACATCTTAACGTCCGCAGGTGGTAAAGCTTTCCAATGGGAGGATGTGTCTGGGCGCCGAGCAGCGTGACGCAGTCCACCAATATTTTTGGGACTACCATTCTTTCTCAGAGAAGTCTTTCTTCACACGACAATGTCTTTATTCCAATGGAGGTCCATCCCCCCCGGAGGAAGTCTGGGATTGGCTGCCCTGTTTAGAATTGGATGTGTTATGGTCTATACCTTCTGCTGAAAACTGGCTCCGAGGGCACATGTGTGTGTCAGTCTCATCTATCTCCTTTCAAATATCACCAGGCATCAGAGTTCCATACTAAAAGCCAGATCCCTCCTGCAGCCCTCCAGGAAGCCAGGGGAAACTGCAAACAAAGGGCTTACAGGATCGGGCACTTTACATGTAACACGTTACCCCTCTCTCACCGTACAGAAGCTTGTAATGAATGCAAATGAAAAAAAAATCAATAAGGAACTGGGAGAAAGCTGACAGGTGCACTCAGGTGGGACAAAGAAATCTGCTAGAGCTCTCAGTAATACAAAGGTATCTCTGTATAGTAATTACTCATTTAACACATGCCCACTTAACACGATTTCTCAATAGTATGATTTTTTTTTTTTTAGGGAACTTTTTCGAATAACACAACCGTCCCCAAAATAACACGAAGATAATCAAGTGGGAGACTACTTCATACAGTGGTATAAGTTGACGAAAACTGTGGTAATACGCATGAGTGGATGAATACAGGTGGTCACAGCGCTCCTCCACTCACTCATGTGTTTATCTTTGTGTTTTAACAAACCGCAGTGATTTGTGTTGCTAGTTATCTTGTGTTGCTAGATATCTAATGTTGACATTGATGACTGAGCACCAACAAAAAACTGACTTTGCCACCACCACCTGAAATGCATTTTCCATTATTTTCCATTATTTTTAATGGGAAAATTGACCCTGCATAGCACGTTTTCGCTTAGCACGAACTTTTCAGAAATGCATCTATAGTGTTAAATGAGGAATTACTGTACACAGAGAAAAGTGGGACATTGGTACATTTCTCTCCCCCATCAGCAAGGATCACAAACACTGGCACCTCTAAGTGGATAAACAGATCTACAACTCTAGTGTCAGTTCTTAGGCTGCATCTACACTGCCGTTTTTTAGCCGCAGAAGATATGCAAATCGTGCTCTCGTTTGCATATCTTCTGCTGATCCTTTTTGCGCAAGAGGTTTTGCCACTAAAAAGCCCCATGCAGACAGGACCATTTGTCGCGGGGAAAAAACCCTTTCGCAAGATCCCTTATTCCTCAAAAAATGAGGTTTACAGGAGTCCATGTAGGAGAAGAAAACTCTCTTTAAAAGCCCTGCCAAAGACATAAAAGTACTGAAAAAACATTTGATGGTACAGAGTTTCTGACTGTTTTCATTGCTTGGTGAAACAATGCCAGTACATGAAAAATGAACATGTAAAAAGACAAAATACGCAGTTATTATGCCTTTGGCTGCAGCCAGAGAATAGCTGGCAATAGTCACTGAATGGAACGAAGACAGCGTTGAATATTGGCAGGGACAATGTTAATACTCGTTACAGAAAGTCAGGTGGCATATTACTTTAACAGTTCATTCAAAACAAGATGTCCAGTGTACTACGACCAGAGAGTAGGTTTTTGCTGGACCATTTGAACAGCTAATAAAGGTTTCACAGTTTATCCTGCAGGTCTTCAGCAAGTCACTGATTTCTACTCTTTCTACCACTTTTGCACCTGCCACCTAAAATTTCATTTAGACCGCACACCACTAGTTTTCTTATAAGAATGTCACATAGGACTGAGTGAAAAGCCTCATTAAAATACAGATACATCATGTCTACTGCTTCTCTCATCCCCGAGCCAGTAACCCTATCAAAGAAACCACTCACGCTGTTGCCTCACTCTAAGGGCATGTCTACACAGCAGGGCAAAAGTTGAATTAAGCTACGCGACTTCAGCTACACCAATGCGTAGCTGAAGTCAAAAGAGCTTAATTCAGCTTTTGGCACTGTCGATACAACAGGAAGTCTAAGGAAGAGCACTCTTCCTTCAACTTCCCTTACTCCTCATGAAATGAGGGTTACAGGAGCTGGCGTAAGAAGTCCTCCAGTTCTCCATTATTTCAAAATAACGGCTTGCAGTGTAGACATGCTCTTTGTTATCTTGGAATAATGTCAGTGATTCCGAAATAACGTTGATGTTTAGACGTACCCTAAGTGTCCAGACATCTATCTCTTACCTAAGCCCCAGTGAGACCCTAAAACAGGACAAGATAGCTGGAGGAGACATACAATGTAAGTGCACTTATTTCAGTGAGGCTTTATCAACAATCAACGTGAGCCCTGAAAAAAGAAGTGTTTATAGACAAGTCTGGCAGTCAGTACATGAACATGGTGACCTGCCTTGTGAGAGACTTCAGCTTAATGAAGAAAGCAACATATTTTTTTGGATCTTGAACTAGAAAAAACACCAGTTTTGTGAGAGCTGGGGTAGTGCTGGTGCTGAATGTTATTCTTAATCTGCACAATTCTTTAATTTTAAATGTTATGCTTACGTTTAATAATCATTCTTATTCAACATATTTATAGGTTAAGCCACCTTTAGTGGACTTTTCGTCAACTTTATTTTTTTAATGCCTCAAAAACAAAAAACAAACCCGTCAGGGATGTTCTGCCTTGATCCTGCCTTGGTATGGGGGGGAAGGCTGAGAGGGCTTCTCAAGGTCCCTTCCAGGCCTATATGTCTGTGATTTCTATCAAATTATGAGCATTAATATGATACACATCGAGTTGTGATACCCAATGCCCAAAAGAACATGGAATAGCTATTATAAAATATCCAGTTCCTTCCAGAAGTAGCATATACTGGCATTGCAACTAATGCCAGATCAGATCCCAGCACCGTGATAGTCATCAGATTTACCATCATTACGGACTTTTTTTTTTTTTTTAAAGTAACACTAAAAACAAATCAGTAGCAGATGATAACTGGTGGTAACCATGACAGTACAAATCCAGGAAAGGACCAAACTGGCGACTAGCTACAGACATTTGTTTTCTTCAGTAAAGTTGTCCAAGCACATGTAGGAATCCAGTAAACAGCTGCTCGTATGCGTTACCTCTTTGTCGGTAACTCCCGGGGGTAAAGTCCCATGTTTATAATCCTCCAGCAACTGCACAGCTTCTTTAAGACGACTCTGCAATTACATAAAACAATAAAACATGATCAGCAACACTGGTTAGACCTCAGGCTGTGAATCTAGGTTATAGGACCATATGCAAGTCATAAAACACACTTCTCTATGCAGGCCTTGGGACGGGTGTCTTTTTATAAACACGCACACAATGGATGTCCGGTGGATTAGGCAGGGAAGGCTCTGCCTTCCCAAACCGCCAGCCTGCCCCCCCACACACACTCCAGCCCCAGAACACTTGCTATAGGTGTACTGGTGGCAGAGTGTTGCTGCCCCCCCAGCGCCCACCCTACCAGTGCTCCGGGCCGGCTCAGGCTGCCTCCCTCCCCAGTGCTCCGGGGACTTGGGAGGCTGAAGCCATGTGGCCTCCTCCCTCCCTGCTGCTCCCAGGAACAGGAAGGCTTGGGCCGGCTCAGGCCGCAAAGACACCTCCCTTCCCGCTACTCTGGGGCTGGGGAGGCCACATGGCCTCCTACCTCCCCGCTGCTCCTGGGTATGCTGCTACGCGCTCTTCCCCTCCCCATGATTGTGGTGGGGGTGCACGCATGTGCTCGGCAAGCTGCTACTTCTCCTCCTCCCTCCCTGTAGTGGGGGCGGGGCCTCAGCAGAGGGGGAGGGGCTGTAGGTGGGGCTGGGAGCCTGGCTCCTTCAGCCTTAGCTGCACCAACCGCCCATGCACACACATTTAGCATAAAACAAAAGGAAAAACTATGTAGCACTTTAAAGACTAACAAGATGGTTTATTAGGTGATGAGCTTTCGTGGGCCAGACCCACTTCCTCAGATCATATTCTGAAAGAGAATTGGCATGACCATATATACCAAAGGAATACAAGGAAAAAAGTGAACACGTTATTATAGCATATGTATTTGTATTTGATTTATATTATCAACTTCCTGAGCCAGGGACCGTCTTCCTCTTTGTTTGTACAGGTATGTAACATCATGCTGGTGTAACCCACACCCCTAGGCTATGTCTACACTCGCGGCTTCTTGCGTGAGTAATATGCAAATGAGACTA
>JANRFK010001234.1:122857156-122878703 GCA_030068395.1 Apalone spinifera | reverse complement strand
TAATTCATTGGGGGATTTGATCCCATTTGGGGAGTGGTATCCCAGGAAGCTGGGTCCAAAACTGCATCTTCCTTGGACCTGAAGAGATTCAGTGTCTGTACTGCTTCTCGGGGGGCTGTAATACTCAGCTATGTGCCTTGGCTGGGAGAGACCAGGGAGCTGACCCCGCAGGACCGAGCGGTGAGAAGCCCCAGAGAGCAAAAAGGAGGGTGGCAGTGGCCTTGTCAACACCCCGGGAGTCACCCCCAAGGGGTCATCTATGACCTCACCCCGTCACAGTGATGATGTCACTCTGTTGTCCCGCAGGAAAAACTTTTTTATATATAGAGACACACATAATGGTGTCAGGATGTAACAAAATGATGGGCACCTTAAAAGCTTTCAGGTAAATAGAGTCATATGGTCTGTGGTCCATGTCTGTCACAGGTCCCACAACTTTTACAAAGAAAAAAAAGATTGCATGGAACTCTTTTCACATTTAAATAAACAACAAGAGAAGTTAGCTCTTTAGCCTTTATGGTGCTCAGAATAACCATCCTAATGGGAAAAAATTAGGTGGCACAGTCTTCTTAATCCTTCCAGTAGTCAGTGCTTCTGTAGAGTATTCCTTCGTTTATAGGAAGTGGTTAGAAGTGACAGGAAATCTATAAAACCATATAATTTAGGAGTTACAACAAGCTGTATCAAAACAAGAGCAAGTATAAGAATGGAGCTTCAGGGGGTAACTGAGTTAGTTTGTTACAGAAGAAGTGGGCTGTGCCCACGAAAGCTCATGATACCATCCAAATGTTTTGTTAGTCTATAAAGTGCTACCAGACCATTTGCTTGCTGTTTTTTTAAGTATAAGAATGGTATCAATATCCTGTGTAATGTTATAGGTTTACCCTATCTGAATGAGTTTAATTTTTTTTTAAAAGATAAGAAGGTACTTAACTTATATGGAAACATATGCAGTCAGACTTGGGAAGGTAAGGATCTGGGGAGAGGGCAAGTGAGATAAAATTTTGGATGTTGCGTTTTTTTGCTGTGACAAAAACTGATTTTCTTTCAATTCACATCCCCACCCCTAGACTACAAAATTCTGATAGTCATAAAGGATGGGACTATTAAAATGGAATTAAAGAACTGGAGACTCTGATATGGCAATCCAGATGTGAAAAGTCACAGATAACTAAATTAATAATAAGCAAGGATCTAGGAAAAAGAATCAATTTTCTCAATAACGCGCCACAATAAAGTACTCTTGCTAGCTCAATAAGCGGAGAATTCCTCTTGCTCATTATTAGTATCGGGTTTGTTGGGGTGGGGAGAGGGGGGGAGGGTTTTCCACTGAAATTACCTACACCATGAGCCTTGCAAATCATCTACACAGAACAGCATGTAACTTTGAATGAAAGTCTGAAGTAAATAAATGAATGGATCTGTGTTCTATTTTTTCCCCTCTTCTCTTCAGGAAACCTTAGTAGTTACTATAACAACCCTGGCTAGATCTCATCTTGTTTAGTACAGCAACAAACAGAAACAAAAAACCCAATTTTTGCTTTTAAATCTGCAGTCCTTAAATTTCTTCTTTGGGCTCAGCAGGCAACAACATAAATAAGGCTTCAGGAAAGGAAAGAGGCTCCAAACAAAATTGCTAAGCGCTGTGAAAGATTACAGATGACTTAAACAGAACTTATGAATGTCATAACAAACACAAGGTAAAACATTGTGATCCTACTAAGAATATGAAAGGCACTTGGTTTAGAACTGGTGAGATTATTTTAATACAAAATTATTAACTGCCCCAACACTGTGCTAATACGGAGTTAAGATTAACCAGCAGTGCCTCACAGGCTTCCAAATAGTCCTAGGGCATCTTAGAGAGTAACAAAAATATAGGTTTAAGATTGTGAGCTTTCATGAGCAAAACCCACTTTGAAGTTTTGCCCACGAAAGCTCGCAATCCTTGACATATATTTTTGTTATTCTCTAAGGTGCCACAGAACTACTCTTCTTTTTTAGTTGTTTTTAAAGTTACAGACTAACACACATACCCCTCTGAGACTTTCACACACACTTCCAGAATGTTGAATGCACCTGTTCTTTAAACCTTCTAAACCCAGGAAATACAGAGTTGATGCAACTTGCAACATTAACAGTACCATTGACTCTAAAGTGGGTGATACCATTACAGTAAAGATTGCACCAGGATTTCCATAAGGCTAAAAAAAAGGGCTACAGTTCTGTCTGTTGGTTTAGAGCATGGGTTCCCAAACTGGGGCGTGCGCCCCGGGGGGGGTGTGAAGAAATTCCGGGGGGGGGGGGCGCGAGGCGACCCAGCCTCTCCTCCCCCCCACCATCAAGTTTTGCTGCCCTGTTCAGTTCCTTTTTTCTTTTCCCTCAATAAGTTTTGCTGCTATTTGGGGGGAGGGAGGAGAGGGGTGTGAGGGTTTTTCAAAAATCAAAAAGGGGGGGGCGTGATGCCAAAAAGTTTGGGAACCACTGGTTTAGAGGGTCACTTTAAATGTTTATTGTGTACTGCTTTATTTTTTTCTAAAAGTTTGTGGGAGTATCATCTGCGGTTTGCAATGACTGCTGCTGCTTACAGGAATGTTTCTTCTTCCCTCTACTTAATTTAAGCTATTTTCCTTGACAGTACTTCTAAATCAGTAATGTAAAATCTGAGTATGCACATGGCTTCTAGACAACTTCAAAATATCCGCTCTTCAACCAGCGCATGCGCTCTCAGAGCAAAACCTGCCGAAGCTTCTGCAGAACAGAGGCCAAGAGCAACCTCCGAGCACAACACACCTTCTCAGAAAGCTGTGGAGAACATTAACTCACAGAATAGCACCCTGAGTTATCCACTTATTTGGCTGCCTGCAAACTCTGGTTGGCAACAGAGCCCCAGTCCTGCTGCATGTATGTAAACTGACTTTCTTTGGCTTGTCAACTTGGACTGAGCCATGCTATGGAGACAATTTTAACCTGGGTAACTTTTAAACTACTGCTTCCTCTGAGGGGCAGTAGGTGCTGAGATCAATCTTGAGCAAGTGATATTAGTTCGGGAAGGATCAGTAAGTCTGAATGATGTGCAAAACCAGCAATCATTAGGCCCTGGTGACATGATGATGTTTCTTAATTTGTTCTTTCCCCCTTTTAGCCCCTAATTCTACCTCATTTTTTCTGGCATTCACCGGGTTAGAAGTTAGAAATCCAATCTTTTTGGTGAAAACTGAAACAAAAAAGTAATTTAAACACTTTTGTCTTTTCCACATATTTAATTATTAAATCCCCCTCCTGCAAGTACAAGGTATACCCTGTCCTTGGTCTTCATCTCGCTTCTAATGTATTTATAGAATGTTTTCTTATTACCCTTTATGTCTCTAACTAGTTTAATCTCATTTTGTACCTAGACCTTTCAAATTTTGCCTTACATACGTTATTTATTTATATTCATCCTTTGTTGTTTGACCTAGTTTCCACTTTTTGTGGGACTCTTTTTTGAGTTTCAGATCATTGAAGATCTCCTGGTTAAGCCAGCATGGTCTCTTCCCTTATTTCATATCTTTTATACACAGTCGGAGAGTTTTCTCTTGTGCCTTTAAGAATGTCTTTTTGAAAAGCTGCAATGTCTCTTGAACTGCTTTCCCCCCTCACTTGCTTTCCATGGGATCTTACCTGTCTTCCTAAAATCCGTTATCTTTATTGTGCTATTTTCCCTGTTACCGTTCCTTAGAATTATGAGCACGACCATTTCAGGATCACTTTCACCTAACTTGCCTTCCACTTTTACATTCTCAACAAGTTCCTCCCAATTTGTCAAAATCAAATCTAGAACAGATTCCCCCCTCGTTGCTTTCTCCACCTTCTGAACTAAAAAATTCCAAGATTTGTTGGCTAATCTCTGCCCTGCTGTGCTATTTTCCCTACAGGTGTCTGGCTAGTTGAAGTCCCCCATCACCACCGAGTCCAGTGTTTTGGATGATTTTGTTAATTGTTTTTAAAAAATTTCATCCGTCTCTTTTTCCTGGTTAAGTGGTCTGTAAGTAGTCCCCTGCCATGACATTACCCTTTTTTTAGCCCCTTTTATCCTTATCCAGAGACTTTCAATAAGTCAGTCTCCTATTTCTGTCCTAACCTTGGTCCAAGTATATACAGTTTTAAAATATAAGGCAACATCTACTTCCTCTTTCCCTGCCCGAGCAAGAAATGGTTTTGATCTTAAAAGAGAGAGAAGTTTGCTTCACTGAATTTCATACTGACTTTATAGAAATCATTCACTCACTTTAATTTAGTGGCAAGTCAATGGACCAGAAAAGGATTAAAACTCTGAAAAAACCCTCATAGTGATTTCAATCGTCAGAGGCACAACAGCCCCTCTCAGCTTTTTATGAGGTGAACACCTCTAAAAGCTGCTCAGTATTTGCATCATGCTGTATATTATTACATAAAGACACCCATTGGCCATCTCCATTGAGGCCCATCGGAGTTTGCAATGGGATTTGGCCCTCCGGGATGCAGAGTTCTCCTGCCCTAGCAATGGATCAGGACTAACAATGCCTTTGGAAAGGCCTCATATGTCAGTGGAGCATCTCCAGATTGACACTGATGTAACTGACAGCAGAGTTTATCATGGGGTTTTTTTTGTGTTTTTGTTTTTTTTTTTAAAGAGAATCAGCACACTCCACTTTTGTTCCATTGAACAGCACAATCCCTGAGTTTAAGTGAGACTTTGGAGAGTGCAGATGAAACCGCCACCAGGCAGATTTGAACCTGGGACCTCTGGAGCTTAGTGTATGAGCTATAAAGTGAGCGGGCTTTCACCTTCGGCTGTAGAACTCATTTGTTCTTATGTCTCCCTGTACGTAGTCTGCCCCTACATAGGACAGAGAACTAGAGACACGAACAACTAGTCGAGTATCTGAGAAGCTAACGCTTATCGGGTAGTCAACACATTAGTTGACTAGTCGCTCCCCCCCATCCTTGCAGCCTCTATCAAAGAGGCAGCAAAGGGTGGGAGGAAAAGAGGGCTGCTTCAAAGTGGCAGCGCCGAGTGGAGCCCAGGGCCAGACCCCAGGCTCCATGTGGTGCTGCCACTCTGAAACATCACATACAGCCCAGGGCCAGCTGGAGTCCAGGCTGCATGCTGGGTTTTAAAGCAGCAGTGCCATGTGGAGCCCAGGGTCAGCTGGGAACTCCGCCGCTGACCCTGGGCTCCATGCGGCGCTGCCGCTTTGAAACGCTGTGGGGAGCACAGGGCTAGCGGGAACAGCGCTTTCACCTCTGAAGCGTAGCAACAGCCCTGGGGCTGCTGCTACACTTCAAAGGCGGAGGTGCCCTTATCAACTATTCAAATAGTCCATGCAAAGTGCATTGACTATTCGATTAGCCGATTAATCTAAATTAAACACCCCTACAGTGCACTACACTAGGTGTGTGGGTTAACCAGACACGCTGCACAAGAGTGGATTTCAGATCTGATCTGCTAAGAGTACCTCCTAGTTGCAAGCACCACAAACTCAACCTAGCGTAGCTGGATTTTCAGAGCCTCTTTCTGCCACTTATGCAATCCTGGGTAAAAATCCTAAGTCATTATTACTGATGATTCTGCCAATGATATGCAAAGCAGGCTAGAATCCAGATGACTCTACCATATTAAATCTCCGATAAGATAACAGGAACAAGAAACTTTTTGTCAGTGTAAAACCCGCAGTCAGGACACTGAAAACAGACAATAGATCTGTTGAGTAAGAAGATATAATCTACACATTTGAATGTGATTCTACTTTAAACCTAATTATGGGTGCTCCAAATTATGCAGGGTTCAGCCCTTAATACTGATGTAGGCAAGGACAGATCTTCTTTGATCAGACAGTTAAAACACAGTGCTTCTGAATGCAACTTGACTCTTAATTCTTATTTAACTTTTGCTTTATTATAAGCTTTTTAAATGAAAGGCCTCTCCTGCAGTGTGTTAACAGTCTGTCTAGGTTAATGTCACATGGAATAAGTTCGGTTTATAAAAATATCTGCCAATCCCCATTGCTTCTTCTGGTGGGGCTTAATTACAGAGCAATTTAAAGTATTATTCCAATCATTTTAACCTCACACTTTTCTGAAAACAGGCTTGTCGCCCACCAAGAGGTTTCACATAGTCTCAACTACAAGATTAACTGGGCCTGACCTCAGCAGCACAATGTTTTCTGCTTATTAAGAAAGTTTGAAATTAGTTGCTGGGAAAATTATTTGGTCAGAAAGTCATAGTCACATGGATCAGCACATAAGAATTCCCCTGTCTTTAAGGCTTACATGCAATGTAACTAAGGGCTGAAGCCTAGATCTCAGTGTGATAGATGCATGAAAGTATGTAAAATGAGAGGTTCTGGACAGGGAAGCCTGGCCTACTGGACTGAACAGAGATAGAGAGAATGGAAATCCTGCGTGTGAATGTAACCCACACCCCTAGTGTGGTTACTGGGCAATGCAAATGGTACCTAGACTACAGCAACAGTTAAGACCAAGAGACCTCTACAACATGGGCCGGAAGTCAATCGGCTTTTAGCTCAGAGGGTAGAGGCTCCTAGACTCAGCTCCAGAGGTCCTAGGTTCAAATCCGCCTGGTGGTGGTTACACAAATCCCAGCTCTGCTACTGGTTTGCTCATGCAAAATACATGTGCTCACTTTTCATCCCTCATTTTAAACTGTAATCATATCAACAGCAGACGACTTACCCAGCATTACCTGGGTCCTTTAGAACAGAGGGCTGGTGGGGGTTCCGGAAACAGGTCTGGTGTCAGGCAAGATGGTGTAGCCCCAGCCCTCCCCACTATCTTGGTGGTGCGGCTGTCCCCAGCGGTCTCTCTACAGTATAGCTCTCCCCTGCAGGCTCGCTGTCCCCCAATGGCCACTCTCAGTATCATCTCTCCTCTCTCTGCCCCCTCCCTTTCATGGAAAACAGTCCCACTCCTGGCATTTCCTGTTTTCTTGGCACAATCAAACCCTGGCCTTGTTTTAAATTAGGCTAAGAGGAAGCTGCACATCAAATTTAGTCGTCCTAGCTCTTACTAAACACCTCTGACAAAGTGGGTCTTTGCCCACGAAAGCTTATGCTCCAATAAATCTGTTAGTCTATAAGGTGCCACAGGACTTCTCGTTGTTTATGCAGATTCAGACTAACATGGCTACCCCTCTGATACTAGCTCTTACTGTTTAGGAGGAGTTTTTGAACAAACTGACTCACAGATGGACAAACAGATGCACATTTCTAAAATATATAGATATAATTATATCTATATAGAGGCTGAGTTAATATTTGAGGTCCTCAAAGATGCAAGGCACTCAAGTATGAAAAACCTACATCATCAGAGTAAGGTTTAGTCTCATAATTTTGCAATACTACATGTTAAAGCGGCAATAGTAACCATCTCCGTAGCACCTTTTAGTCTAACAAGCCCAAAGCTCTTCCCAGACTTTACCAACGGATTCCACAAAACTAGGAGTCACATTCATGCCTGATGCAATTCCATTTGGTTTCCCATACAGAGGAATCACTTTGCTGAACATCAAAGTACAGCCACCTCTGGGATGGGATGCTGCAAGTGCCTAGCAACACACAACAGTTTAGAAAAGGAAATGAAACTATCCAGCTAAAATTGCTGTGGAATCATTTTTGCAGTTCTCATTAGAAAGCTCATTTGTCCATTTCTTTCCGCTGATACTGGGCTCTTCCAAGACAAACAACAACCCATTTGTTCCTTGAGAAGAGCCCCAGGCCTGAAAGATGTAGCCATCTGTCAGCAGGAAAGGGCTTTCTGCATATGGCCATGTTTTATCTTTCACTCTTCCAGCCATTTCTAGATGTTATTCCCCTGTTAGAGTATAACACAGAACAGAACGGCTTTTTCTATTTACACACTAAGTCTTTCAGAGCAGTGAGTCAGACACAAATCGTGCAGCGACGGTGTAGACAAACAAAGCAGACTGCACATGCTTAAGGGTTCTTTACATGACCCTAGATATTAATATCAGTTTTACTAAGAAAGAGATTAGCCAAGAGAAAAGGGTTAATGATGTTCCCATAGCATGCTGCTGAGGGCTCATGGGAGCTCCAGCGTAATTCCATCCAAAAAAATTGTATTCTGGGAACATGCTAAACTGTCCCTGCGAGATCACCATGGCTGACAGGGTTAAACTAGTAAGGCTTCTGCAGAGGAAAATAATCTCTTGTTGACTTATTAGAATTCTTGGAAGCTGTCATTAATGTAGATAAAGGAGAACCAGTTGACATAATTTATTTAAATGTCCTAAGGCCTTTGACAAGGTCCCTAATAAGAGTCTCCTAAAAAAGCTAAGTAATCATAGGATGGGGATAGCAGGCCAAATATCACCACAGAGCAAAGCTGGTAAGAAGGCAGAAAACCAAGAGAAGTAATGAATGGTTAATTTTAATCATGAAAAAAGTTAACAGGCTCATAAGTGTCTCAGCGCATCAGATGACAGACCCAAAGGGGTCCTGGACCCAACAAAACGCACATTAGAAGGAAAAATCTGATCTCCTCATACGCCATATAGGACTATACATTAATCGTAGCAACTCTGGAAAAGGACTGTAATGGTGTACGTCAGTGACAACCTCTGCTCAATGAATAGCTACGGTCAAAACATCCCCAAAAGGTGTTAGGATATATAAGGAATTAAATGGAGAATAATACGGCGACTACTCTAATGCCATTGTATAAATCCATGATGTAGTCTCATATTGTTTGCAGTTCTGGTCACCCAATCTCAAAAAATACATTGCAGAATTAGAAAGGTTTCAGACATAGGTGATGAGAAAGATTAGAAGCCTAGAATAGCTCTCCAATGAAGAGATTTTAAAAATAGATTGGGATGGAAAATCTAAGAAAAGAGAAGAATAAGACAAAACAATAAATACAGGTAACAGTTTCTGCTAGTGCTGTTTCATGATGCAAAAACAAAGAGACATTCCATAAAAAGGAAAGGCAATAAATTCAAAAATGATCAAATATTTTTTCAGACAGAGCATATTTATCCTGTGGAACTCACTGCCACATGATGTCAGTGAGGCCAAGACCATAGAGTGATTCAAAGAACTGTATATTTGCAGAGATAACAAGACTACCCAGCATTACAGCAGTTAATGCTTTAAAAGAGAGCTTTGCTGCGCCAGGGTTCAAGCCCATCTCTAATTCTGAAGAGGTAGGCAGAAACCTTAATAATGGGGAGGACAGACTGGGTTCCTACTGAAAGTCTTTTTTTCTTTGTTAATTGGGGTGAGAGAAAAAGTTCCTGCTAAGAACACCTGCATCATATGGTTGATAAAGAAAATTAAACTATAAAATTGTGCTTCACAATTGAAAAAAAATTACTGTACTTCTTGGGGCCCAGTTCTGATCTCATAAAAAATGGATTCACATTTGCATCACTCTAATTCAATAAAGTCATTATCAATTTGAATTTTGCAAGGAATACACAATAATGCACAGTGGAAATGTTTTTTTCCCTCCAGCGAGCATTACTTTTCATTTATCAATAGTGAGTTTAATGTTAAGAATCAAGCCTTATTATGTAGTAATTTTTCTATTTTCACTTGCATGCTCGTGTTGTCTTTAAATAAATACCAATTCATGTGCGAGCGAAAGCCACTGAATTCACTAGTAACAGTATCTCTTTCACCGTGCTTTCTCTTGCCAGTTTGAGGGCTCACAGGCATCCCCATGCGACTATAAACCTCTCTCTTCCTAGTAGGTTATTTCTTCAGGCTGTGTTCCACATCGAGGGCACTGCCTTTTGAAAACTAGATTTCATATTTCATCCAAACTTGTGTTTTTATAAGTGAAGCTATAAACATCTATTTTATGGCATGAGAACTGCAGTTTTATTCTCTGCGGTTCTCCTGGACAGGAATCCAAAGAGAACTAATCTAATACATCTTACCTCTATGTCTTTGAATGAAACTGATCGATTCAGGAAAAAAAGAGACATTTTAAAAACTTGGCAGGGCATCTTTTCAGTTCGTGTGCAGAGAACTGGATCCAGATTGCCACTGACAATAAGACAGTTCAGCAGTCAGTGTTCTGCAACATGCACTACAATTAAATTTACAACTGTGGCAGTATTTATTTTCTATTGTGTCTTCCCCTAGACAAAAGTATACAGCATTGCTGAAGATTTACCAACTGAAATATATCTTTTTGGGGGAAATATTCTTTAAGATCAATAACCGTATGAAATATTAAATGCAAAAACCATGAATGTCAATTTCAATGCAAAATTAAATGCACACAAATCAGGTAAGTTATGGCACTGTTATAATCAGGAAAGTCACTATGTAAAAATGCCAACGCCTTACTCAGAAGAAGTGTGTGCTGCCCTGTGCTTACTCAGAGTTAAATCTTCTAGCTTTAATGGCATAATACCTTTTTACTACATTTTATGACTCCAGCGAGCATCACAAGGCCAACTGTGCTGTATAGAAATCGCTCACTCCCTACTATTCTAGCTCATGCACCATCAGCAGAATTGTTAACTAACCTCCAATTGCAGACTCTTTATTTCAGGTGTCAATGCACAAACCAGAAAAGACCTAGGTTGACCTTTAGATTCTGGCAGTTTGTGAAACTGACAGAAAATAGAAACACATTTTACCTGTAGACTAAGCGTGACGAGGCACTGCCACAGAAGCCCCCTTGGGATTGTTCCCCAGTGTGCCTGCCTTCTTACTTTCTGGGGCTCCCCACGAATACCTGCCTTCTTACTTTCTGGGGCTCCCCACCCGTGTTCCCTCTAAGCAGTGCAACAGCACAACTTCACAGGTGATTAATCAGCTCCACCCAGTCAGTCAGCTCCCTGCATGGAGCCCTCAGCCTCTGACTGGGCAAGGCTGATCAATCACCTGTGAAGCTGTGCTGCTGCACAGCTTAGAAGGAACATCGCTCCCCACCGCCCTGTCCTGCTGAGCCAAATCCTCTGGTCTCTCCCAGATAAGGCACAGAGTTGGGATAAACGCCGCCCTGCAGAGCAATCCAGACACCAAACCATTTCAGCTTTGGGAGGATGCAGTTCTAGGGCACAACACCCAGGAAACCAACCCCCCAAAAGAGCCAAAAACCTGAAATAAATCCATCTTTCTTTGTGTAAACGTTTTACACAGTGAACGCTCATCCCCTTTATCAATGACAGAGGGATATGCACAATGGTTGTTCCCCCCAGGTACTAATTATTTACACTGGGCCTGATAGTAAACAAAAGTGGGTTTACTAACAGTAGGATTTAAGTAGTTGCAAGTGAAAACTGACAGATCAAAGTAAGTTACTATATTTAAATGAAAAGAAAAGGCATAGCTAGCTCTAATTCATTAAAAAGCGTATTGCAAGCAAATGCTTACTCTAAAGAGCTATTCTTATTTCAGGAATAATCTTGAAGCCAGAGACAAACACTTTTACTCTGATTTGGGTCTCCCGTCCTCTTTGTATCCCTTTGGAGTATGTCAGGCGAGCTAAAGACAAAGGGCTGATAGCTTACCATTGCTTAAATGGACTTTCCCCCAAGGAGAGAATCTTTTGTTAACATCTCCACCGTCAGTGGAAATTTACCAGGTTCAAGATGGACCCCAGCACCAGGCAGTATAGTCACATGTTTTTCTAGGACCAACCACTGCTTAGACTTATGGGACAAACAAGGCTCTTCACAAGTTGTTAAGCTGATCACCAAGTCAAGAGCACATTTAAAACTATAGAACAGTCTCATACTTCATATTTCTAATTTTACATACAAGAATGATACATGCACCAAAATAGAATCATGGAATCCTAGGGCTGGAAGAGACCTCAGGAGTCATCGAGTCCAGCCCCCTGCCCAAAGCAGGACCAATCCCCAACTAAATCATCTCAACCGGGGCTTTATCAAGCCGGGACTTAAAAACCCCTAGGGGTGGACATTCCACCCCCTCCCTAGAGAACACATTCCAGTGCTTCCGCACCCTCCTAGGGAAATAATTTTTCCTAATATCCAACCCAGACCTCCCCCACTGTAACTTGAGACCATTGCTCCTTGTTCTGCCATCCCTCACTACTGAGGACAGCCTCTCCCCATTCTCTTTGGAACCTCCCTTCAGATAGTTGAAGGCTGCTATCAAATCCCCCCTCACTCTTCTCTTCTGCAGACTAAACAAACCCAATTCCCTCAGCCTCTCCTCGTAGGTCATGTGCTCCAGCCCTCTAAGCATTTTGGTTGCCCTCCACTGGACCCTCTCCAAATAGGATATACAGATCCAGCAGACTGTAACATTAAAATTGATGGGTTACATGAGGTATGTTGTCTAACGCATCTTTAAGTGATACATATTTTATATTCATAAATCATTTTTCATAAATCACGAGGGAGAATGTCACACTAAGTGTCGCCCAAAGGCACAGAAATGATCAGCAAGGAACTTCATGACGCCATTTGTAAAGAGTCACTTTCCAGAGTACAAATACAGTTTTAGGTTTCAACAGCAACCTTGAAAGTGATCTCTAACAGGTTTTATTTATTTATTTTTTAATTTGGACTTGTTTCCTTTTCTGCTCCTTTGACACGCACAGGTTTGAAACTTTTTCCGTTACTTTATTTGGGGAGTTTTCTGGTTTAAAATACAAGGAACACCTTTCCTTTTTGCTGAAGAATATCTGGGAGGTCTCAAGGATGCGTATCATGAGCTCTTCTACTTTAACGGAAAAGACAGGGGGAAACCGGCTCTCAATTTCCTGATGTTTGTGCAATTACAGCCTCATCCTGAATGGTGGAAAGTAGGGTTGTTAAATATAGATTAATTGGCTAATCGAATAGTCGATGCAATTTGCATCGACTATTCGATTTGTCGATAAGGGCGCCTCTGCCTTTGAAATGTAGCAACAACCCCCGGGCTCTTGCTACACTTCAAAGGCAAAAGCGCTGCGGGGTGCATGGGACCAGCAAGGCACCTCAAGCAGTCCCCCGCCGGCCCCGTGCTCCTCGCAGCATTTCAAAGCAGCAGCGCCACATGGAGCCCAACTGACCTGCGGCTCCATGCAGCGCTGCCACTTTGAAACGCCAAGTATAGCTCAGCCAATGTAGTCATTTTAACCATAGGGCTTTCTTGCGCAAGAAATTCATGTTGTCTGTCTATACTGGCCTCTTGTGCAAGAACAGTTGCACAAAAGGGCTTATTCCTGAGTGGGAGCATCACAGTTCTTGTGCAAGAAGCCCTGATTTCACACGTTAGAATGTCAGTGTTCTTGCGCAAGAACTCCCCGCCAGTGTAGACAGGCGGCATGTTTTTGTGCGAAAGCGGCCACTTTGGCGCAAGATCGCGCCAATGTAGACACAGCCCACTTGTTTATTGGATAGTCGACTAGTCGTTCACATCCCTAGTGGAAAGCATCTTCAATTGTCACTAAAGTAAAAAAGAAACTGAATATGCTTTGCGTGTGATTGAGGGACCAATTCTAAGCCACGCTAATGGTACATCCGTAGATACTCTTACACTTAAGTATTTCTCTTTTAAATCAACTCTATCAAATAAACAGTATTTTCAGAGATTACAACAAGTAAAAACATTACCTCGGTAACAAAGAGCGTGCGGGGGTCAATGATGTCCAAGAAGTGCCGGAATCGGCCATAAAACGAAGTCTGAAAGACAGAGCATAGACAAGATGTTCCTTTGTAAAACAGAAAGGCATTATATATTGTTACTTCCTCTGGAGAACTACCGTATATACTCGTTCATAAGATGACTTTTTTTGGAACAAAATCCCACTGTGAAGAGCAGGGGTCAGCTTATGAATGGGTTCTTCCTGAGCTGCGGGAAGTATGAGAGCGGAGAGGCTCCATGCTGGCAGCCCCCACAAGGATCGCAGTGGCAGGCGGGCAGGGCAGACAGGATGGCTGAGCTACATGCAGCCAAGGTAGCAGACCAGTGGGCAGGGGCCCATTAGCCAATGGGAGCTGCAGGAAGCAGCACGGGCTGAGGGACGTGCAGGCTGCAGGCACCGAGTCTCTCAGCTGCCATTGGCTGGGAAGAGCAAACAGCAGCCAATGGGAGCTGAGAGGCTCTGAGCCTGCAGCCTGTACGTCCCTCAGCCCGCGCTGACGCTGATGAAGATGAGTTGGGTCTGGAAGTCTGTACTCTGGAGTTAGCTTATAAATGAGTCAGTGACTTTTTACCATTTTTTCTCTGTAAGTCTGATGGTTGGGTTATAAAGGAAGAGGCTTATGTTCAATTATATACAGTATAAAGTAAGGGGAAACGCTATTCACGAAAAAGCTGATAAGGTGTCTCCTTTATAAGCTCTCCAGAGCAGACGAGATAAACCAAACCTAGGCTTTGAGGCTCTGCACAAATATATAGATGACAAAGGACTCTTTGTCTTTCGCAACTGAATAGAAACAGATGTCACAATTTAAGGAGGAGAAAATGTTTCTTCAACATGCCCCAAGAATTTACAACCAGAGTCCTCAATCCTGCAAGGGGCTGGACGTGGGGACACTGGTCACCCTGCAGAGTCCTTTGCAAGATCAAAGCCTAGCATGCTGAAGTGTTGTGATACCACACGAGAACAAAGAAGTGAAATGGTTGTGCCCATTTTTATCATCCAAGGGGACCAGGTGCGAAGTAAATTAAATTCTCATTTTTAGTAAACTCATGTGAATCAGAAACACAGTTATGGGTTTCTTGCTGGTTTTTCTAAAATGAGTTTTAACCTGATGTGTTTGTACTGGGTGTTTTACAACATGCACACAACCCTTGCCTGGAAGAACTTATACTGAATGAAGCAATCAATAGTGATTTTGCTAATTTGAGGTGCTTGATCAGTACATACAAGGACTGAAATGGTTTTTCAGGTCTCCAAAATTGATTAATGAAGGCCAGGATGTTTAAGCTTTTCCTAGGCAATTACCATTTTGGTATCTTACTATTCTAGACGGCTGCAGGCAAATTTTCACTGAATTAACTTACGTTTTTCATTATCACCCACTCTTGGACCAGAAATGATCAGCAATAAATATTTATATTATGGTAGCACTCAAAGGCTCCCATTGGGATGAGAGGCCTTTCAGCTGGGTGCTATACAAACACAAAGTGTTTATAATACAAAAGACAGAAGGAGAAAAAGCTCAGGAAAGTGGATGCAACATTCAAAAAAAAGGAATATGGTAAAGAACTGGCCCGGTTTGTTGGTTACATATATTGTAATTCTCTCTCCCTCTCTTCCGAGTCCTTCCCATGCAGAGGAACTCCACTAGCGTTGCTCGCCTCTACAGGAAAAAGCTGTTTTCCAGGGACTTGGATTAGAGAGCGAAATGGACTTTGAACACGTTATTAGTCACTTGCACTCTGCACCAATGTCACTAAGAACTTGTAGCCAAAGAACTTGCACTTGTAGCTAAAGAACACAGCTCCTGTTAATAGGGATGTTAAATGATTTTCAGGTATCTAAAAGGGGGTCACAGGGAGGAGGGGGGAAAATTGTTCTCTTTGGCCTCTCAGGACAGGACAAGAAGCAATAGGCTAAAACTGCAGCAAGGGAGGTTTAGGTTGGACAGTAGGAAAAACTTCCTGCCTGTCAGGGTGGTGAAACACTGGAATAAATTGTCTAGGGAAGTAGTAGAATCTCCATCACTGGAGATATTTAAGATAATTAGTCAGACATCTATCAGGGATATATAGACAGTGCTTGGTCTTGCCACAAGGGCAGGGGACTGGACTTGATCTCTTGAGGCCCCTTCAGTTTTAGTGTTCTGTGATTCTATGGCATTTATTCTATGGAATTATCAACTAGTCGATTAGTTGATAAGGGAGGGAACTGCAGCACTGCAGCAGGGTTAGCTGTTGGCCCCGGGAGCTAACCCCACTGTGATTCTGCCTTTTAAATGTATTAAAAGCGCAGCAGGGGGAACGGGCACGAACCGGGAATCAGCTGTCCTGGCTCACACCTGATCCTCCTCTTCCTTCGCCCCCCCCCCCGTGCTGTGCTTTTAAAATGTAGTAAGAGGACATTTAAATGTGCTGTTTAAATGTATTAAGAGCTCCTTAATACTAATAATAAGAGCCCTTAAAAGCCAGCTCCTCACAAGCACTGGCTCCCATGGAGCCACCTGCCCCCTCCCTCGCGCCACTGCCTCTGATAGAGAGGCAACAACGCAGAGAATAAGGGGGGCAGGCAGGAGCCAGTACATGTGGGAAGCGGCTTTCAAGCCAGGTCTCTCCCTTTCCCCTGTATCAGCAGCAGCCCAGGTGGGGCAGTTAGGAGCCAATACATGCGGGGAGCTGGCTTTTAAGCTGACTGTGCAGACCTCCTGCCCACACCTTATGGCCTCTGGTACAGAGGCTGCAAGGTGGGGAAGGCAGAAGCCAAAGCCAGCTCCCTGCAAGCACCAACTCACAAGCACCAGCTCCCAACCCCCCGCATGTAAACATGTAACTGCTAAAAAATCCAGCAGTTACACATTTACACCTTAGTTAAAATCCCCACTAGGGATGTTAAAATGCAGGCAATTGGCTGTGTAACCACTGAAAAAAATTCAGCAGTTATCTGCACCTGCTGCGTGGGTGGCAACCAGCTCCCCGGGAGCCAGTGCATGCCGGGAGCACCTGCTCCCGCCTGCTGCCTCGCTCCCAAGCAGCCAGCTGCTGTCCCGTGCTGCTGCCTCTGGTTGCAGGACAGCAGCTGGCTCCCTGGGAGCTGAACCGGGAACCACGTGTGACCGTTTGAGTAACTGAGAAGCTCATGCTTATTGGTTACCTGTTTAAACGGCTACACTCTTCTAACCCTACTCTTCTAACCCTACTCTAAGGGTCCGTAGCCACGGAACGCCGTGGCTCCGGTTCACCATTTACAGCCAAGGAGAGCCGTGGGAACCGGAGCCAATGGTGAACTGGAGCCAACGCGAGCCACAAGGCTCCATGGCTATGGATACTTTAGGCAAACAAAGTGGTGGGGGCCAACTAGCAGCTTTCCCAAAGTGGGCCTGCAGCGCACTTTGAGAAACAATGATATATAAGAAAGGACAAAGGCAGCATAGAAAGGAACAGTGAAGTGTACTGGAAAGAAAAAGTGAAGAGATTCTTCAGCACACACATAATTTCCTATATTCCCCTACACTTTTGCCATAGAAAAACGGCCATGGCTTCTGGGTGTAAGAGAGACTCTGTCTGGGAATATTTTGAAGAAATTCTTTCCCTAGGTAAAAAAGGAAAACGTGTCAAGTATAAAAAGAGCAAGAAGAAGAGCAAGAAGGGCCTAGCTGCAAGAATGAAACAGCATAAGGAAAATTGCTTATTAGGACAAAATGATGTAGATGAAGATATGCATATGTCTGAAGAACAATGTGGATCCACTGGTTAATTACTTAATTAATTCACTTTGAAATGCATCATTCTTCAAGACATTTTCTATGCCTTTCAGAATAAGTGTGATTTAACAAGTAAATTCCCAAGCTGTGTGCTACGTTGGAAATTGCTAGGAAAAAAAAAGTTTAGCCTAGCTTATCCTTATGGGCTTCTTTAATTAGTTAACTAGATTTAGAATCTGTCACCCAGGTATCCGGTACAGCTGCTGTAAGAGAGAGTTGCCAGTTGCCATTGATTCAGAGTCTAGAGTTGTCAGTGTCATTTTCTTATTTTATGGTACATTATTTTGAAACATCATAGTCACAGACCATAAGGGTGATACCATAAATCTATTCCCTATTTTACTTCAGCATAACTCAGTTTCCCCATGGGAACCTCATCCTATACTTGTTTTCTCAAAAAACAGAAGTGCCAGTGAGTTCAATTTTACTCCAAAATTAAGTGCACTCTACATTAGGGATGTTAAGTTGCAATTACCTGTATCTCCAATACCACATTCTACAGGCCACTTTCCTCAGATCCCACTGTGGAATACACTAAGAACACAGAGGCAGCAAGTGGGTATGGGGAAGCAAGTAGCCAACTCAACTACCCAATAAGCAGGGCTTGATAAACCGCTGAATCTACTTGCCCGTGGCAAGTAGATTTCAGCCGGTCGCTCCGTGCGCCCCATTCACCGGCACTTTGCACATGCACAGTGCCAATCTGGCGCATGCGCGGTGCGGGGCTGGCGAGTGGCTCTCGCCGGGGTTTGTCAAGCCCCGCCAATAAGCATAGGCATTTTGATCATTTGGAATTGGATCTTCATCCTTGCTGAAAAAATGTAAATGATTAACTGAATAATAGAGCGAGAAGTGTGACTATTGAAAATCATTTTTTAATTTTGTTTCAGGATCCCATTTAAGCATAAGAGACTTAGACTAGTTATCTGCGACAACTTCAGTCATCCATTTGAACTTTTAGCAGCAGAGCTGCATCTCAACCTATTTCAGACAACAAAGTGTCAGTAGCAAGCAAAAGATTTCAATCATCCAGTGAAACCACCTCTATGGATGGGTTTGTAGCAAGGACCGCAAATACCAATGAGACACCAGAGATGAAAAGATTGCTTGGTTCATTTATGCCATAAATTCTCCTTTTTGCACTGTTATCAATAAACACCTTCACTGACATGGTTGAGTCCTCATGACCAGGCTATTCTCCACCAGGCAGAGCAGACACGGCTGGAAGGTGGCTAGATATAGTGTGAGAGAAGGAACTTGAACAATGTGCAAGAAATACTGCGGGGAAATTTGCTCCACCCATCATGGGTTAAACTGGCAATGTAGACAATGATCCAGTAATATGTGCCTGTGTGACAACAGAAGATGGGGTTTCATCTCTTTCAGAAACAATAAATACATCGAGAAATGCCCACACAACAGAATATTTAAAAGAAGTGTCAATGAAAGCTGTAATAAACTGCGAACAAAAATTCAACTGTCACGTGTGCTGTTTTGTCACAGACAATGCTGCAAACATGGCAAAGACGAGAGGACACTTCAAAGAAGAAATGGAAGGATGCTCCTTAATAACACATGGCTGCAGTGCCCATGTAACACATCTTTGAGCCAAAGACTTAAGCACGTCTTCTCTAGAAATAAAAGAAAACGTTGCTGACAACACAAAAGGCTTCTGTATCAGCCACTTTGCTTCAGAGAAGAGACGCAAAGCTGAAGCGAGCAGGAAGATCCAAACTAATTCTCGCTCAGAATGTTCAATGGAATTCTGTGGTGGTTTTGAACACTTTATTAAGAATTGGCCTGTTCTCATCAAATGTTGTGAAGAAAACTGTGATTAAAGGGATGGAAGTATGTCGAGGGGTGACAAGCCCTTGGAGGCCCCTTGGCTTTATTCTCTTGACAGAGTGACCTCACAACCCTTGAGTCTATTTATGACACGGCCCAACGGCCTCAGACACTATAAACGCCTCTTTACTCAAGGTGTTATGACCCCAGAGGCCTCAATCAAAAAGTACACCCCTGTATTCGGGATATTACAGCCTCGTGGCTGCAGCCAATTTACACACTCTTGTATGCAGGGTCATATGGCCCAGCAGCCACAGTCAATATACATGCCCCTATATTTGGGGTAATACAGACCAATGGCCTCAGTCAATACAACCTTGGTAATGCTCCCCACACATAGGGGTATGTAAGGAGGGGGTAGGGGTACCCAGCTGTGGGGGTGGGACTCTCTCTGCCAGCTGGGCCAAGGCAACTCCATTAGCTTCAGTGCAGGGTTGATACGCCCTGTGACAAAGTATCTTATCTAAAGTATCTAACATTGGATTAAAGAGGAATGTAGAGGATATGCTCAGTACACTGAAGCCTTACACAAACTTCAAAGAAAATGCTGCTGCATTGCTGATGCTATTGAAATCATTTCAAGACACACTAACGAAAGAAAGAAAGAAAAGAGGAGATTAAGGGGGGATAGGATAGAGGTCTATAAAATCATGACTAGTGTGGAAAAAGTGAATAAGGAAAAGTTATTTACTTATTCCCACAATATAAGAACTAGGGATCACCAAATGAAATTAATAGGCAGCAGATCTAAAACAAACAAAAGAAAGTTTTTCTTCACTCAGTGCACAATCAACCTGTGGAACTCCTTGCCAGAGGATGTGGTGAAGACCAGAACTTTAACAGGGTTCAAAAAAGAGCTAGACAGATTCATGGAGGTTAGGTCCATCAATGGCTATGAGCCAAGATGGGTAGGAGTGGTGTCCCTAGCCAGGGGAGGGATCACGTGAGGATTACCTGTTGTGTTCCCTTCCTCTGGGGCATGTGGTATTGGTCACTGTTGGCAGACAGGATACTGGGCTCGATGGCCCATTGGTCTGACCCAGTAGGACCGTTCTTATGTTCTAAATACCTCACCAGAAAATTAAACTGCAGGCAATAAACAAGCGACTGGATCAAATGCTTCCTCCACCTCCTTTTATTGTGAACAATCTTAAACCTAGGTATAAAGGTAGATACCTCAACTTCCAAAGATGCTGCTGCTTCCATGGCATGGGCATCTCAAAATCACTCCTATTATGCCAGTCATAATACATTGCAGGGCTGGAATGAAACCATTTAATCAGTACACATTCACTGATGATGTTTTGAATAAAATCACTCCCCTAAATTGATGGAAATCATTAGCCAGGCACCTTGAAACAGAGTTCATTCCATTTCTAAGTCAACTTTTCACAGCTGTGGCTTCCTCTGCAGGCACAGAAATAATATTTTTATTGTCTGGTATTATTCACTCAAAGCTAAGAAATCGACTGCAAGTTGAAAAAACAGGAAAGCTCCTATTTCTGTTTCAGTCTCAATCAAAGTAACAGTGAGAGTGGGGAAGATGAGAGCTAACTGGAAATTTTAAGAACATTGTACATTTAGTGATCTAAGGATATGTCTGTTAGAGTTAATACAATTTCAAAAACTTAAAAAACAACTAATAGTCTAGCAGCATGTTAAAGACGAACAAAACGTGTAGATGATATCATGAGCTTTTGTGCATATAACCCACGAACCATGAAAGCTCATGATACCATCTACATGTTTTGTTAGTCTTTAGGGTGCTGCTAGACTATTCTTTGTTTTTTAAGTTTTTCCAATTACAGACAAACTCGGCTACCCCTCCAAAGCTTTTAACATTTCTTAATTAGAGAAGAAAAGAGTTTAAGGACAGCCATCAACTGACCACTCTGGAGACTGCTGCAATGCAAATGTGAAACATTCATATTTTATTAAACTACATCTTAAATGTTATGTAAGTGCTATTGGATTCGTGTGTGTGTGTGTGTGTGTGTGTGTGATTTAGTTATTCACATTCCTAATGTTGTCTCTGCAGCTTGACACAGATAATGAGTATTATGCATTATTTCCTAAATTAATAAACATAGTTACCTAAAAAAGTTTAAGAAAGTATACCCTCTTAGATGTTGTAAAATGCTGTACTGAGCTGTAAAATAAGATGCTTTGGTGATCAAATTTGCACCTTTGTTTAAGAAATATGTGAATAAGTATCAGAGGGATACTTGGTTGGTTTAAATCAATGTTTTTTTCTTTGGTTATTTTTAAATTGTGATTTAAATCAATCCACTCTGTGGCCGAATGATTGGGGGGGGGGGGGGG
>JANRFK010001234.1:122814860-122827596 GCA_030068395.1 Apalone spinifera | reverse complement strand
GAAGAGAGGGAGCGATAGGCAGGGGATACACAAAGTCCGTGCCACGACACCGAGTAACAAGCACAAACCAACGCTGGGAAGCACACTGCGCATTCAGCAGCTACCCTGCAAAGAACGCTGCCCACGGCTGACGCACACGCCATCTAACACGTCGTGTCCCATCGCGCACTGGCGCAGATAACCCGAAGCGCCTAGCAAGCACGCGGCGGCTCTCCCGAGGCGTGCGGTTGTAGCACAACACTAGCGCCAGCAGTCTCCAGTTCTAATCCCAGCTCCACCTACTAATTTTTCATGCATTTTCAGACATGTGTCTCAGCTGCTCCCCGTGCCTCGGTTTCCCTAAAACAGGATTCATAATGACCTACATCACAGAGCATCATGGAGTTTACATTACGGTAGAAAGCACCCAGAGGCTCCGGAAAGTGTCAATTTTTGAGAACTTCACAGTGGTTTAAGATCAACCAGAGGAACAGACAAGCCACCAATCTTCATGGAGATTGGTGTCTACTCAGCAGAGACCTACTTGCCTCTGGGATCCCACAAAGCGAGGAAGATTTCCCCTCGGATGCCTGTAACTGATGAGTACGTAGATGAGGAAGTAGGCCAATTCTGGCAAGGAACACTCTCTGGCAGCAGGTACACGTAAGGTCTCTACCGCCAGTGGTGCTGAGACTAGCAGCTCCAAAACAGGCCTTGCGTCAGGCTCTCTGATCTTCTTCATAGAGACGCTGCTTGATCTCAAAGTGTCGGGCACCGTTCCTGATGGTGGTCCTCCAGGTTACCCAATTCACCCGCCTCTCCCAGGTGTCACATCAATGCCGCACTTTACCAAGGTGTTCTTAAGAACATCCCTGTAGCGCCTCCTCTGCCCGCCACGAGACCTCGGCCTGGTCCTCAGCGGAGTGCAGAAAATCCGGTCAGGCAAGCGTGTCAGGCCTCCTGACCCTGTGACCAGACCATCGTAGCTGCCTGTGGGCGATTATTGCCTTGATGCTGCAGGAATCAGCTTTCGCGAGGACACTAACGTTGGTCCGTCTGTCCTGCTGCGTGATGCCCAGTATCAGGTGTGGCCAATCCGTTCCAGACAAAGAGCCAGGGCAAAAAGTTGTAGCACAAAAAAAAGAAAGAAAGAAAGAAAGAAAGAAAGACCAGCCCTTTAAGGCAGCTTTTTGGCCTCAGCAGGCTCCCGTCAGCAGCTGCAGCTGCCACATTGGTCCGCCATTTTGATCGGGACAGTTCCCCTGCCCCAGTGAGCACAGGGGAGCTGGGAGGCGTGGGCCATGTTCAGTGGGCACAGGGGCGGCTTCACAAGCCACACTGATGGGGCGGGGGACGGGGGGAGAAAGGACAAGCCACATTCTCCTCAGGTCCCTTTGAAGTCTGGGCATCAGCTCCATACAGCAAGGTTGGGATGACGATGGCATTGTAGACGTCAATCCTGGTCTGCATCTTGAGATCATGGTCAACGAAAACTCTCCTCCGTAAATGTCCGTAAGCGCTGGAGATTTGGTAGCGGATTTCATGGTCGACAGCAGCATTGCTGGGCAGATTACTTCTGAGATCAGGGAAGCTGTTGACATTCTCCAGCACTTGGACGTGCGCCGGGATGGTTGGTTCGGGTAACGGTGTGGCGGGGGTTGGCTGAAAGAGAACCTTGGTCTTTCATGCGTTGAGAGTCGGTCCCAACCTGCAGTAGGCCATGGCGAAAACGTGGATGATTGCTTGGAGCCCACATCTTCTGTTCAGCCATGTCGCTACTGTTGACGACAGCATTTTCAATGTGATCACCAGCCTACCTGTCTGTGTTGATCTGGATCGTGAACCCTCCATCTGCAAGATCCAAGCAACCACAAAAAAAGAGGAAAGACAACAAGGCCACAGGCACTGACGGAATCCCTGCTGAGATAGTCAAGCAAGGAGGACCATCCCTGCTGTTGTGCCTATGCTCCCTCATTCTGATGATCTGGAGAGAGGAAACCATACCCAGCGAGCTCAGAGATGCCATCATAGTGACCATCTTTGAGATGGGTGACAGGACAGACCACAGAAACTACCGAGGGATCTCCTTGCTCTCAGCTGTAGATAAAATTCTCGCCCAAGTCCTTCTCAACTGCCTCCTTCCACTGGCTGAAGAAGTCATTCCGGAGTCACAATGCGGCTTCTGACTAAGGCGAGGAATGACCAATACAAGCTTTTCTGCCCCCCTAATACAAGAGAAGCGTCGGAAGCAACATCAGCCTCTGTATATGGCATTCTTCAATTTTACAAAAGCATTTGACTCCGTCAACCGCAAGGCCCTCTGGAAGATCCTGTGACACTTTGTCAGTATTATACATCTCTTGTACGACAACTTGCTGGCCGTGATACTCAGCAATGGCGACACAACTGAACCAATTGACGTAAGGACTGGAGTCAAAAAAGGGTGTGAGATTAGCACCAATGCTATTTAATATCTTTTTGGCAGCCATGCTCCAGATTATTGGAGATGACCTCCCAGGTGGAGTTGAAATAACCTAAAGGATGGATGCTAGCCTCTTCAATCTGAGTCACATAAGAGCCAAGACCAAGACCACAACGTCAATTGTAGAACCCCAATACGCTGACGATGCCCAGGTTAGTGCCATAGGATCCTAGGATACTAGAATTGGAAGGGTCCTCAAAAGGTCATCAAGTCCAGTCTCCTGCCCCCACTGCAGGACCCAGCAACCTCTAGATCATCCCGGACAGATGTCTGTACATCCTGCTCTTAAATATCTCCAGAGATGGAGATTCCACAATCTCCCTAGGCAATTTATCCCCGTGTTTAATCACCCTGACAGGAAGTTTTTCCTGATGTTCAATCTAAACCTCCCTTACTGCAGTTGAAACCCATTGCTTCTTGTCCTATCCTCAGAAGTTATGGAGAATATTTTTTCTCCCTTCTCCTTGTGACACCCTTTTAGATACTTGAAAGCTGTTATATCCCCTCTCAGTCTTCCCTTTTCCATATTAAACAAGCCCAGTTCTTTCAGTCTTCCCTCATAGCTCATGCTTTCTAGACCTTTCATCATTTTTGTTGCTCTTCTCTGGACCCTCTCCAATTTCTCCACATCTTTCCTGAAAGGTGGTGCCCAGAACTGGACACAAGACTCCAACTGAGGCCTAACCAGCGCAGAGTAGAGCGGAAGAATAACGTCTCGTGTCTTGCTCACAACACTCCAGTTAATGCATCCCAGAATCAGGGTTGCTTTTTTTGCAACAGTGTTACATTGTTGACTCACAGTTAGCTTGTGGTCCACTCTGACCCCTAGAGCTGCATCTTACTATCACGAGACAAGTTACCGGGTGAAATTCTATGGCTTGTGCTATGCCGGTGGTCCGCACAGACAACATTCTATTTTAATTCTCTGAACTTGTACGAAACCAACCCTGGCTCTGTGGCAGTCACCATGCAGTTAACATAAAACATCCCGCTCTATTCCGGGCAGAAGATCTGCCCCATCTCGGTTTTCCTTGGGTGAACTGACCCGAAAGCCGGTTTAGAAGATACCGACGTGCTTATTCTCCCTGTCACCGGCTGTCCGGATTCAATCCCGTTTCTGCTGGTGTCGGTGGAATGTTAGAGGAGCGAGCGACAGTGGAAAGCTCTAACTGGTGCTTCTGTGTGACTACCCGCCCTACCACCTGGCAGGCGGAATCACTGAGGGCTGGAATCACTTTGTCATTACCGGAAGGCCCTTTTGGGAAGGTGCAGGAATCCTGCTCTTGGACGATGGGCTAGTGAAAAGTACTGGGGAAGGCTGCAGAGGGCGGCCTGTTCTCCAGTCCCCAATCCTGCACATGCGTGTGCCACAGTACAATCGGCCCACACATACTTACTCAGTGTCTTCCCCTAGTTCAGCTGCTCAGAGCTATGGAGTTTCTCCAGGAGCAGAGGGTGGGGAGTGGCCACTTTCATGGCGGTGGACGTGCACCATGGCAGCAACACCTGGAGTAGTTTTCATGCACCTTGTGCCCCGATCCATTCCCGTTGTACATCCCTCGTCCCAGTTCCACGGCCTTGCTGAGCAGGGAATCCTTGTACAAAAGGCCTCCCCGGCGTGCACTGCGGGGGGACTCTTGTACATTTCAAAGCAGGCACGCCATGTGCAGCTCGGAGTCAGTGGGACTTCCCTCTGGCCCTGGGCTGCACGCAGAATTTCTCCTTTGAAATGTACAAGAGCCCCACCGGGGGCTCTTGTACATTTCAAAGGAGGAATGCAGAAGTGCTTATCAACTAGTCGAGTAATCGATGGAATTAACAGCAATTTAACATCCCTAATCTTAATGAGTTATACCTCGCGATAGGCCCATCAGGCAAGTATCTTATCTTACAGATGGAAACACAGAAGCGTCTGGAGGTTAAGTGACTTGGCCATGTTCAGTCGGTGGTAGCCCCAGATCTCAGCTCCCCTAGATTCCAGTCCTGAGTCTCAAACACAAACGCATCCTTCTTCCCACAGCTAAGACTGGCCCTGGACTGTACCGGGGTGGGGAACCTATGGCCCGGGGGCCGAATCTAGCCACCGCTTTGCCTGGCTCTGGCCCCAGAGGCTCAGGAATTGGGGAGCTGGTGAGGGTGCGCCAGCCATGCGGCACCCCCACTCGTAGCCTGCTGATGTAGCTCCACTCTGCTCCTACACCCTACCTCCCACCCAGATCCACCAACCTCCCCCACTCCAAGCCCGCTTCCCGGCAGCTCCCTCCCACACACTGAACCCCTTTTGGCCCCAACCAAGACCCTAAGGGGGCTCACAAAATCTACTAGTCTGGGTTCCGTAGCCTCTGATGTGCAAGGGGAACGTGGGAAGCGTCTTTCTTCTTCTCAGTCGGGAGCCACATCAGTGAGGTGTTTTGGGGGGCAGTTTTTTTTTTGCTTTTCATTTTTGTGCTGCCCCAATCATTCTTCTGTGGGTCAGCGGCCCCCAATCCAAAAAAGATTTTCCAACTTTAACTATATACAGTCAATTCAAAGATGGCAGCTAACCCATCAGTGAATATTGCACACAAGAGCCCGAGGGTACCACACATTTCTTGCTGCCTAGCATTGCCCTGTTTGGATTTGCAAGACACGTGTCCTTCCATGAAGGATGGCAGTGCTTCTCTATACACAACTATTTCTTTACCTGCAGTTTTGAGCCACGTTACCTGTTAGAGGACGAATCATTCAATTAAAGACAGCACGATCCAAGGCTCTGGCCGGCGTGGAGCCCTTACATGGAAAAATAATGGCCTGACCCTGAGGTCATTTAGCATGAAGACAGAGAGCGCTTTGTATGTGAAAGGACCATAATTCAGAGCCTACAAGGACAAGGGAATTCTACTGTATCTCCTCACGAGCTGGAAAAGGATTCTCTGGCTGCCAAAACAGCGAAATCCCTACCAGCTTCTTAGAACGATGTTTTCCCAGATGTAACAGAAGTAAGGGCCTAATGGATCGTCTAAGACAGCTCTCAGATGGGTCCTCCCAGCTCCCCCTAAAATCAATAGGCACTTCCAATCTGGGAGCAGGATTTGGTCCTTGACGTGCAAGTTCATAATCCATTTTGGTCAATTTCATGGTTATGGGATTTTTTAAAAGGCTCAGTTTCATTATTTCAGCTATCTGAATCGGAAATTTCACACTATTGTAATTGTAGGGTCCTGACCCAAGGAGTTGTGGTAGGGTCACAATGGGTGGGGGGTTGCAGCACTGCCACCTTTACTTCTGCGCTTCTGTGGGTAGCAGTGCTGCCTTCAGAGCTGGGCAGCTGGAGAGCAGCGACTGCTGGCCGGGTGCCCAGCTCTGAAGGCAGAGCTACCACCACCAGCAGCACAGCAGCAAGGATGGGCTAGGATGGAATTGCCACCCTTTTCTGCACTGCTGCTGCAGAGCTGGGCCCTCAGTCAGCAGCTGCCTCTCTCTGGCCACCCAGCTCTGAAAGCAGTACAGAAATAAAGGTGACGTGTATGGCATTGCCACTCTTATTTCTGCACTGCTGCTGGCAGGGTGCTGCCTTCAGAGCTGGGCACCCGGCCAACATTCCAACCACTGCTCTCCAGTTGCTCAGCTCTCAAGGCAGCACAGAACTATGGGTGGCAATACCGTGACCCTCCTAAAATAATCCTGTGATCCCCCTGCAACTCCCTTTTTGAGTCAGGACCCCAATTTGGAAAACACTGGTCTCCCCCCCACCCCCTTTGAACTCTGCACGGAATAGTGTAAAAGTGCACAAGAGGCCAGATTTCACAGGAAAAAAACCAGGTTTCATTGTCCATGACACATTTTGCACGGCCATGAATGTGATAGGTCCCCCTATAGATGAGTAAAGACAGATCCCTTCCCTTCTTCTCCCAGTCAGGCTGCAGGAAGTTGCACCAGGAAAAGAAGATCAAGCACAGAACACAACTCTACAGAATCTCCCTCCATTTCTACAAGTTACACAACTCTGAACAGTGCTTAGAAATAGACATTCCCTCATCACTCCCCACACCCCCAAATATTTCTGGGCCAAATTCTGTTCACTGTCTATCACTGGGATTCCTCAGCGGAGGCCAGTCTCGGCAGCAGCTCCGGCTAGCTATGGAGAGAAGAGCGTTTTAGTACCCAAGGGCCACTACAAAAAAAAGAAACCAAAGCCGAACGAATGGAGGTTGAATCAGCGGCCAACATGCCATGATGCATTTTATGAGCGCGTTAATGGGCAGACGTTTGGGGGCTCCCCCTTGCCAGACACACACAAGGCGGCACGTAGTTTGCAAAAGCGGTGCATGGGGGGCAAGGGAAAGCTTGTGGGGAGCTGACGTTAGCACAACTCACTGAGCGTCAACAGCCTTCACAGTTCTGCAGGGGTTCGATTTTCAGCCAGGGCAAATCTTGGTAACATCTGCACCCTAGTTCTAGGACAGCTGTGGAGAGGCCCAATTTTGGTCCACTAGAGTTGAAGATTTAAGCCAATCTAGTGAAACACTTCCGGGCCTACAGGATTTATTTTAAAATGGGTGCAGATCTGAGGGATGGGGCAGGAAAATCATGGCTGGCCACAGCAATTTCCTGTTGACAACTCTGGCCAATGGACGCGCTATCTGCAGGTGCTTCTAAAGGCCCAAGGGAGGAAGGGGGCTATTTTCCCTCTGGGACACACCCTTCGCCTCCCCCAGCATGCTCACCTGCTTGTCGGATGGACAGAGGGCTTCTCAGCCGGCTGTGTCTCCTTGGGCAAAACCGTGAGCGTTGAGGCTTTCGAGCCACTGGTCTGCAGCAAAGGGCAGGAGGACTGGGCCACTGCCTGGCTGGTCGCTGCAGGCCCCCCACCAGTTGGAGGGCACACGATGGGGGAAGGGAAATCGAACTGCTTGGGGTTAGTCGCAGCCACAAGGGAAGGTGTGGAGAAGGCCAAGGGCTGGTTGCCATGCAAGAAAGGAGGCTCGACTAGCTGGTCCCCAGGGAGGTTAGCGGGCTGGAAGCCACGTGGAGCAGCTTCCTCATGAAGGTCTTTGGCGGGTAAGCCTCCCTGACAGGGCATTTTGGGCAAGGTGGCCTGAATTGGGAGCGCGTCCGGCGGCTTTTCCACAAAGGGGTTCTTTGGGGAGGAGGAGCTGGCTCTGGGGGCGAAAGGGTTGCCCAGGGGTGAAAGGTCGTCCTGCTCGCTGCTCTCCTCCCCGCTCACCGGCTTCCAGAAGTCAGCCTTTTTGAAGTCCATCGTTCGATCTGCTGACCAGCTAGGCCGCTGACCCGACAGTGGCGCAGCCCCGTCAGCCGAGCAGCTACCCTGCTCCGACGCCCAGGTCGGGCTTCCTAATGCTTCTGGGGCGTGAGGCGCCGGTTCAGCGGGCTGGGCTGGTGCTTTGCTAGGATGTCCCTGGTTAGCTCCCTGCCCCGTTACAGGCCTTGGCTCGGAGGGCTGCTCTTGCAGAGCCAACCTGTCAAGCTGGTTAGCCGGGCTGGGGTAGCGCGTTGGCCGCTGCTCCTCCAGAGCTGTGCAGAACAGCGCCGACTGGCTGGACTCTGGGTCTCTGGGAGTATCAGGCTCAGAAAGAATCAGCTGCTCAGGGAGTATTTCCTTCCTCTCCGGGAACGCTGGTGCCATCTCCGACAAGCCCCACCCGGCGCCGCCGGTCTGCTCAGCGGGGCGTCCCTCGGTGAGCTGTTGTGACTGGGCGGCCCCAATTAGCGGAGGTGGCAAGCCTGGCTCGCCGACTCCCAATTCATTTGCGTCTTCTTCAGCCCCTGACAGGCCTAATCTGTCTAGTGAGAATTTCGAAGGGCAAGTCTCGAACTGCACGGCCCCAGCCGCCTCATTTAGCTTTAGCAGCTTTTCCCCAGAAGAGGTGTCCCGTTTTGTGTACTCATTAGCTCCTACCTTCAAATGAGCCCCCCAGTCCTCCATGGCGGATTCAACGTCTTCAGCCACCGAAGGGACGCGCCTCGCTTTTGCTTCAATTATCGCTGCTCCCAACACACGGGGGCTGGGAGCCATGGGGGAAACGTTCTCTCTGCTTACAAAGGTGTGTTCCGGCTGCATTGCCACCTCTGGGCCCTCCTCGTTTTCACACCGATAGTTGTGGCCTTGCTGGCTCATCCGCACGTCCAAACTGGCCTCAGCATCTTCCTCGCTGAAATCCGGGGGCGTGAACCATCTCCGAGGCTTTGGTGGTGGTGCCCCCACAATGATCTCCAAATCAGCCGCCACACTGTGCTCCTCCTGTCTCTCCGGGGTCTCAGTCCAAGCAGCAGAGAGGACATCTCTCGCGTGAAAGTCGGAACCTAGTTTCATGCTGGCTTCATCTGCCTCCAGCTGTGCACTTGTTTGTATCACTGCTGGTGCCTTTATATCAATCATCCCATTGTCTGTGTTACTAGAATCCTGATCATCACCAGTGTCAACTAGAGTTGGCGACTTCTCTGCTGCTTCCACTTGGGACACCGATGGTGGTAGGGCAGCGTTCTCCCCAGGAAGAGCCTCAATGGGTACCTCCAAGGCTCCATTGCTTCCGGTTACTAGGCAGGAGGCACTCCGAGGACTGCCGTCCTCTTTAAAGATGCCCTCGTCTAAAGATGGACGCTGTCTGCCCATGCACTCCTCAAGTTCGTGTTCCTTCTCGGTGATGTTTCGGTCACTTTCCGACACCCCACCAATTGTTTCCGTGGCTGTGGTCGTCCATTCATCTTCCCCTGCGCTGGCTGGCTCCTCCTCGTTGTATGCTACCGTGGGTTTTTCTACAAGCACAGTTTCGCTGTCCCATTTCGCCCTGGCACTGGCTCGAGTAGTCAATTCTGCAGCATCCTCCTCCTTCCCTGAAGCTCCCAATGCTGACCAGGTTGTCCAAGTTGGAGAGGGGCTAGTTTCCTCACTCTCCAACAGAGAGCTTAAAGGCAAATGACCCAACACATGATCTTCTCTCACTGTAGCTTCCAGTGCGGTCCTCGGTAAACGTGCCTCTGTTCCTTGTAAAACAGCGACATCTGCCCAGGAGCTCGGGCCTACCACCACATCATCGACAGCGTGTGGCTCAGCCTTAGCTATCTCAGTCTCGTTTTCCTGAACCCGTTCAGCTAGGCTTTCCGTTGGACTTGGATCGTCGACATAAGCCAAGTCCTCCATGACTACCGAAGCCAAGAGGCTTTCCTCCCGAATTTCTGGTTTGAGTCGACTCGTCGCAAAGGCATCAAAGGTGTCATCCCACTCAAAGACGGGAGGCGCAGCAGGAGTCCGTTCTGGAGGAGGGCGGAGCTCTTGGGATGTGGGCGTGGCTTCTGGAACAGCCTTGCTTTGGGCACAAGGCTCCTGCTGTGGTGTGTTAAGTCTTATGGAGGCAGAGGGACTGTAATCCTCAGAGGAATAAAGGTGCCCACCGACCTCTTTTGTAGCATGCGGCCCAGACTGGAAACTAGAGAAAAAGTGAGTAGGGGAAGGAGAGTTTAGTACCTGGTCAGCGAGGAGGTCCACAAAGAAAGGGTTGCGGTGCAGGGAGTGGAGGAACGGGTTGGTAAGGGACAGGCATCCAAACTGGCTTTCTTCAGTAGCGGTTAAAAGGTTAGTGCTTAGCATGCGACCGGCAGGAGGGCACAAAGCAGGGGAGCAAGGGGAAAAGTGAGAAGGTGCATCTGAGCTGGTTTCTACCTTAGGAGACACTTCCAGGCTGTGGAGGGAAGACAAAATAGTCCTCCTGGTTAATGCCGTGACAGCGCTATGTATACCCCCCCCCCCATTCTCTCCCCCCGCCCCCACTGGCGATACAAGCTACGCAGTGCTCAGCAACCACACGTTCCTGCCTGTTAAGCAGAGCGATGAGTAAGACAAATGCATGGAGAGCGCATGCGCTGCTGTAAAGGAAAGGGAAACCCTGGTTTCAAGGCAGCCCCCTCCCCTCGTTTCTTTCCCAAACACGGAATTCCTCACGCCCGGAGCCGGCTGCCCTCGGAGCAACACAGAGCTGGAGAGGAGGCCAAACTCCCTGCTGAGGGCTTGAGAACCTGCACTGGATGCCAACGTCCCTTCTCGGACAGTTCAGCGGGGCTCCTGGAACGAGCCAGGCGTGCTCGCGGCAGGCAGGGCTGCAAGCCCGAGCCCTTCGTGACTTCCTCAGGAGCCCGGTTGTTTGCTTGGTGTCCCCCAGCAGGTCAGCGGAGAGGTTTGCAAGCCCCTTCCCTGCTCCCCCAGCACGCCCCCGACACGGACATGGGCACTCAGCGCACTTGGAAACACACGCTGAAGGGCAGGCGGCAGCACGCGCCCAGGGCACTGGGCAGGGAGTCAGCAGTCCTGGGTTCTGTTCCTACCCCTGGTTCTCCGTGAGTCTGAGCAAGGCACTCCCGGGCCGTGTCCCCGAGCGTGCCCTCGGCCCACTCAACGGGAGCTGCGGGGACCAACAAGCCATTCATCCCCCGCCCCTGCGGGGCTCAGTTTCCCTGGCTGTATCCATGGAGATGCAGTTCCTTCCCCTCCTTTACCATGGGCCAGGGGCTACCATCCCCCTCCTCCACTCGAGGCGTTTCGCAAACTTCTGGAGTGAAGGCCCTGGACAGGAGGGTTACCCCTGGGTCCTGGCCAAAGAGGCAGGAGACCAGAGAATTTAATAGCTTGGCATGAGGGCACACAGGGGACACAGCCCCTGGCTGCACCAGTGACTCGCTCCCAGCCTATACTTCAACCATAAGGCAATCCTGCCCCTCAATCCCTTTCCTTCCAGGCTCTGCACAACCCCCTTGCCCATAATCCCTAAAGGTTTTAAGGGCACCTTTGGCCCAAGAGCCCCACATCGCTGGGGGGCAGCAGTTCCAGACTCCCAGCTATTAGAATAGGGAGGTAACCAACTCACTCTGGGGGCGCCTTCCACACCCCCATTGCAGACCATAGGCCCTCCAGCCAAACAGTGTGGTTTCTGCCCTCTGGCTCCAGCAAGGACCTGCCCCTGGCAGCAGAGTGAGGGGTGGACGGGGAGAGGGACTATAGAAGAGGGGAACCAAACAGCATACAAATTCCTAAACCATCATGGCCACTTGTTTGGAGCCAGAGCTCAGGGGCTGGGCCAACTAGGACTTTTCGAAAAGATTGTTTTTAAAGGGGGAGGCGGGTCAGTGATTGGGTAGCTATGGCCAAGCCCACCCCCAGCCTGCATAACCACACGGTTGTATCGCTGCCTTCCCAGCCTCCTTCCCGCTGCTGGAGCGCACTGCGGCTGTCGTCAGCTAGCTGATATGGTCTCCGGAGCAGGGGGCTGATTCAACAGGCCTGGGCCCGGATTCCTGCCCATACCATCGGGTGGGAGATTCTCCTCCTAAGACCCGAATTCAGGGTCCGCAGTGCAGCGAATCCTTGGAGCCGAGGAGAAAACCTGTTCTGCCCACCAACCCTGGTCAGGGAGAAGAACCACACATGCCGGGCGCCTGGCAAGTCCGGCACCCCCCAGACAACCCTCTTCTCGCCTCAGCAGCTCTGAGGTAAAGTGATCAGGAAAGAGGGGCTGCTCGGAGACCATTTCCTGCCCCCCCCCTTTCTGAGAGCCCAAGATAGTAACTCGGCAGCCGGTTCTAGGGCCTGGCGCAGAGGGAACGGCGACCAGCAGAGTTCAGTCGACGACGGCATAAAGACCAGAGAGCCTCATGCACTGCTGCTGGGTCCCCTCAGCACAGAAACCGGCCACTTGTCTTGACGCGTGCGCTTCAGGCTGGAGTTTCTCGGGCTCTTTCCCAGCAGGTCACTAGGGATGGAAGCGACTAATCAAAACCTTATCGGATAGTCGACATACTAGGCAACTAGCCGCTCCCCCCACCCTTGCTGCCTCTATCAAAAAGAGGCAGCGGCCGGGGGAGTGCGTGAAGGGGGTGCTGGGAGGAGCCGGCTTAAAATCAGTTCCCCCCAGCTCCCTGGGAGAGGGCAGAGACGGCGTTCCAACTTTGAAACGTAGCAACAGCCGGGCGGGCTCTTGCCACGTTTCAAAGCGGAAGCGCCCTTACCGACTAAACAAATAGTCGCTGGAAGTTCCATCGACGACTTGGTTGGTTGATGAATCTAATTATAACCATGTTAATTTTAACAATGTTAAAATCCCTACTGGACACTCCATTCTCATACGGCCTCCTACGCCCGTCGAGAGGGCAGCACCTGACAGGACTGGTGTCATGGGATAAGAGGGAAGGTCCTTTCGTGGATTGAGAACTGATTAAAAGACAGGAAACAAAGGGTGGGTAAGTTTTCAGAGTGGAGAGAGTTAACTAGTGGGGTTCCCCAAGGGT
>JANRFK010001234.1:122780432-122791129 GCA_030068395.1 Apalone spinifera | reverse complement strand
TAGGAGAGAAATAACAGCTCCCAGCCCGGAGCTCCCAGATGTAAACAGCGCCCTTGAACAGCCCAGCTCGGTGCCAGCATGCTGGGAAGAAACCCGCAACAGGCGACTCAGGCAGATTCTTTCCATTAGAGGGTGGTGGAAACAGTGTTTGGAACAAACCACCGCCAAAGCAAATATTTTTTTATTTGCCTGTAGCGCAGCTGAATGCAGGAACTGGGACAAGCGCAGATGCATGGAAAAGATGCAGCAAATGAAGGCAGAGGAATGGTGGGTCAATTCATTTTACACCACCAGGAAAAGAAATCAGATGCCGTTTTTAAACATTACATCATAGAAAGAGATTAGAAGTGTCAAGTGGAAAGGAAACAAGACTAAAGAACCTAATATCCCCTTACAATATGGATCACATTTTTACCTTGCAAACGATATAACAACATCAGAGGGGTAGCTGTGTTAGTCTGAATCTGCCAGGTGCCACAGGACTCCTCGCCGATATAACAACAAAAGTTATCTTCTTCCATCGTGTCTCTTATGTTACAGTCCTTTCAAATTACCATATTTTAGCGCATATAACCTGCGGGTTATATGCGTTTTTACAAACCCCACACTCCCCTCGCAGGTATACTCGGGTGTGGGGTATACAATATTTTTTTTACTCAATTCAGAAAAACCAGGGATATAATCGGGTGCAGGGTATAGTCGCTAAAATACGGTAATCCGAGATCAGACAGGTATTTTTGACAGCCAAATATTCCTCGATACAAGAGGCATGTTTTTACAAATATAAAACATGCCCCTAGCAAAGCTATGGCTCTAGCTACCAAAGGGGGGCATCTATAATTAATGATGATTTGTACACATTAACCAGCTAATATTTACACACAAATAGTAGACTAAGAAATAAACTGGCAATTTCAGAAGTAAAACTTGGTTTCCATCCTGATGACTAGCAGACCGGTTTAAAAGGCACAGCGGAAACTCGAACGGGACTCAAACTTTCGCCCTAAGTTTTTTTTTTTTTGGGGGGGGGGGGGGGGGGGGGGGGAGATTAAGCTTCCAATAATACTTAGGATGAATGGAAGTGCCTTGGTTTCCTTCAGAAAGGTTTGGGAAGAGGGAACATCTACCTATGCACTCTCCTCTCCCAGAAGCAAGGATTAATGCTGGAAGAAGCTCTTGCTTCCAAGTACTCTTGTTTAGACGTGCTCTGTAAAGGCAGTGTCTAAACTGCAGGCTTCTTTCGGAAGAAGCTTTCCCACAAGAGATCTTCCGAAAAAACTTCTTCCAAAAGAGAGCGTCCACACTGCTTTTTCGACGCACCCGCGCAATCTGCTTTTTCGACAGATAGTATCCACACTGAATGGACACTTATCTTGCATATAAGCTGGGATTACTCTGGGCAGAATGGCCACCAGGGCACCTGTGCTTTTTCCTCTTCTTGCGAAAGAACTCCCTCTCCCCCGTTGACACGCTCTTTCGGAAAAAGGCTTCTTCCTCGTAGAAAGAGGTTTACCAATGTCGGCAAAAACCCTTAATTCTTTCAATTTTCTTTCAAAAGAACGCGATTGCAGTATGGATGTAATTGAAGGGGTTTTTTTGAAAAGCCGCTGTTTTTCTGAAAAAACAAACAAACCTGTGTCGTGTAGACATAGCCTCAGTGTCTGGCACAGCAGGAATGGCGATAAGTGTTAAACACCCCCCGCCTTTTTACGAAATTCCAGTGCAAACCATTCTAGAGCAAACAGGGCAAGAGGGTGTTACCACCACCGAACCCTGCTAGAGAATCTAAAGGAGAAACTTACTAGCGGTGCTAGAACCTGGCTGGTCTTTGTTTCTGGGATCAAGACAGACTTAGTGGGCTAGGGCAGCAAATCTAAAAGCAGAGGTATTGAACAGCTGCCACTGCCATTTTCTTAATATCCTTTTACTGCTATTTTATCCTCCCCTCCGCCGTCCATTTCTTCACCTTGTGGCTCTTGTCAATTGTAGACTAAAGATGTTAAATATCAGTCAATTGAATAGTCCATTAACCTCATGAATTCTTATCAGTTATGACTATTCTATAGTCCCTGGGGGATAGGACCAGCGGCCAGTGCGCTCTGGCCCCGCTCCTAAGGAATCCGCAGCCACTCTGCGCTGCTGCCTCTGTATCAGAGGCAGCAGCGTGGGGTGCCAGTGGGAGCTGATCTGTGAGGGGAGCCCGTTTAAACCCAGCTCCCCCTCATGGACAGGCTGCCTGTCTCCCTGTACTGCTGCCTCTGATACAGAGGCAGCAACACAGAGTGGCAGCGGCCCCTGTCTGGGGGGGGGGGGGGGGGGAGGTATCTGAGCTCCCAGACCCGTTGCAAGCCAGAACAGAGCCGGGCTGCCTGCCTGCCCTGCACGTAATGCACTTTAAATGCAGAGTCGCAGCAGGGGTAGGTCCTGGACCCTGTACGAGCTAGGACTGAGACGGGCTGCTGCCCAGCCTACTAAAAAATTTACTAGCGAGGGGAGGGGAGCAGGGGAGAATGCGTGTAGTCTATAGCATTAACCAATAAACTTTTGCTTATCAGTTAATCGACTACACTATTACATCTTTCTAGGGTGGGATGTTGACCTAGGACAGCGGGACCCTAATCCCCAACAGGGCACCTAACAGCCTCTCCAATGTGGAAATAAAGCAGATGTGTTTCCCCTCCCCGCTCAAGACCGTCCACCCCTCCCTCCCGGCACAAACCAGAATTTACACACAGCTCCGAAGTCCGGTCCACATGACATGTGGCAGTGGAAGGGTTTTCTATGGACAGCTCAGATTCTACCAGCCAGCGTTTGACAGAGATTTCTGGGGCCCAGAGAACAATTCACTAATCTTTTCGGGACATTTATCAGCATATTGCCGCAAGGTGTGCACTCCCAGCCCTCTGCACACAAAATCTAATCGCTCCCTCCCTTCCCTTTCCTCTCGCCCTGCCCTACTCTCCAGCTATCTTCTGCAGCACACGGAACCACCTACATTAGTATTCGTTTTCTCCCACGTGTCTTCCTACACCTCTTATTCCTCTACCCTCGAGCAACCGCCTCACCCAGCACAAGCAACCAGCCTCACAAGTTCCCCTCCCGACCTCACATCCCCGCCCTTGCGCCTCCGCCCAACCATCGAACTACGCTCTCAACACTGCCACACGGCGAGGGACACCTCAGAAAAGACAGGAGAAGCCCCAACTCACTCCACGTTGGTGCGCCAGCCTCCCCCCACCTTGCCTGTATTTGGTCTGGTTTCGATGAAAAGTTCATCCGTGGCCCAGCACGATGTTAGTTTGCCAGATGGCCACTTTTCATGGGCATGGCTAAGCTTCCTGCAGTCCCATAAAGTTTGTGTACAGCCCCCAGTCCTGGCGCTCAGTGCTCTGTGCTGTGAATTTCCTCCTAACATGTCCTCTACCAGCCCAGCAAGCAATGGCAGTGTGGGGAATGCTGCTAGACAACATTGACCTCCCGGGGTCTGGCAAATTCGCTGGTTCGGAACCGGTCAGGTCCCAAGGGTGCCAGACTAGAGAGGTTACACTTGTAGTCGTGCCTCTTTGGGCTGTTACGTGCTGTCCCACGCTTTTGTGTCCCAGCATTCTCACCCCAGACCACGTTTTCGGGGACAGGTGAGGGTCGCAAGCCAGACCCCTGCTTGGTGGCGGGAAACTAACCGGACCGAATTCACCTCTCCTCCGCGGGACCGGCCCACCCAAGGGCCAGGACACGTGGGAGAGGGTGCGGGTGCTCTACCTGCTCGGCAGATAGAGGTCTGGGATAACCGCTACAGGCAGCGGCACCAACACAAACACAGCTCTGCGTTGGCAGGCCGCGCTTCACCCCCCTTTCGGGGCCACTCGCCAGCCTCCAGCCCCGCCACCTACCCCAATGTCTTCAGGGAGGCGGAGCAGGCAGACCTCGGAAACTAAAACCAGACAGGTTTCCTGGTCCAGCCACAGCCTCCGAGGTTCCTCTTGGAGTCTGGGAACCAGCTTGTTTGCTCCCAGCCAGCCAGAAGAGCCGTTCGCACCTGTTCTGCTCTCCGTCCCTTCAGCCCCCCAGGAACCCAATCCCTGCCACCAGTAACCAACAGCCGTGGCTTGTCGCTTCCCCAGGGCAAACAGCTGCCAAGCGCAACCAGCGCCGAATCCCTGAGGGCCTTGCTTACGCCCAAATCCCTCCTGGCTCTGCCATTCACGGGGCCTCGTGTCTGGGACACGCCTGGCTTATTCCCAGCCCCCTGGCGCTGCGCGTCCCGGCAGCCTTGCCCAGCGAGTGACCTCCCCTCCAAACCCCCGCAGGGCAGCCGTCTGCAGCCCAGGCCAGGCCCTTCACGAAAGGGGAATGGCTCGCTCGCTTGGGGGAATGGCTGGGGCCGACAGGCCGAGCACAGAGCCAGCGAAGGCAGGCGCGCCGCCCAGGGCTGCCGAAATTGCCACTGCGGGGAAGGGGTTTTGCCCCGGAGCAAGGCAGGGCTGGAGCGTTCCCTCTCGGGAGCGTGTCACGAACGTGCTCACAGACTGTCTCAGCGTCTGTGGACCCTGCAACTCAGCCACAGCAGCTCGTGGCGGGGGCTGAGGAGTGTGATCAATTCCCCCCCCCCCTCCAGATCCCGCTCACTCCCAGCAGCGTTTTTAAACCGGCTCCCCTCGCAAACCAACTCCCGCCTGCCACCGTGTGCTGCCGCTGCTGATACGGCCTGCCGGCCTCGCACCCCGCTAAAATCTCGTGCGGTTACACGGCTATTCAGCGGCACGCTATCCCTAGTGCACACCTACAAATGCTCTGGCACACCCAAGCTTTATTCCGCGCACGGATGGGAAAAATGAGAGGGAGCACGGCCTGGGACTGGCTGCCCTGTCCGCGAAGCGTGCGTCTACACAGCAACCGGACACCAGCAGCACAGGCGTGTGGGGCTCGGGCGGCTTCGCCGCCGCGCCGACGTCTGAACTGGCTGGCGCGTGGGTTCTAGGCCCCTGTCAGGTGGGAGGGTCCCAGCGCTCAGCTGGGGGTGGGGAACCTTTCTGGGTCAGGGTGGCCCCCAATTGAGGAGGGGAAAGACCCTCCCCACATTCCCCTCACACACCAGAGCCTGGGGGGGGCAGCCTAGCAGATTTGATGTGCTTCAGCTCCGCAAGGGGTCAGCAGGGGGCCCTGAGACTTGGGGGCCAGATCCAGGTTTCTTGGGGGCCTGATCCAAGTTTCCCACCCCTGCTGTACAGCGATGAACAGCCCCACAACGCCAAGCACCTCCTCCCCAGTCAGTCGTAGCTGAATGAGCCCACTCGTCTGGGCCCCCTGGTTCCTGCTGGGGGTTGGCGCTTCCCGGGGACCTGGCAGCCAACCCCACAAAGCCCAGGGCAGCCCGTACCATGGCGGCCACGTGACTCCCTTCCCCTGAACCAGCCTGTCTCCGCACCACCCCCCTATGCCCTAGCGCTGGGCAATCTTCAGGCCACAGACCTGCTGAAAATTAAGCAACAGGCTGGATCCGGCCTGTGGTGTGTCGGTTCCCTGCCCCGATTCATCTTGTGCAAGGAAACGGTTCCGGTTCCCTTGAACGCATTATGGTGAGCACTTAATGGCGCTCTTGTTTTGATCACGCGATGCACTGGCGGGTGTGTCAGCCCGGGTACTTAGCAATAAGGGGAAAGCACTGACCTGGGTGTATCACGTTCCCAATTTAGCAAGCCCCTCTCTGTGTCCCTTCACATCCTGTACCTAGGCCACTTACTGCAGAAATGTGCCCGTCATCCAGATGCTGACCCCTGGGGAAAGCCACATTCTCCACATCCTCCCTGTGTTAGGTCCCCTTTTTGAACAACGTCGCGATCAGCTCTTCGGCCAGCTATTTGCTTTGTTCTGGGTTAGGCTTTGCAACAAACGTTGGCTTTATCGGAGACAATCGTGCCAGGGCTGCCTGGAGAGAGCTAGGCCTGATGCTACAGCTGCTGCTCTGGGAATTAACAAGGATCGAGAGAGTTGCTAACACGCCACACTGAATATTCGACTTTCTTGCCACTCTGCCAGGAAAGTATTTGAGGAGCCGGCAAGCAAGCAGCCTGGCTAGTTCTATCTCGTGCAGAGACCGGGGGAGCTCCCGGGACCCAGAGCTTGCAGTGCTAACCCTTATCGACTAATGGTATAGTTGACAAAAATTGTGTCGGCCACACAATTAACGAAGGACACGCTTAACATCCCGAAGTTGAAGCAGAGAATGGAAACAGCTCCCGGGAGTTATGGGGTTTATGGGACTGATTTCAGGCCTCTTTATATAGTCTCTCCACCAACTTGGGGAAGTTTTCCAGAGTAAGAACATAAGAACGGCCAAATTGGGTCAGACCAAAGGTCCATCTGGCCCAGGATCTTGTCTGCCAACAGTGGCCAATGCGATATGCCCTCAGAGGGAGTAAACAGAACAGGGAATCACCAAGTGATCTCTCTCCTATCATCTATCTCCAGCCTCTGACAAACAAACAGAGGCTATGGACACCATCCCTACCCATCCTGGCTAATAATCATTGATGGACCTAACCTCCAGGAATTTATCTAGCTCTTTGCTGAATCCTGTTAAAGTCCTGGTCTTCACAACATCCTCTGGCAAGGAGTTCCACAGGTTGAACTTTTGTTTGTTTTAAACCTGCTACCTTTTAAGTACGGGGTCATATCATTTTGCTTTTAAATCTCCCTTCTTTGCAAGTCAAACCTCTGGTGCTGCTGAAAGCACGGGAAGGACAGAAACAGAGGCTATGGGGCTCAGCAGAAATGGTTCTCTGTCGGCAGGACAGGAATGGGTAGATCATACCAGATGGGAAGAGATTTGTCTCTCTGAAGACTCCTTCGAGAATGGCTGAAACATGAGCCTTTTTCGAAAGCATTAGGGGGCAGTGGATTAGATGAAGCTATTCATTTCCAGCTCTGATCTGGCCAGGCTCACTGCTTTTCGGTGCGACCAGGATAAAGCAGGAATGGGGTCCAGAGGCGGACTGCAAAATATGGATCTGCAAAGAGAGGGTGCCCAGCATACTGGTGCTATCGTACTATGGTGAGTGGGGGGGGAGAGGGCGCACAATACCCCTGTGACACAGCTAGCTAAACAGAGTTCCAGCCAGCCTGTCATTGCTATAGGACATCAACAGCCCTCTGGGTCAATGCTACAAGAACCCATCCCAACGACATGCAGCAGATCCAGACAAAATACTTAGCAACTCTGGGTGAGCTTGGCCATCCATGTGGCACTTACACTGTGCAGGGGTGGTGTGAGGACTAAGGGCCGGTCTGTACAAACACCTCGTGCCCTGCAAGCTGGGGTGTAAAGCTGCCACAGGCTGACTGCACGAGAGGTTGCATAGTACAGAGGTTTGTAATGACGGGGTCGCGGCCCAGTACAGGGATCAGGTGACCACTGGGGGTGCAAAGGCGGTGCCTTTTGCATCCCTAATGAAAACAACATCGAGAACCAACCTCCCTCCCCCGTCTCCCAGAGACTGACCTGTCCTGGGGAAAGCCACAGAGCAGCCACGTCCCACCCAGGCTCACGTAGCAGGAGTATCAGTGGGTGTAAGAGGAGCACAGAGGCTCAGGCAGAATTCATGCTGCCAAGTGCTTTCAAGTCCATCGCTATCGAGTGCTAGCCTGCATTATTTAGTAGATCCCACTGCAGGACGTGCCCCAGGGGAGGAGAGAGAGCATTTCCTCTCCTGTAGGAGTCTGAGCAAGCGCCAATGAGCATTGGAAATGCCCAACACCATGTCCAATTCCAGGCCCCCGTTGCACAAAGTATGTGGATGCACTGGAGCGGGTCTAGCCGAGGGCGACACAAATTATGAGGGGGCTGGAGCACATGACCGATGAGGAGAGACTAAGGGATTTGGGCTTATTTAGTCCACAGAAGAGAAGCGTGAGGGGGGATTTGGTGGCAGCCTTCAATTGCCTGAAGGGAGGTTCCAAAGAGGATGGAGAAAGGCTGTTCTCAGTAGTGACGGATGGCAGAAAATGGAGCAATGGTCTCAAGTTGCAGTGGGGGAGGTCTAGGTTGGATATTAGGAAAAACTATTTCCCTAGGAGGATGGGGAAGTACTGGGATGGGTTCCCTAGGGAGGGGGTGGAATCTCCATCCCTAGAGGTGTTTAAGTCCCGGCTTGACAAAGCCCTGGCTGGGTTGATTGAGTTGGGATTGGTCCTGCTTTGGGCAGGGGGCTGCACTTGATGACTGCTGAGGTCTCTTCCAGCCTGGGGATTTGAGGATTCTAAGAGCTTCTGTCCGTCTTGCAGCTCTGGATGTGCTTGGCCAGCTCAGAAAACGGACGCCGATGCGATGAGCTCCTTTAAATGGGGGACTCCTCTGCTGGGCAGGCAGAACAGGACAGAGAGGGGCAAGTGCCCACTGCTCCATGCGTTCGGGGGAGCCAGACAGCTGAGGAGCGCTGCCCGGCCTGAGGGACGCTGCGGTTGCAGTTATCTAGAATCTCTGGGAATGAGCCAAACGCCGGAAGCGCCACGCCAGGGAAGGCGCAGACCTACCACAGCACATCCATTCACACAGCAGCTTCAGCTAACGCCCCTGCACCACTCGGCCTTCTAGTCAGGCTTGGCACCACTCAGAGATAAAACCCCTTTGCCAACCAAGGAAGCAGAGGCAGAGAGAGTAAGGTGATTCATGAGCCACGTGAATCCAACTAAACCCCTCACTCACTGGAAGGCCTGGGATGCCACGTTCCCTGCAAGTATTATAGGGTGTGGGGGAGGAGAAAAAAGTATCAGGCTCAGAGAGCCAACAGGGCAAGTGGAAATTATCCGACCCCCAAGACACATGGCAGAAGCCAACCAGCTTTTCTGGACTAAGCGAATGGACCAAAGAGTTCCGGCTGCTCTGTGAGAAAGAGGTTCTCAGGTTTCAGAAATCCGTATGGTGTTCTTGGATTGAGAGATAAACATATAAAACATTGTTGCAACCACTGTTCTATACTGGCACCAAATCTTGTCCAAAGTGGGTCAAGTGAGGTGTCTATGGAAAGCTGCCGATTCGCCGATTCTGTTCAGACCGCTCATAGGCACGCATCCTATTTGGATTTGACATTCTGAGTGCTGGATCTGTACTTGTATTTCAAATGTCTGCTTCTGGAGGAGATCACCAGGCTTTGCCACGAAAGGTTGGCTAGTCAAGTAAGTAGCAGCACTTCCCTGACAATGCACCTCAAGTGGTGCCAATCCACAGCTGAGGAACTTTGCTGTGAACGTTCACCCCAGCTGCTACCTAAAAAGGACACACTGGACTGCTGCAGAAGAATGATTTCACCGACCAACTCATGCACAAACCCCTCTGGAGACGAACATAGAAGCTATTTAAAATATGCAGCCATGTGATTTAAGGGGGGGAAAGTTAATGCTTAGGGCACTGCACAAGAAGGAAAGGACTTCAGGAAGGCAGAAATGCTGTCCATGAAGATACTGACAAAGTGAATCCTAGCCCTGAGAATTCTTATGAAATACAAAATAAAATAGCTCTTCTCTCGGAGGGAGCAGAATTCACCGGGCTCGATGCTGCTTTAGAAACAAAGTAGCATTGCAAACTTAGAGTGCTTTGCTAATAAATAGGTCACCCGCCAATTGTTCATTCATAACACCAGCAAACATTGGAACTGGCTCTTGCTAATGAATCATGCATGCCGTATTCCAAGACACCTGATTGAGACCAGCTGACGACCACAAGCAGGAGTTATGACAACAGTGAGCTAAGAAAAGAGACCAAGACACACAGCCCAACAGGAAATCACCCTTATTATTCTCTTTCGTGCCCCCTTGGAGTCTATCTGTGTGGATGAAGTAATTCCATAGACATGCCCAAAGCAGAAATACCAGGACTGGGGGGGAGGGTACCTCTTCAAAGGAAGGACGTTTCGCTGGACTCCATCCTACAATCAAGTGGCAAACCTGGTGCACACACAATGTCATTCCAAGCATTGGCTATCTCAGCCGCATTTTCTTGGTGCGACGTGAAAGCCTGAAGATTTTCCGCAAACGCCAGTTTCAAATAACGCCATCAGGCAGTCAGCACCAGCCCCACAGTTGGCCACACGAGTCAACCCTGCGTGTGTATTTCTCCGGCCTTCCCCTTCCAAGAAAGGAGTGAATGTTAGAGGTCTGAAACCACGAGGAATCCCACAGGGGAACTGCGCCGGTCGAAACAAATCAGACTCCAGCTTGCAACAGGCAGATTTTTTTTCAGCTCATTCCCTGTGCTCACAGCATGTTGACCGAAAATGAACGGGGTATTTTCAACAGATTATAAAATTAGCCTGTGGAACTCACTGCCTCATTACAGAGGCTTAACGAGTGTCCAAAAAATGGGATAGAGAATAAAACAGAAAATACCTTATGGCCTCTATATCAGTGTTTCTTAAACTGTGTTCTAGGGAACACTGGTGTGCTGCGGAGAACAACAGAGTTCAAAATGGCCGCTCTTTTTTTCCGCCCCCCTCAATTATTTTCCCCCTACATTTTTTTTTTTGGCTTGACAAAAAAACACTTTGGTGTTCCTCATTAAAAAGAAAAATAATTGTTTCGTGTTCCTCAGTCTTAAAAAGTTTAAGAAACACTGCTCTATATAAAACCATGGTACGCCCACATCTTAAATATTTCATACAGATGTGATTGTCTCATCTCAAAAAAAGATACCTTGGCATTGGAAA
>JANRFK010001234.1:122649723-122664993 GCA_030068395.1 Apalone spinifera | reverse complement strand
AACACACTGAGGTGCTCTACAAAGGAAAGGAAAGTGCCATTGTCCTGGATCGACAGATGGGGAAACCGAGGCACGGGGGCTCCACTTTTCAAACTCACTGGCCTGAGTCGAAAGCCAAATTCCCTGTTTTCAAAAGAGAGTCCGGAGAACGCGCTCCCTTGCGGGGCCACAAAATGTCGGCTCCTCAAGTCCCCGTCTTCAGTGGAGTCGGGACCGTGTCCTCCAAGACATTTAGGCTCCTGACGCCCGTTGTAGGAGCACTCAGAGAGCAAACTGCAATGTCAGGAGGAGAACCACGGCCGCCTGATGCCCAGCCTCGTGTGCTAAGCTCCCCCGCACCGCTGGCTGCAGGGCCGACAAGCTCTACAGGTGTTTAAGCGGAAAGGGATGCAAGAGACAGACCCTAGCAGATTGCAGACTGTGAGAGTCGGCACAGGGGCGGGGAACCTTTCTGGGTCGGGGGCCGCTGACCCACAGAAAAATCGGTCGCGAGAGAAGCACAACAACAAAAAAGCAACCCACCGCAAATCCTCACCGAGGGAGCCCCCAGCTGAGAAGCAGACAGACACTCCCCACCGTCCCCTTGCACACCAGAGCCTAGATTAGTAGACCGGCATCTGGGTTAGTAGATTTCGTGTGCTCCAGCTATGCGGCTGGAGCTCCACCGCGGGAAGGAAGATGGGAAATGGCCAGCGGGGAGCCCTGTTCTTGGGGGCTGGATTCAGGCAAACCGGGGGCTGCATCCAGCCCGTGGGCCTGAGGTTCCCCACCCCAGAAGAAATCTGCCGGGGTGTGCACAGTTCAATGGACAAGGCTTTGGAAGTGGGATGGACACACGGGAGCGAGGCCTGAGGCTAACACCAGCTGTGTGATCTCTGTTCTTCACTTTCCTCTTGGCTTGGCTTGTCGATTTCGATTGTACCCTGGGCGGAGGGAGGCACAGAGATGGTCTCTCACTGTGTGTCCACAAATGCTGCTATCATCTAATTGATACCAGGTAAGTTAATCAGGGCCTCCTAGTGTCTCTGTGCCAGAGCAGAAACCAGCAAAGACCAAGCAAAAAAGGGTTTCCCACACAGCCATACAATCGCCTGTGCCCTGGGGAAGCGGGTGCAGCTCTCAGGCCTGGATGGAGGGGACCACGAAGGTGATGTAATTAAAAGGGGATTACAAACCCTGGAGGAAGCTCACATGCCGGGGTTAGAGCTGCCTCGGGATCTCAGCAAGAAACCGAGATCTGCTGAATTAGGGAAGCAAAGGCGGGGGGCGGGGGGGAAACCCTTTTGACCTGACTGGTTCAGGGAGTTTTCAACAGAGGGTTTAGGGCGGCTGACTGCCTCACTCGAAAGCCAGGCAGAATGTGAGACTCCTTGGAGAGATGGGCTGCAAATGGCAGCCCTGTGTACTGGGACATGACCTATGCTCCCTCTTTTTTCCATTTATGTGCGGAATAAAATTGTATGCGCACTGAGGCATGTGCAAATGTGCACCACCACTAGAAATAAAAATCTAGCTGCGGTCGCTCTGCTCATCAGCTGGGTAGCATTTGAATCTCTTCTGAGCGGCCACAGAAGTGCCCAGCTTACAGGGAACGCTGGACGTGACCCTCCAATGTCCTTAAAACACTGTCAGAGACCAACTCACTTTATCAAACAATCGGGGTGGGGGGCAAACAGGAGGTTCTGGTCTCTCCATCCAGACTTTGCAAAGACAGGGGCAGCACAGGTTCAGAGCCACGGGAGATGGGTGGGGGAGGGCTGGATACAAATCCTCTAGGAGGTTGAGTCCACTTCTGGGTCCCACCCTGCCGCCATTGAAGAAAAATGGCAGAACTGGTCTTAAAATTGTCCCGTCCGGAGCTGCCGATACTGCCCGGAATTCACTCTGACCACATGGCTTAGTGCGGCGCTTCCCCTGGGTTTTATGGTTGTTTGCTTTACTATAACTGGCAATAAACCCAGTGAATGGGTTACCAGGCACGAGGCCGCCCTGTTCTCCTGGGCAGGGGGATGGACAGATGTCTGTGTGTTTTATTGCAAAGAGGGGAGACCATGCCACCTACTGGGGTGCTATAAATGAAACAGGGCCAGCATGGCTCCGTGGGTGCACGTGTGCCGGGAGGAGCCAGAGGTCTGAGAACGGCACCAGCTCTCCCCGGGTTACAGGTTCATCCGGCAAACCTGAACCCGTTCCGCAAGCACGCACGAGACAAAGGAGAGGGGTAGTTTTGGTGCCCAAGCGGCAGGTGGGAGACCAGCTGTTCCCAGCGGCAGAGGCACACAAAGCAGAGGCCTGGGTAGCTTCCCCTCCGTTCACTTGCCCTGCAAGGTGTGGGGCTGGCCGGGGGGGGAGAGGGGGGCTGGGAAGAGCTGTTGACCCGACCAAACACGGCTGTGTTTACCCATCTCTTCTGCAAGGGGATGTCAGGGAGGAAAAGTAATTTGGAAGCTCAGGGGTCACCGGGGGCCGCTGCTCCCAACAAGCGTTTGAAGGCGCTCCCCTCTCCCCCCCCCATGTGGGATGGGGGCGGGGGGGGGAAGTTTGCAGAGCTGCCTGGGTTTGGAAAGGGAAAGTACACACTCATGAAATGGAGCAAGCAGGCCCCTCTGCCCCTTTTAAAGGAGCCGCGCTCCTTTCTCTCCTGGGCCTTTCAAGGCTGGTCATTAAGACCTAATAATGACATCTCTGCTTTGCACGGCTGCCCTTTCATCTCGCCCGCTCTGCCGGCCTTTCTTTGCAGATGCCGGACGTTCCCCACACAGATAAAAAAGCAGGACAACGGTGCACAAGCTGCCTCTTCGCTTGGCCACCTTGAACTTTTATGGCTTCTTCAGTTCCAGCTGGGGCCAATCCCGCCCTGGGGCATCCTCCCTGCGGTTGATGGTGTTTCCCCTGGGGTCGGCGTGTCCCCTTGGCTCTGCATTCTCCACCCATCCAAGATGCCGAGGTTCAGCTGGTGGTCGTCAGGCCAGAGGCTCCAAGGTGTGTCGGTGCCTAACTCCCATTGGTTCCCAAGGGAGTTAGACACCAACATATCTTGGAGGCTCTGGGCCTTGCTTCCCCCAGCTGCCTGGTGCAGAAAGCAAGGGTTGTCCTGGAGTCTCCAGGGGTCAACGATTAATCTTCCATGATGATGTCATGGGATGAAACTTCCAGGAAGATGCCCAACTAACCCAGGGCCCCCTATCGCTGATTGACAGCCGGTAACTTTGGGCCCCATCCTGCATTGTCTGTTTGCCCTTAGCATCAATGGGCCAGGATTGGAGAATCTGGCCCTCAATTCTTCCTTGAGCATTGGTCCAACGGGCTGGGGGGAGCAGCCACCCCATGGCCCTCATGCAGCACGGGAGCCCAAGAGGGAGTCAGGTGGGCAGGAGCCGAGGGGTGACCCCCTGGGAACGCCAAAGCACTTCCAGGAGCAGGTGAAACAGGGAAGACAATCGCAAATCTCTCAATTTGGGGTGTGTGTGTGTGTGTGTGTGAGTGCGTTTGTGTGTGTGCATTTGAATGTATACATGTGTCTGTGAGTGTGCATGTGTGAGTGTGTGTGTGCGGGCATGTGTGTGTGTCTGTATGAGTGTGTGTGCGTACATGTGTGTGTTTGTGCATGTGTGTGTCTCTATGTGTGTGCATGCATGTGAGTGTGTCTGAATGAGTGTGCATGCGTACATGTGTATGTGTGTGTGTGCATGTGCGTGTCTCTATGTGTGTATGTGGGTGTGTGCGTGTGTTTTCCAATCCCCTCCCCTCCCCAACCAGCCCTGCGGCAGCTGTAGAAGAGGACACATCCCCTTCATGGCAGGCGCAGAGCAAGCTAAAGACGGCGCTGCCTCCGACAAGCCCCATAATAACTTTCTCAGCTCTGGGAGCGGCCCCCTTGTGCTTGGGGCTCTCCCCTCGGCCGGCGCGGTCCCTGGAACCTAGTGAAACCCAAGCTGGGGGGGGGGGGACGACAGGACACTGTCTTTTGCCGGCCTTGCTGGGGGAAACGCTTTGCAGATGTTTGGGCCCTGGCTTGCGCTCTCCCTCCACTCCCATTTCCTCCCCCAATAAAAAGCAGGCCACGCTGGAGTCTTTGGAGCGGGGCCCGCCCCCCCGCGGGGCCCGGGACGGAGGTGTGACTTTTCCCAGCTCATTAGGAAAAGGTGTACAATTTTCAGAATTTCAAAACCTAATGGCCATCTGAATCCCATCAGCAGAGCTGCCCCCAGGAGCAGGTAGCAGCAGCAGCCAGTGCTGGGGAAAGGTGCAGCGGCCTGAGCACTAGCCTGGGGACACGCCTGGGTTCAAGTCCCTGCCACAAACGCCTTGTGTGACCCTGGGCAAGTCACTTAGACCCAGATCCCGAGAGGATGTAGGCGCTTACTTCCCATTGATTTCAATTTGAGTTCAAAGCCGAAATACCTCTGGGGATCTAGGCTGTATTCACTCTGCCTCAGTTTCCCACCTGTAAAATGGGGATAGAAGCATTTCCCGACTTCACGGGGGTGTTACGGTGCCTTAATGCGGTGGGGACAGGCAGGGGACAGATCTGGCCCTAAACGGTTAAGTCATATGCACAAAGACCCCCACAATGCAGCGGGCATCGAGCGAGAAAGGGGGGCAAGGCAGGAGGGAAAGCAAGGTGCCACCTGCAGCCCTGCCTTCCCCTCCTCAGGAGCAACTCCCTGAAGCCTGGGGAACCCCACCGGGACCAAACTAGCCCAGATAGAGGGAGGATCCCACGTTTGCTTCACTGCCCAGGCTCCAAGCACCTTCCCCTGCCCGGCTCTGGCCAGGGGTGGCCCATTTCCAAGCCAGGACGTGGTGAGAAGGGGGTGAGGAAAATTTGGGGCTCTTTGCCTCTGGATTCATGTCTTGACTCCCCCTCTCCCCCCAGCCCGGGTTTGGCCCGAGGACTGGCAGCTCCGAACCAGAGGATGGAAGTGACTCCAGAATGGAACTAGTCGATGTGACTCCGGAGGGAGGGGGGTGTGTGTGAACCCAAGGCGCACCCCACCTGGGGTCTTGGAAGATTTCTGCCCCCCTCCCCCGCCTCCCATCCATTAATTGGCTCCCTTGTCGGCCCGGACACCTTTTTCATCTGCTACTTAGGGGCGAACAAAAGCGCAGCAGGAGCCATTAGCACTTCAGGGTCCCTGCTCCGGATATAAGGGAGGGAGCGGGGCCGGCCGGGCTGTCTGAGCAGCCCCTCACCTGCTGCCTCCGCCTCCTCCCGGTGCCGGGCCCCGCGCCGCTCTCTGGCACAGCCTGGCCATGCTCGCCACTACCCTGCTGCCCTGGGGGCTGCCCGCCCCGGCCCTGCTGCCCTACCCCGGCGCCCCGCCACTCGGGCAGCCCCCCAAGGCTCCGGCGGGGAAATCCTTCACCATCGACGCCCTCCTGGGCCGCTCAGAGCCGCCGCCGCCGCCTCCAAGCGCCGCGCGCTGGGACCCCTGGCCGGGCGGTGCGCCCCTGCCGTGCGCCCAGGCGCATCCACTCCTGCAGCCTCGGCCGCTCTACCCCGGCTGCTACCCGGGCCTGGGGGGCTGGCGCGCCCCTCTCGGAGCCCCAGGTAAGAGCCTGATGCCCTTCGGCTCGCCCCCCACGCCGGGCCCCCCACGCCTGGCCGCCCCACTGACCTCCCCCCGCTTTGCGCGCAGGCTGCCTGCTCACCAAATGCTGCTTCCGAGCCAAGGCGGGCAAAGCCAAGCGCGTCCGGACCATCTTCACCAGCGACCAGCTGGCCCGGCTGGAGAAGGAGTTCGCGCTGCAGCAGTACATGGTGGGCACGGAGCGGTGCCTGCTGGCCTCGGCGCTCCACCTCACCGAGGAGCAGGTAAGCCGAGGCCGACTCCCTCCGTCCTGGGACAGATGGGGACGGCAGTGCCGGGGAACCGCCCGCCCTGAGCGGCCTCCTGCCTGCCCCACGGTCTGGCTCCCCGTGCGTTCAGCTCCCAGGGGGACAGGACCCACAGGTGACCTCCCTGGACTTCGGCCCCTCTTCCCAATGACTTCCCTATAAGTTTTCCTCCAAGATGGAGCAAATCTGTACCCTCCCCTGGGCTTTCTCTGGCTTTGGAAGGCTGGGAGGAAGTCAAGGGACTGTACATAAGAGTTTCCCAAGGGAAGGGGAGTGGAAGGCACCTGGAGACCAAGCCAGAGGGGATAAAGCCCTGGAGAACAATCGGGGGACCAGAACTAGATAGATTCATGGTGCTTAGGTCCATCAATGGCTGTTGGCCAGGATGGGTAGGGATGGTGCCCCTGGCCTCTGTCTGTCAGGGACTGGGAACGGGGGGATTCCCTGTTCTGTTCACTCCTTCTGAGGCACCTGGCATTGGCCACTGTCAGAGGACCGGACACTAAGCGAGATGCAGCTTTGGTCTGACCCAGTGTGGCCACTCTGATGTTAGAATCCCATGGATCAAGGAACCAGGGGTCTGAAACTGAGGCATCTCATGGGTTTGTCTTTCAGCCCCGATTTCCAAGAGCTGGATTGTGCACTCCTTGCTCTGGGCCTGACCCAATGGGAGGGGATGGAACTTTTCCTCCAGACACCAGGGCTTTGAGTCAGGCCTTCTGGGCTGTTCAGGGGCTGTGGCGTAAGGAGCCACTCACTGGGAGTAAGGGGGGGGGGGGCAGAATCTAGCTCCACAGGCTCTTACAAGCTGGATGTTTTTACCCATTTCTCCTCCGGGGGCCTGGCACAGGAACAAGTCTCTGAAGCCAGAGCAGGGCCCAACCTTGTTTCTTATCTCCGCAATAGCTCTGCTCAGGAACTGGGTCGCATTGTGCCAGGCGCTGTAGGACCCATGGTCAGAACCCAGTCTCTCCCCCCACCGCCCACAGTCTCCACAGAGCAGGCAATGCACAGTCCCCCTTCCACTCCAGGCTGGGAACTGAGAACCGCCCAGGCTGCAGCCAAGCAGGGAATTCACCCCACTGGGCCTTTCCCCCATGCCACACCCCGGGCGGTTGCCATGGCAAGCTACCCGGTGGAGCTCCAGTGGATGGCTATGGCCTGTTGACACCAGTTGGAACGTGAGGTGCTGGGCCTGGCTTCACAGCCAGCAGGACGCAAACCCAGCTCTCCTGCGTCTGCAGACACCCCTTTGCCTCCTACTAAGGGGAGAACGGACCCTCTCCAGCAACTAGGCAAAGCTGTATTTGGACTGACCCTTAAATCAATGAGTCTGACTGGCATTTGGCTCAGGATCGGGCCCCTAGAGGGACCTGTTAGACTGGGATCCATGAGGGGGGGGTGGAAGGGCTGGCTGCCAGAATCTCCCACAAGCTACCTCTGCCTTGGCTTTCGCACTGGTGCCCGTCACCACAGCATCCTCTAAGGCTACTGGGCCTGCCGAGCGAAGGTCCCTGGTCGAGTCTGCGGTTTTTAAGCCCCCCTTCTTCTCCTCCAAAGGTGAAAGTCTGGTTCCAGAACAGACGGATCAAGTGGCGGAAGCAGAGTCTGGAACAGCAGCAAGCCAAGCTGGTGAAGATGGGCCTGGCAGCTCCCCAAAGATGCCCGGGTGCGCAGCCCGACCAGGAAGAGGAAGGAGACAAGGACTCTCCCGAGGAATCTCCAGATGACCAGGGTTTGGCCTCCCCTCACTCGGAGTAAGCGGCTGCACCCTCTCTGGACACTCCTGCGGTAGCCCCTCACCCTGTACATACTGTATCATAGCTGACCGGGCACATATCTAATATATACAGTGTAGGGATCATTTTTTGCAGTGCAAAAATAGATTAATTTATGCCATTATTTTAAAAATAAAACACAGTTACTCTTCTGCTCCCCCGGCTCAGGTTCTTCCACCAGGCCTTACCCCCGGTCTCTGGGCACCTACATATGAGCTCATGGCTTGGTAATGTAAAAGAGTGGCACTCAATAGGCCAATCTGGATTTGCGACAGGATACAAATTTGCCGCCTCCCCCCCCCCCATTTATTTAACAACCCCTCCTTCCCCACCCCCATCATAAAAAATCTCTGATTTAGCCTGGAACGTGGCTTCCTGGCTTATGGGAACGCCCAGGCTTAGCTTTTGTTAATCTCTCTTTGCCTCGCTGCTCTTGGTACACCCAAACTTTTTGGTGAAGCAGGGAGACAAAATAAAGACACCGCCCTTCCCCCCCCCCCCCCCCCCCCCCCCCCCTCCGAGAGATCTACAGGAATCACAGCTTCACACAGGAGCAATAAGGAGGTATGGACAAATAGGGGGATGCTGGGTTAACACTCCTTCCAAATTAAAGAAGAATAAAACCAGCTGGACCTGAGCGACTGACACTTACAAGACCACCCTTGTCCAGCATCCGCGAAGATGCTACCGGCCCTCCAGGAAAGCATCTCCCACTGGGGTAGTTAGTCCGCCCCTGTAAGTGGCAGGAGCTGTATCAATGGGAGATGCTCCCCCCTGGTGTTAGGTGGGCCATTTTGAGACGTGTGGGTTTTTCACACCTCGGAGTGACATTACAGTGTAGAGCTGGCCTCAATTTGTTCTCATCTCTGTTCCCAGTGATATAGCTCTGTGGGTGACAAGGGGAGTGGGACAATCTCGTAGGCAGAAGCTGAGCCAGTAAGGGTTTGAACTAAGGAGGCTAATGTAGGCATTCGAAGTTGCAAATATCCCGGGCTTCATTTGCATCTTTCCGGGCGCCGCCATTTTTAAATCCCCCTTAGTCCGAACTCCGTGCCCGCGGCTACACGCGGCACAGAATAGGTAGTTCGCATTAGGATCTCTAATTCGAACTACCGGTACACCTCGTTCCACGAGGAGTACCGGTACAAGGAGTAACGGTAGTTCGAATTAGGGATCCTAGTTCGAGCTACCTACTCCGTGCCGCGTGTAGCTGCGGGCACGGAGTTCGGACTAAGGGGGATTTAAAAATGGCGGCGCCTGGGAAGATGCAAATGAAACCCAGGATATTTAAATCCCGGGCTTTATTTGCAACTCCGGTTGCCCTCATTTGCTTACCTAGCTCGAACTACCGAGTTAGTGTAGACGTAGTGTAGATGTGACCTCTCCACCTTCTATACGACTGCAACTTCTGTGGCTTCCAACTGAGAGCAGGGCCCTGCTGCACTAGGGACAAACACAGCAGGAATCCATCCCAGCCCCAGTTTACAATAGTCAAGACAAAGGGGAGCAGAGAGGCAAAGGGACTTGCCCAAGGCCACACAGAAGGCAGTGGCAGAGGCATCCGGACTCCCACTTCAGCACACTAAGGAAAAACCAACCCAAACAGCACTGCTATGTCTGTATTGTACAGTCCACAAGCAGTTTTTGTTAATGCTGAAAGAGCCAAGGTAATACAGGTTGGACCTCTAGTCTGGTAACATCTGTAGTCCTGCTGGATCACGGATGTTGCTGGACCACAGAGCCCCCAGCTGGCAGTTGGGTGGCTGGAGCAGGACCAGGGGGTTGATGGCTGGGAGAGGAGCTGAGCGCCTGGCACCAGGGCCGCCAGCAGAGCCAGCCCAAGGTCCTGAGGTTGCCAGACCAGGGAGGTCCAGCTTGTATTGTGTTTTGCTCACCCCATGTGCATTGCCCTTTAAAACAGAGGGGCAAAGGCTGCAGGTAAGAGCCCTCTCCTGCACACACAACTGGGAGCAGTGCTCCCTTCCAGGTGCCTTCTGCCTGGTTGTACACACAGCTCTCCCTACTGAGTGTTGTCAGCAGCGGGGCAGAAAGGAGGAGAAACGCGCTCCTGAGAGAGGCTAACGCCCGCCACTAGAAGAGCTGGGCGTTTAGTATTACATTGAATGAATATTTGTATTGTTTGATAAGTGGCATGTCGTGAAACATGCTTGACTGAAGTAGATGGGCTGGATTCTGCCACCTTCTCACTTACCAGTAAGCATCAAAACACCTGCCCTCTGGAAATCAAGCCCCTTCAAGATGTCTCAGATTGGGCCCCCCAAATCACCAATCGCTAGAACCATTTAGCTTTAGTCCCCCTGACTCAGTTTCCCCACCTGTACCATTGGGGTAACAGTACCACTAGGGACACAGATTAAAATTGGGAGGTCAGATACTCCGGTGTGGGGGAGAGGGGTTAGTAGCTTAGAAGAGCTGAACAAATTACAAACAAAAGAAACCGGTATATTCGCCAACCAGACTGCCGGGGTCCGATTCAGCTCTGCACAGACTTCAGGGGAAAGGGCCCCAGTCCTCAAGGTAGCTACAAAACTCCTGGGCCCAGATCTGTAAAAGTCTTTTGGCTCCTAACGCCATTGAAACCAAGCGTGAGTGAGGTGCCTAAATGCCTTTGGGGAGCTGAGCCTTACTAAGTTTAACTTCTGACAGTCACAAAGACGAGGTCCAACACCTGGAGTCACTCCCGATTTAACACTGGCTTTGAGTGCTAGCAGAATCGAGCCCACAGTAAAACACAGGGCCAGTTTTATCACACCTGCTGAAAGCTGGGGTCGTCACTGTGCTCAGAAAAGCAGGTCCGTACTCCATACTTCTGAACTGGAGTGAGGATCCCGGGGCTCAGAGCGCAGCCGGAGGCATGTCTCAGAAACATGGAAGACTTTGTCTACACTCGGAAGTGGTTTCTGATGCAGAGAGTGGGGGCTTGTGTATCTTATTTCAAGTTTAGGGTGCAGTATAGACCAGTGTTTCTCAACCAGCGGTATGAGTACCCTTAAGGGTACTCAAAAGAAGTCTGGGGGGTACGTCAACACAACTGAAATTTGGCGAAAACTGAATTTTTGTTTTAAGTTTTACAGCATTTTATTATTGTTGTACTTTTTACACCCAAAAATTTCATCACCTGCTCGGCTACAATTAAGTTGTTTAAACAAATGTGTTGCAATGGTAGAAAAAAATTGTGTGTCTGAAAACTGTAGATACTGGGGGTAGTTATAATTTTTTTTAAAGAGTACTTTGTGGAAAAAGGTTGAGAAACACTGGTGTAGAGGCACCCTAAGAGTGCTCAGACAAGGAGTTAATCAGGAACAAATCCATGTGCAGGCCAGCGGAGACAGGGAAAGATGACTTGATTTTATTCAGAACTTTCTCCTAATGAGTCTCTCCGCTTGGGAAGCGGGGCGGGAGAGGTCCCTAGAATAACCAGTCCGACTTACGACATGCCCTAGGCCTGACACAAGAGGAGGCCCTGATCCTGCTATCCGATCGGCACAGAGAGACTTTCACACTCACTTCGGCCATGCGACACTACTGCTGTCTGCCCGCATCGCAAACACCGACCATGTCCCTAATCCACCCCATTAAACTCCATAATAGCAAAGTCTATGGAGCCAGTTCCCACGCCCATTCAGCCAATAGTAACACAGGGCTGGGCACAGTATAATACCAGCGAGGGATGGCAGGACTGCACCCTGAAACTGATCAGACCCACTGACTGTGTCCCTCACCCCGCCACGAGTCCCTGGGCTCGATAATCCGCAGCCCCATGGATGGGGGAGGGCAGAACCCAGCGGATTAGAGTGTTTATTCCGGCTGGCGCGAAACACAAAGCAGCCGCAGAGGGAAGAGAAGAGGATGGAGAGACTCAAGCGGCCCTTTGTTCCAGCTGTGTTCAGAGCTGGCTGGGATTAGCGGGGGTCTCACAGAGCCCAAACTGTGCTAATGGCTTTAGCTGTCTGGTGGGGCCCGACGGCGCGTATCACCTGGGATGCCACTAGCTCTACTGCCCACAGACAGCAGGGCATTTGAAATATAACGCCCCGGGGGCATGAGGAGAAGTCCGAGCAGCTGGGGTTTTTCAGCCCCAGTGACCGGGGAAGGAAGCCAGTGTTAGGGCCCTTCCATACAACCAGCCTGCGGCGTGGGGCCCGATCCTGCGGTATCCTGCAGGCTCCAAACTCAGTCAGAGGTTGGGTGGAAAAGAGGGGTGTCGAACCCTTTACTAGCCTAGCCCGGCCCGGCAGTCCTGATGTTAGAGGAGTTTTGCCCAAGTCTCGCCTGCCTGCCTGGGTGTTCTTCTAGTGGGAACTAGGGAAGCGAATGTTTAACCGGTTAACTGGTAAGCCTCTACCTGTTAAGGTTAACCAGTGGGGGATGGAGTAGCTCTCTACCTGCTGTACCCCGGGAAGGGGAGGGGGCACCACGGACAAGGAACAGCCCTTGTCTGCGGCAGGCCTATGCACCCTGCAGGCAGGGGTTGCTCCAGCTGGGTGAGCTTTCTGCCCGCCCCCCCCCCCCCGCACTTTAATCAGTTAACTGGTTAAACACTATGTTAAACCAGGTAACCAATGAAACGGGATTTTACATCCCTAGTGGGAGCCTGTTTGAATTACGGTCTCTAGTCTGACCCATCTTTGCTAGGGACCCGTTTTCTAAAATCCTGCCTAACAAGCACCAAACGTGTTCCGTGTTAAGTTTCCTCCCTGTGTCTGGCAATGCAGGGGAGGGAGCGGGGGGCTCTCTTCTCATTGGGTTGGCCACCATGAGCGAATTGATGGGGCCCTGGGCTGGGATTCAAGAGACCTGAGTTCTGTGCTCGGCTCTGCAGGTGACTTTGGGCAAGTCACCGTGCCTCAGTTTCCCCTCCCACACTTTCGCTCTTTAGACGGTAAGCTCTGCAGGGAGGGAGGGGCAATCAGGGTGCCTATGGGCAGCACTGTGAGGCCCTGATCCCACAGGGGGCCTGTTGATACTATAGAACATAATAAGAGTACAAAGAAACACCCACGAAGGGCCCGATCCTGTCAGCTATTGCGAGTGGGACAGATGTCAGAGTCCCTCGGACGGTTTCGCTGATTTCAGGGGTGCCCCTCCAGGTTTGTTGGGCTAGATTTCCCACAGGCAGACCCGCTCAGACCTTGGCACCCTCGGGGCAGTGCTTGCAGGCTCAGACCCTGTGCCAGGCATTGAACGTCTGCCAGCCTCATCATACCCCTTCATCCCCGAGGGAACCCCGGAGCAGCCGAGGCTACAGGGGGGCAGATAGGGCCCGATGCTGAAAGAGAAGAGGGAGCTCCACACCTTGTTGCTTAATAAATACTCAGGGAGCCTGTGGGCAGCTGGCTGTGGAGGAGAAACCTCGAGTACAGAGGCTGCCAGGAGCAACCTGCACGTTAACTCAGACTTACCATAGATATTCTTGGTGCTAGCGAGCCAGGCTCTGCAGTTCATGTTCCCTTTCGGTGGCTCTTACCCTGCAGTCTTCACTTAGGCTCACAGCCCAGTGGGCCCCACAGGAGTTTTACAGGAATAAGCACTGCTGGTCTGGGTTCCTGGAGGAGAAATTGATGGACTGGGCATGAAAAAGATGTTTTTCTTCATATAGCGTACAGTCAATCTGTGGAACTCCTTGCCGGAGGATGCTGCGAAGCCCAGGACTTTAACAGGGATCAAAAAAGAGCTAGATAGATTCATAGAGGTTAGGTCCATCAGTGGCTATTAGTCAGGATGGGTAGGAAGGATGTCCCTGGCCTCTGTCAGAAGATGGGAATGGACGACAGGGGAGCGATCACTGGATGGTTCCCTCTTCTGTTCACTCCCTTTGGGGCATCTGGCATTGGCCACTGTGGGAAGGACACTGGGCTGGATGGACGTTTGGTCTGACCCAGTGTGGCCGTTCTTACCCCACAAACCCTTACTCACCCGAGGGGGCTGGTTGACCTCGCCAGCCTTACTCATGGGAGTAAGACGAGCAGAACCTGGCAGGGAAGGCAGGCAGGGTGCAAACTGGCTTCATTGCCTCCAACAGGGCGAGGCCAGAACGATTTGGGTGGCTCTGATCAGCCCATTCCCCCAAAGGGAGCTGTGCGGCTCTGCACCCGGGGGCCTGACTTCGTGGAGCTGCGGCTGCTTCACACCCATTAACTTCCACGGAGCTTCCCCCCGTTCTCACCGGCCAGGGATCCGGCCCCCGCTCTGCAAGGCCCCTCAGCCCTGCCCCGTTCCACGCTCTGTACAGTGCGGGCCCAGGCTCCCTCCTTTGCTCGTTACAGTTATTCCAATCGGCGCCGGCCGCCAAACCAGCGTCCCGCTGTCCGGGGGGATGGCTTGTAAGGTGCCCCATGGCGGCCATAAAAACGCTGGGAATGGAGGCATCTGCACGTGTGGTTTTACAGCCCAGCCACTTCCCCGTGTTGCATACGGGACCTTGAGAGGTGAAACCCAAGAACGTGAGCTGGGCCGGGCCCCTCGGGCAGAGCCAGGCGCGGGGCAGGGCGCGGCGGTGGGAGGCAGTGCAGGGGGACTGGCCACAGGCCTGAGCGGACGAGCAAGAGGGATGGCCGGGAGAGGGGAAACATACGCAACGTGCTGGAAACACTGGGCCCCATTGCTTTTAGGGAGGTTTTAGCTGACGTCCTACAGGCTGAACTTCCCAAATCCCGGACTCTCTGGTCCGGCAACGTCCATGGTCTGGCAAGGACACGGATGTTGCTGGACCAATGAGCCCTGGAGCAACGCAGGGGCTGAGGAGTCCTGGCTGGGCCAGGCGGCATGTGGGGAGCCCCCGCCCTGGCCCAGACCCCCAGCAGTAAGAGGACCAGCTGGTGGCTGGGGAGCTCCAGCCACGGCCAGGGAACCCCCGGCATTGGCAGGGCAGGGAGCTCCCACCCGAGACAGGGAACCCCCAGTGGCCAAGGAGCTCCCACCGGGACGGAGAGCCCCCAGCATTAGTGAGGCCAGGAGACTGGGGAGTCCTGGCCCCAGCTGGGAAAGCCCTGGCTGCAAAAGAGCTGCCTGCAGCAGGTGGCCCCGGCCAGGAACCCAGGCAAACCCCCAGGAGCAGTGCAGCTGGGGTGACCAGGCAGCCTCCCCCGGGGACCCCCCCAGCTGAAGCAAGGCTGGTGGAGGCAGGCGGCAGTGGGGCAGCCCTGGTAGTGGGGCGGGGCGGGGTGGGCGGCCCCAGCCGGGAACCCCAGAGAGCAGCCTGCAGGATCGGGCCTGGCAGCGGCCAAGCGGGCCCCTGGAGACCCCGGGGCAGCGGGCTGGCAGCAAGGGGGGAGCCATGTCGGGCCAGCTTTAGCAGGGCCAGCCGCAGGGCAGGGAGCCCCAAGGAGAGAAGCTTGGGAGCAGGCAGACAGCAGGGGAGCGCTGACCTCCCCTGGCCCTGCAAGGTCCCTGGCCTGGGACAGCTCAGGTCCCGAGGGTGCCGACCAGGGAGGTCCCACCTGTAGCTTCATTAGATTGTTACCTTGGGTTCAGGCACTTCCCGTTGTAACGAGAACCACTCGGTTTGCAAGAACTGTAGCTCCCTGTCCCTCTCCGCTGAGTTCCTTCTGTTATCCCCATCTACAGACCCCGTCTGTCCGTCCCCCACCGCCCCCATCCCTCACCCCCCTCCTGTCTGTCTCACCCACC
>JANRFK010001234.1:122558893-122569969 GCA_030068395.1 Apalone spinifera | reverse complement strand
ACTCTCTAGAGTGTCACATAGTTAGGGTCCTACTAAATTCATGGTCCATTTTGATCCATTTCACAGGCAGGGTTTTTTTTTAATGGTCAGTTTCATGTTTTCAGCTGTTTGCACCTGGAATTTCAGTGTGTTGTAACCATGGGGCTCCTAACCCCAAAGGTCCCCCGCAGGTGGATTTGATCTCTCCCTCCCCCAGCCTCTAGCTGCCATGCAAAGGAAAGGACCCTCCTTAGCCTGGCAGGGGACTTGTAGCTAGGACCGCCTGGCTGGGGTGCTCCCAGCAGCCAAGGGGGAGATCAGATTTCACAGGGGAAGAACTTATTTCACAATCATGGGCCTGACACGTAAGTGCACTGAAACAAGGAGGTGAAGCTTTTAGCCATTGGGCAAGTGTAGCTTCTGATAAACACCTGTCAGAAGCTGCACACCGTGGCCCCCTCATCACGTGGAAGGAAGCTGAAGGCAAAACACCCTGGAGATAGTGTAAGGGTTGAGAATTTAATCTAGCGCTAAGTTCCTCATTTTTGGCTTCCATAGCAGTCATGGTCACTTGAGACCCCTCTTATTTATGCAGAAAAAGAGGAGTGAATCTTGGTGTCTTGGCCATGTTACAGTCTGGGTAATTACTGTGTTCCCTGTACATTCTCTGTGAAAACACGGTTTTCTTTTCTTTCTGTCCTAAATGGTGGCATCGTGTTGCTGTGCCCGGTTTAAATCCTTTCCAGCCAGCAGTGACTGTATTTTACTGATGGCTGGAATGACTCTTCTGTGTTTTGCTTGTAAAGGCTGAACAGTATGGGAAAACACAAGATAAATATCAGTGGTTATCTACATTCTCTCTTGTAATGTATGTTATATAAGTGTCTCATGTAGTCAGCCTGAGGAAATCTCCTCTCTTTCCTATAAAAGCTGCTCAGATATTTGTACAACTCTTTCTTCCTGTTAATCACCTGTTTTCAAGATATACTGAGCTGCCCCGTCTTCCTGTCAGCCCCTCCAAGCCCTTTATCGAGTTAGTCATGCTGCTTTGAGCTTTGGAACTGTGTCAGTGTCTCTTTATAAAACGAGTGACCTAAAATTGCCTCTTGACTGTAAAACAACCCATCTTTCCAAGGCTGTATAAAGTACCTTACTGCTGCCTTTGTCTCGCAAGGGATAACCCCGTGCAAGTAAACCTGTGGTGGCATTTGCAGTGAAACTGCGTTGAAAGCTTGTGTCTCGTTTTTTTTGCACTAGGATTACCAGGCCATTGTGGATGCAGAGTGGAGCATCTTGTATGACAAGTTAGACAAAATCCACAAGTCGGGAGCCAAAGTTGTCTTGTCCAAACTGCCGATTGGCGACGTAGCTACTCAGTACTTCGCAGACAGAGACATGTTTTGTGCTGGCCGAGTGCCGGAGGAAGATCTCAAAAGGACTATGATGGTAATGTCTTCTTTTTTTTTTTAAATAAAGGGTTTAGGTTCGCTATTAGTCCGTGTTGGCGCCTGTCTGCTAGCCAGGTCACTCCTGAAGCACTTCAGTAACAATGCAGATGGCACCAGGAAAGGGATGTTAGGAGTGAAGAGTTTAAAATAGCTGAAGCATTTGATGCTGTGCTGATATATGGAGGGGTGTATTAAAAGCGGGACTGTACATGGGGACTGTACTGGAAGTAGCTGGAAAAGGAGGCTGCATTGTTTTGTTGGCATTGCTACAGACATTCGGTGGCTTTGAGCTAGTCACTCACGCTGGGATTTTCAGAGGAGCCTGAGGGTGTTAAACGCCCATACCCCAGTGGGAGACGGGCACCTGACTCAACACTTCCTTTACCTACTCCTCCGTTTATCCCTCTGTATGTGAGTAGGATGCTTAACCTCCGTCACTGGAGTGTTTGATGTCCGCAAAACACTGCGCTGCTCTGCGACAAGGATCTCTATTAGCGTAATGTGCTCTGCGTCCTGCTTCGGCCTGGTCACGCCCAGCGCCTGTGCCAATACCGTTCTCATGTGAAGGGGGTATTGCTCTTCTCAGTGTAATAGTCAGGCCTTCCCAGCCCCGCTGTTCTAGCCCAGGGCACTTTCTCTTCTCTTTTGCTGGCTGCTTCTAGAGCCTTCTCCTGGGGGCAGCTACAGCCGACACTGCTCCATGACGGGGAATAAGCAGTCAGTGATATTCCAACCAGGCTCTGTGGTGATGCTGCCATTGCAGAACAGGAACCCCTTATCTGGGCCTGTCCCTCTGCGGTGACACTGAAGCGTAATCCCATACTGCCGTGGGTTTTCAGATTTTTCATCCTGTGTCTCTTCTGTACCTTGCAGGCCTGTGGTGGGTCTATTCAGACTAGCGTTAATGCCCTGACTGATGAGGTTCTGGGACAGTGCGAGCTCTTTGAGGAAGCCCAGATTGGAGGAGATAGGTAATTCTACACGAGCGTGAATGCTTCCTTGTCATGCAGCTGATGGTAAAGCGCTAAGCTGGTGAAATGTCGGCGTGTTTGAATGTATCTCCATTGTTTGGCTTGGCCTCTGGCTTCAGGCGAAAACTAGGCCAAGAGTATCACACCACCTGAGGGCCAGTAGATTTAATATAGTGCTTGTACCTACCTAGTGACTTTCGCCCCCAAAGGATTCGTCAAATAGTGCGTAGGCGTCCCTTCATCCGTCACTGAAATGTAGCCCTTTCTGGGGTTGAGAGAGCAGCCGTCTTAACACCCCACAGCAACGTTTTACATCAGCTAGTGCAAAACCAAGCTTGATCCCATACCTCAGTGGATTTTCAGATTTTTTTATTTATTTATTTTTTTTATTAATCCTGTGGCATCTTGAGGGAGAGATCCTCATGGAGACCAACTCCCAACATCTTAACCCCTTTAACTGGTTTTCTCCTCTCTTGGTCCTGTTGGGCCTTGGGAAAGGCTCCCCCGATTTCACTGGGGGAATAATGCCTGGGCTTTTGCAGGAGAACATGCATCCCATTCATTGCCTAATCTGGCCCTCCCCTGTCCAGCTGGAGCTTCAGCAGGGTCTCCGCACCAGTTAGAAGGGCTGCAAGTACACGGTCAGCATTGGAAAGGAATTCCTCTCTCTTGCCTGATAACCCAGGCAGCACCTTGCAGAGCTGCCCAAGGGCTTGCCGAGCCGAACACTTAGTTTGCCGCAAGCTGGGGTAGTCTCATGCTGGCTGGCCGTACATAAGAGTTCCTAGTGTGTTTCAATCAGCTCCCATTTCCAAGCGCGCTGTGTCAGAACACGTTCCAGAGCTGCTGGCATGCAACAGCAGGGTCTGCACAGCCTGTCGGGGCGCTGTCGGCCAGTGCAGCATTGACTTACACCCCCGCTTACTCCAGACTGTGTGCGTGTGCGTGTGCGTTCACGAGCCCCAGGTACTGGTTCTCTGGGCATAGCTGACTCTTGCCGCACTGTGCTCCTGGCAGGTACAACTTCTTTACGGGCTGTCCGAAGGCAAAGACGTGCACGCTCATATTGCGAGGAGGTGCAGAGCAGTTTATGGAAGAGACCGAGAGGTCCCTACACGATGCCATCATGATAGTCAGGAGAGCAATCAAGGTATGAAGGAGCTGGAGACGTTACATTTGCCACAGGCTGGGGTTTTTGTTGGAAGGGCCCTCGCCCCATGTCTAGGACTCCAAAGTGACCTTCCTCAGCAAGGAGGTGAATCCCGTGCAGAGCCTTGGGTGGATGGGTGTTTTGGGAAAGTGTGAGGGGCAGGGAAAGTGACAAGGGGTTTGCTTGGGGACGGGAGGCTCCTGCCATCTCAGGAGAAGCCGTGCTGTCAGTCTGCACTTGGAGTGAGTGAACAGAGAGCTGGCCAGTGTTAAAGGGACCACGCTCTCAGTAACCTTGACCGCTGTCTGGCGTTCCCCTCTCGCACAGCCCTGGAGGCTAGAACTGCCCTCTGCCCAGCCAGGGTGTGCGCTCTAACCCCACTTAGCTGAGTGAGGAGGAATCCCGTGATGCACAATGGCTCTTCCATTCGGTTCCGATGGTACCTTAGCAGAGTACCCCGACACACTTCCCTCCAGGCTTTTTTCACTCCTGCCCCGCTCGCTCCTTGTAACGCATCCTGGTAACCCTACAAGCAGCTGCTGGCCTCGATCAGTGTAGGGGCACTGGGACAGTGAGATTTAGGACTATTAGCCCCGTCCCCACCCTTCATGTGCTTGTCCCCTTTGAGAGATGGCTCCTAGCGCTGGGTGGGCGTTAGGAGAGCACACCACACCTGTAGCTACCACTGTGTGAGTACACATTGAGATACCATCAACTAGATCTGTAACGGGTTAATTTCGTGCCTCTCCAGCGGGCACAGTGGGAAGCGGCGCAGACCAGCCTGCCACTTCCTGCTGCTCCCATTGGCCAGGTAGTCGGTTTCCGTGCGACAGTCGTCTCTGGAGAAAGGTAATGGACCATGTTGCTCCCTTTCAGAACGACTCCATCGTTGCCGGCGGCGGCGCAATAGAGATGGAACTTTCGAAGTACCTCCGGGACTACTCCAGGACCATTCCGGGCAAACAGCAGCTGTTGATAGGAGCTTACGCCAAAGCCCTGGAGATCATTCCACGCCAGCTCTGTGACAACGCCGGCTTCGATGCCACCAACATTCTCAACAAACTGAGAGCCAAACATGCTCAGGTGGGCTCGCTCCCTCGGTGAATGTGTGTCCAGTGGCACTGAATTTCCGACATGAGCGGAACAGAGCAGCAGTGCAACTGGAACGTTTCAATTGCTGCCTCTTTGATTAAGTGCTGTGGTTGGTTTTCAGATGTGACAAGGAATCTGCTGGTTATAAAGATAAATGATTTTCCTTTAGATCATGGGTTCCCAAACCGGGGTGTGTGAAGAAATTCCGGGGGGGAGGGGCGCAAGGCAACCCAGCCCCCTCCCATCAATCCCCCCCTCCCCCAAGTTGTGCTGCTATTTTTGGGTGTCTTTTTGTTTTTTGTCTTTTTTTTTTTTTTTTTTTTTTGCGCTCAAGTTTTGCTGCTATTTGGGAGGGGGCATGAGTGTTTCTCAAAAATCAAAAAGGGGGCGTGATGCCGAAAAGTTTGGGAACCACTGCTTTAGATCACAGCTGTGGGGTGACTTTTAGAGCCGGGGCATCCTACCCAGATTCCCGTTTAGGCAAATGTTGCCTCTCTGAGTGCCCCTGGAAGGTTTGCTTGGCTGCAGCGTTCTTCTTCCCAGCGCTTGAGCAGTGTTTGTGATCTTTGCCATGTCTGACTCCAAAGATGGCTGCAGCCCAGTAGTGTTAGCTGTGCTAGTGAAGGAGCGTTTGTAACATGCTGTGTAAAGGGACGTTATTAGCACTTTTGCTTAGGAAAGGTGCAGCCTGAACCCAGGGCCAGGAGCTGGCAATTCCGGAGTTTGTGTGCAGAGGACGCTTTGATCTCTCTCTGCTAGTTTCTCTGTACCTTGAGTGGGGGGAATGCCGAAGACAGTGCGGTTTATAGGGCAATTAGTGGTTTGTAATTGGCAGCTGGAACATGCCAAGAACTAATATTTCTCTCAAACAAGACTCTGACTGTAAATGAGTTAAGCAGGAGACTTGCTGCCCACCTGCTGTATGTTGGCATGCAGGCACCATCTCCCTTCTCCTCCCTCTTTGCACCCTCCCGTATCTGACTCTCCCTCCTGCTCTCTTCCTCAGGGAGGCACCTGGTACGGGGTGGACGTGAGCAACGAAGACATTGCCGATAACTTTGACGCCTACGTGTGGGAGCCGGCCATTGTGCGCATCAACGCTCTGACAGCAGCGTCTGAGGCTGCTTGCCTTATCATGTCTGTAGATGAAACCATCAAGAATCCCCGTTCTACGGTAGACGCCCCTCCTGGGGGCCGGGGGAGAGGAAGGGGCAGGCCTCATAACCATTGAGACTGCGTCTTTGTTAGTGTTGCATGATGGGGACCACAGGGACGACATTGGGGGCTGCTATCTCCTAAAACATGCATGTTTCAAAAACCTGCTGCCTGGCTTCTACCTTAAAACCATTGACCACCGGGTTATTCGATGGGTTTGCAGGCAACAACTGTGGTTATCTTAAGAGAAACCAGATCCGAGTGGACACAGCAGCCCCTTGTGATGCCCTGGGATACTTGTCCCACTAGGCCTATTTTGTGTCCTTCCACTTGGAAGCTGCACTGTCTGGTTCTCCTTGCTGTGCTGGATAGGTACAGACAGCACACATGGCAGCCTTTGATCGTATTTATTGGTTTTTCTGTCGGCATGTTGAACTGAGACACAAACACAATAAATAGTTACAAGCACCTTGTGGCTGGCTGCAGACTCTTGTTTATCACAGATGAGAATTTGCTTCTATGGGGAAATGCCCAGGATGGCTGCAGGATTTTAAAAGCATCCTGTGAACCTGCCAGCTGTGGGCTTTAGTTGGCAGAGTCTGGGGCAGGCCTTGCGTAGACGCTTTCTCTTAGCCTCTGACGGCAAATCTGTTTTGTTTGTCTCTCAGGGTGCTTCTACGCTGCCCCCTGAGCTCGAAATAAGCTATGTAGTTTGAGCTAAGCAGATTGCGTAGCTTATTTCGAGTGTATTTCGAAATAGCTTATTTCGTAATTTGTCGCTGTCTACACAGCGCCACATTTCCAAACAAACAGCTATTCCGAAATGTCCTTTAATCCTTGTGGAACGAGGTTTACAGGGATGGCTGAATAGCGCTCCCGTTATTTTGAAATAACAGGCACGCTGTCGAGATGTGGAATAACTATTTGGGATACCGGACGTATCCCGAAATAGTGCCATGGTGTAGACGTACTGTCAGAGCATTCCCAGAGGGCTTAATGGCCTTTATTTGCTGGAGTTTAGTTACCCATGAAAATCGTATCATTTGTTTAATGAAACCCCATTTTGGGTGAGTCCTTTTGCAGCACAGCTGGTCCGGTCCTGGAAGCCTGTCTGATTGCCATTGCAAAGTACCGATGGCGCCTTCCGTCCCATCTCTTTGCTGCATGATAATTGTAGGCACTTGGGTTTCCATCAAGGAATAATGGGGTTGGAGAGGCTTGTGGAGTGGTGGTTCTGTACTACATCAGGGTGGGCAAATACTGGCCTGCAGGCCGCATCCGGCCCACTAGGTTTCGTGCCTGGTGGGCCCCCATTGCTATATTGATCTGCATGGCCCCAGATACTGGCGATGGCCATGCCCGTTGGCTGCAGATCACTGTTCCTGGCCAATGGGAGCAGCAGGAAGTAGTGTCCCAGTCTGTGCTACTTCCCGCTGCTCCCATTGGCCGGAAACAGCGATCCATGGCGAACGGGAGCTGCGGCTGTGCAGGTCAATATAGCAGCTGCAGCCTATCAGGCGAACCACTGCCGTGTTATTACCCACTAGGGAAATTAAATATCGATTCATTAAACAGTCGAGTAACCTCTTGAATTCTCATGGGTTACATGACTATTCTGTGGTCCCCTGGCGTGGGGTTGGCAGCCAGTGTGCTCTGGCCCCACTCTCGAGGAGCCCCCTGCCATTCTACTGTCTCTGATAAAGAGGCAGCAGCGCAGGGTGGCAGCTCTCCTTGTCCGGGGGTTTGAGCTCCCAGAGCTGGAACTGAGCTGGGCTGCCTGCCTGCCTGGCTCCTAATACCTTTTAAACGCAGAGCTGTGGGTGGGGGGGGAGGTCCTGGACCCTACGCGAGCCAGGCTGCTGGCCAGCCTGCTAAAAAATGTACTGGCAGGGGGAGGGAAATGCGTGCAGTCTATAGCAGTGGCTCCCAACCTTTTCTAGCATACGGACCCCTTTTCAATAGATTCACATTTTATGGACCCTCCCCCCCAAGCACTACAGATGTGCCAGCAGCCTGCACATCCCTCCACTCGCACTGCTTCCTGAGCTTAGCAGAGAGGCTCCGTGCTGGCAGTTGGCACGTCCTTCAACCCATGTTGCTTCCCGCAGCTCGGGAGGCAGTGCGGGCTGAGGGACTTGCCGGCAGCCAGCGCGGAGCCTCTCCGCTTCCAACTTTGTGCACCCCCCTACAGTCCCGTCGCGGACCACCAGGGGTCTGTGGACCACAGGTGGGAACCACTGGTCTATAGCACTAACCTATAAGCTTTTGCTTACCAGTTAATCGCCTGCCCTGTTGCATCCCTGTTACCTACCCCTGTAGTAGATATGGGGAGAGTATGGGCATGGCCCTTCCTGTGTAGGCTAAAGGCTTTCCTTCATGCACATGGCAAACTTGGATGACTTGTCCAACTAATAAATGTGTGTGCGGCGGGGGTTCCAGGATGCTGTTGAGCTGCTGCTGCTGAGGTCATGTGGAGAGGGCTGGGATGAACAGCTGTGGGACGACAGTGGAAAGATGTTATTGATCTGGTATCAATCCATTGAGCTCTCATTTCAACAGGCAAGTTTAGGCCTGGTTGCACCACAAATCACCTTGATGGCGTATTGCAGACAAGCAGCCTGCCCGTACCCTTGCTTGGAAGGGCCTATGGAAGTGTTAATTAAAGCAAATGCTTCCTGCATGGACCCTTCACCGCAACAGGGACATATTAACCAGTCACAAGCCAGCAGTGTCCAAGAATTGGGGGGAAAGCGTAGTTCTGAGGCTGCAAAAGAAGAGTTTGAAGAAGGGATCATAACTCATGTGTTTCCTGCTAGAAAGATGTTCAGTGACTTACCAGCTTAGACAGCATGTAGAGAGGAAGGAGTCCGTATTGGTGGTTACCACACTCACCTAAGATGTAAGAGGCCTGTGTTTGATTCTGTCACAGACGCTGAGACATCCTGGGCTAGTCACATGGCCTCTCTACTGTCTCTGATGCAGAGGCAGCAGCCCCTGTCCTCTGGGCCTCGCTCATCTGTACAATGGGCATAGCACCTCTGTCCTGCCTCACCAAGAGGTGCTGTGAGGAGAGATCCATTCAAGAGTGTGAGGTGCTCAGATGCCACAGGGCTAGGAGGTCTTCACACCTCTGAAGACAGCCAGATTCATCCTGCAAGGTGGCAAATTTCATCTTGGATCGGACTTTCAAAGCGGTTCAGGTGCCTTAAACCACAACTCCCATCACATCTGCTCCTTGCTCCTGCTGCCCCCTTGGCTGCTGCTCTCTTGTTAGCTCCAGCTTAGGCTATTGCAGTGCACGCTACATCTTCAAACCATTCGGGGAGGGAAGCTGGTGCAGAACACAGCAACCTGCTTATTGAGCCGGGCATCTTGCTGGTAGCATTGTACACGCTGCTCTGGGGCCGGGACTGGCCTCCCACTGGTTGCCAAGGAGTTTTAGGCGCTGGTGATTCCCTATGCGGTCTGGGAGCAGCCTCCCTGAGGGCTCACCTCTCCCCTGGGGTACTGCTACAGAGATGGGCAGTGCTAGAAGTGCCTTGGATTTGAAATGTCTAGAGCAAAGCACAATCAAATTCTCCCTGGCCTTCCAGCCTCGGAAACAGGCCGGAACCCTGTAGAAGAAGCTGCCTCGTGATCAGTCTGTGTCAGTGCAAGAAGCTGAATGTGTGCTCGCCAGGGGTTAGCGTAACCAAGCCAACGACCCCTGGCTAGTGAGATACAGCTGCGTGTGTTACATAATTCGCACCCCGGGTTCCTGGCTGGAGTCCACTCTGGGCTGGCCTGCGCTAGACAATTACACGGACTCAGCTGCAGCAATCGGGGCTGCCAAACCCCCCCTCCCCCATGTAGTCAGGCCAACCATAGCGATATGTAGACAGAGCTACGGCAGTGGAAGAATTAGCGCCTCTTGGGGAGGTGGATTCCCTCTGCCAATAGGAGCCCTGCTTGTCAGCCCGCTGACGGGCTATGGCTGCTGGAGCAGGTCAAGTGTAAACAAGCACTCTCCGTCTCGAGTGGGGAGGAGCCAGAAAAACGTCCCCTATGTTGCCTGACCAATGGACCTCCATGCGGAGCAGCAGGGACCCCTGCAGGAGAAGAAGGGGAATTCACGTTTCGTGGCTCGCTCCAACCTTACCCTCTGCGGAGCAGGGGCTGGCTTGGGTGTTGCCTGTAGTAGATACCATGTTCTGGGCTGTACCTACCAGAGAGAGCAAACCATCCTCACAAGGGGTGTTTCTATCCTGTACAGTGCGCCCTCCCCCCTGTGTTAGCCAGTGTGCATGGGTCTGTGGGAGCAGAGGGGGCAGGATTAGTAACTTAGACTTGGCAGAGGCCAACAGTGATTCTGTGCCCAGGAGCAAGAAGAAGGTGGGATGCGCTGAGACTTATGAGGGATTATCTGAGCTTGGGGCACCATTGCTCAGGTTGTACCTCGTCCCTACCTAGCCCGTTATTTGCCCAGCAGCATCAGATCCCATGCTGTGCTGCTCCTTGCTAGCAGTTGGTTGGCCCTGTTACTCCTTGACTCAGTTTCTCCAGGATGACTGGCCCTTCCAGCTACCGGTGACATCGGAGCTGATGCCCGGTGACTTGGCATGTGGCTTGTGACTGGCAGTTTTGTATAGACCCCTCCCGGACCCACAGGCATTAGCTAGGCGGGCTGCGCGGCGCACCACCTGCATCTCCCACCCAAACGGAGTGGTGCCGGGCTGCTGGGATTCAGGGAGAGAGGCTGCTGGTACCGCGCAGCTGCTAGTTGGAGGCTGTTTGCCATTCGGCCATTGTTAGCTCCGTCAGCTGGCCTGGTTCGACTGTAACAGGAAGGAGTGACGCTGGGAACCCCAAAGGAATCAGCAGAGGTAATAATAGTTCACCAGCAGCCTCTGATGTGGAGGAGATTGACCCAGGCCAAGTGGAGGTGAAGCGATTGCCTTTTAACCCTCCCCCGACTGGCTTTGCTAGCAGACTGGGCCTTGCACGGAGCCCCTTGCTGCATCTGCCTATTCTCGGGTGCAGCTCCACTGTTTCCACAAGGGGATTTTAGATGCCGTGGTTCATACAAATTCGTGGAGTGACGCGGGCGGGTAGGTGCCCCTGGCCTCTGTTTGCCAGAAACTGGGAATGGGTGAAAGGAGAGGGATCATTTGATCATTCCCTGTTCTGTTCCTTCTGGCTGGGGCACCTGGTGCTGGCCACTGGCAGCAGACAGGCCGCTGGGCTAGATGGACCTTTGGTCTTAGGCTGGACATTCGTATCACTCTCGTGATCATTACTACTT
>JANRFK010001234.1:122531395-122543083 GCA_030068395.1 Apalone spinifera | reverse complement strand
CCCCCCCCTTCACCCCGTGACACAGTGATCCCTGCCCCCACGAGCTCAGGTGCACCTGGCGGTATGAGCAAGCTGCTAGCTGAGTTGGCTGTCCTCAGATGCACAGAGCTAAGCCATGTCCATGCTAGCGGGCCCCCAGGGGCACAGCCGTGCTGCTGTACAGTCGCTGTTGCAGCCGCTCTGTGCGGCCAGGAGAGAGCTCTGCCACTGGCGTGAAAAGCCCCCCGCCGAGCAGCGGTAGCAATGTCATCAGGAGACACTCCCACCGACACAGCGTTGTCCACACTGGTGCCTCTGTGGGTGTAACTTGCGTAGTCTGGGGTCTGTGTGTGTGCGTGTGTGTTTTCCACACCCCGGAGTGACACACGTTGTACCAACAGACACAGTGGTGCAGACATGGCTGTAGCTATTAATCTCTCTTATCCCCACTGGAGAATTAATTTATCCGCCTTTCATGGCTCAAGTTGCACGAGGAGGGTGCGGAGGAGACACAGTGCTGTGTGGAGCGGTTTTTAGCCAAGTCCGAGACGGACAGTCTACGGGCCGTGCAGGCTTGGACGCAGCACGGACGCACCTGCTTTTCAAGTAGGATGGCCAGGTGTCTGGATTTGAACCGGACAGTCCGGTATTTGAGCTTTCTGTTCAGGAAACAAATGGAGAAAATAGAAATGAGAAAATAGAAACGTCCGGTATTTTCTAAATCCGATGGGAATGGAGATTGGGATGGAATGTCCTGTGTGTCCGGTATTTTTGTTGAAACCATCTGGCAACCCTATTTTCAACTTGGGAACTGGGTGTGAATTTCCAGTTCCCAAAAGCCAGAGACTTAATCCCAAGAATATAAGAACAGCCGTACCGGGTCAGACCAAAGGTCCATCTAGCCCAGTGTCCTGTCTGCCGACAGTGGCCAGCACCAGGTGCCCCAGAGGAAGTGAACGGAACAGGGAATCATCAAATGATCCCTCCCCTGTCACCCATTCCCAGCTTCTGGCAAACAGAGGTTAGGGACACCACTGCTACCCATTCTGGCTAATATGAGCTACGAGCTAAATTCTCTAGCTCTTTTTTGAACCCTGTTATAGTTTTGGCCTTCACAACATCCTCTAGCAAGGAGTTCCACAGGTTGACTGTGCGCTGTGAGAAAAAATACTTCCTGTTGTTTGTTTTAAACCTACTGCCTACTAATTTCATTTGGTGACCCTTAGCTCTTGTATTATGAGAAAGAGTAAATAACTTTTCCTTATTTACTTTCTCCACACTGGTTATGATGTTATAGACCTCTGTCTTATCCCCTCTGAGTCACCTCTTTGCCAGTCTGAAAAGTCCCAGTTTTATTAATTTCTCCTCCTATGGCAGCTGCTCCAAACTCCAATCATGTTTGTTGCCTTTTTCCAATTACAAGGTTGTTTTTTTGAGATGGGGCAATCAAATCTGCAAGAAGCTGGAAACCCTGTTCTTTGCTGATTCCCAGAGCTTCTCTGCCTTCCCTTCCGTCCATCCCCCCTCATTAAAGGAGCAGGATGGCCGCATGGTTAGGGAGAAAAACACAATGAGCTGGAGTAGCAGGAGAGAACTTGTATGTTTCCTGCCTTCCTAGCTGTAAAAACCTGGGACTTCCATCTGTGACATAGTCCCTGCCCCTGTAAATCAGACCCTGCCTCACATTGCATGGAGAGCTGGAGGAATCACAGACGAACCCGAATCCTCCACTGGACCATGCAGCCAGAAGGGACCCCCCTGTAGCAGGATTGCTTAGGAATAACCTCATACCACATGGCTTCAAGCCACCTTGTGTCACGAGTGTCTGGCCCACTGCTCCTGGCCCTGCAAAGCCCCAGCAGTAAGGAAAGGACCTGCCCCACAATCAAGGGGGTTGGTTAGCATCGTAGTCAGAGAAGGTCTCCTATATCTGCACCAGGTGCCTTTCCAATGTCCCCCAGAGTCCCTGTGGTGCCGAGCATCCCCTGGTCCCCCATCACAAGCTGGGGGCAGGGGGATTTTGCAGCTAGGTCTGGTACATTGACTGAGCATAGACAGCTGCAAGTGGGAATCCAGAGTGTTCAGACAAAGGAGCGGAGCCCCCGCCCCTTCTGCTGCCCCACGGGGCCTTGTCTACACCGGGAAGCGAGGGGGAGAAGTCAGTTTCACCCTCGAACCCTCAGGATATGGGCTGGAGGGTGAAAGTTCCGCTGCACACAGGCCGTGGTTCCTTGGCCTTTTCACGCGACACACGTGGCGTGTGGCACAACAGGCCTGAGACGCTACGTCCAGGTCCCGACTTTCCCCAAGGGAATCAGCCCTTTCTTCAGCCACAAGGGAATTTACAGGGGAGCCCACATCTTACAGCCCAGCTGGTCCTTGCTGTCCTAGGGGCTGCGATATGAGGCTTGCAGGGTAGGGGCTCAGAGTCATTTCCCTTTCCTCTAAGGGCAAGTTGCTGGGGAATTACACTTCGGGGACAAGAAACAGCCCACAATAAATACGAGATGTTGGTGCCCAGGGGCCCATAATTGTGCTGTGCAGAGAATGCTTCCACGCTACCCCTCAGCGTGTCGGGGGGTAAGACGGCAGAGCACGGTGCCTGCCGCCCAGATGTGCCATCACGCCTGCTTACTGCTGGCCGGGAGAACTGACAAGGCACGAGAGGGCCCTGTTTGCCGTCTCACTCGGGAGTCAACAGACGAGTGAGCAACAGGAAAACAAATGAGGGAAACCAAATCCATTAATGTGGCCATTGACTTTATCACCCTGGTTAACGAAGACCAGGCATATCCCATGGCTTTGCTACATAGATCCCTCTGTAACCCACACTCGTACTGGGGGTGGTTCAGTGTCCCACGGAGTGGCGCTGAGACCACTTACCAGAGCGAGCAAAGGAGTTTGCTCTACAGCGTTAGCTGAGCACCAGCTCAAGCTGTAGAGCCTCGTGCACTGAGGTCCCATGTTTGCTTCCACCTGTCGGCGTTACACCGTGACTTCGCTACGCCCTACGCATGGATTGCCACGTGGCTACAGACTGTTGCCCTGCTTAGCCCATACCCTGTTTCTGCCATTGATAAACCTCCAACTAAAACATCTGATTAGGAGGAGACTTCCCAGCCCTTTGCTTCCCCAAAGCACCTTGGCCACTTGTGCAATACCGGCAGCGGGGAAGCAGATTTCTTACAGGGAAGTTGGCTCATTTCCCAAAGTAGCCATTTGTTTGTGCAAAACCCCAGGGCGGGGCCACCCAAAACTCTCAGAGCTGCAGCGCGTGCCTGGCGAGGGGCACGGCACAAGGTATTTAGCAAATGTAAGCGACAGGAAAAAGAGAGCTGAAGAAAAATGCATCCCCAGGCACAGAAGTCACTACGGTTAAATGGAGAGGTGCTTTGCACTGCCGCATCTCAGGCCCCTGACGCCGCTTCCTAAAGCCGCGAGGAAAGCTCAGTTTGTGTGTAAATCTTTGTGAGATCAGGGCCCAATTCTAGATTTAGTAGCCTAGCCTTGGGTACCCACGTGTGAATATTTTTGGCCTCCGTAAGAGCATAAGAACAGCCAGACTGGGTCAGACCAAAGATCCATCAAGCCCAGTGTCCTATCTGCCGACAGTGACCAATGCCAGATGCCTCAGAGGGAGGGAACAGAACAGGTAATCCACACGTGATCCCTTCCCTGTCACACACCTCCAGAGAAACAGAGGCTAGGGACACCATTCCTACCCATCCTAGCTAATAACCACTGATGGACTTCTTCTCCATGAATTTATCTAGATCTTTTTTGAACCCTGTTAAAGTCCTGGTCTTCATAACATCCTCTGGCAAGGAGTTCCACAGGTTGACTGTGCTCTGCATGAAGAAAAACTTCCTTTTGTTTGCTTTAAATCTGCTATCTATTAATTTCATTTGGTGATCCCAAATTCTTATATTGTGGGAATAAGTAAATAACTTTTCCTTATTCCATTTTTCCACACCAGTCATGATTTTATAGACCTCTATCCTATCCCCCCAATCTCCTCTTTTCTAAGCTCAAAAGTCCAAAACTTTTTAATCTCTCTTCATATGGCACCTGTTCCGAATCCCATATTCAAAGCCAAGGGACAGTTAGTCCATGCTGAAGGGAATTTCTCTCATTTTCCTGCCTTGCAAATTCAGTTCAGCAATCCGCAGCCACAATGCAAGGAGATCTCTTCTCAGGTTGGGGGCACTCAAGATTTGGGGTTCCAAACTGGGCCCCTCTCCAACCGTGTCACGGCGGAGTCACGGACTGCAGTGTCCCATTCTCTGACTCTCTCCACAGCCAGCTTCTGCAGCAGTGAGTCCCTCAGGCTAACTATGAAAAACGTCATTACAAAAAAATTGGCCTCTCTTTGAAGTATTTATACCATGCAACTCAGCAGTTAGGATACTTAGCTAATGGCTGTTGTGCTTTTCAACTTCAAAGCACTGCAGATGTTACAGTAGGAGTTATATAACCGACTTAAATTTCATTTCATATGCCCAAACGATTGGCTTGTTTCCAAAGGGGTGTGTGCACGCCCGTGGGTTGCTTTTTTATTAAAGGATTTCCACAGAACACAAAGGGAAAGTCAGAAGGAGGGTTTGATCCCATGACCCGTTTGTCCCCCGAGGCGGGGGAAGAGTGGCACAGTGAAGTAACAAATTCGAACTACGTTGCACTGCCATGATTCACAAAAGCCGAGTGAGGGGCGTGGGGCGTGGAAGGGATGTGTCACACAGACGAACCACACACCACTGCACCGTGACCCACAAGCAGAAAATACGATATATTAAAAAAAAAAGAGTCTGGCTTTTCCAAAACCAATAAATAACATTTTCAAAGGATTTTTGGTTGCCCCTCCTCCCCCCAAACCAGGAAAGAAACTAGCCACAGAACATACCTAACTCCCCCGACAAGATGAGCAGCCTTCTCATGTGCTATTGGAAGCAGCTCGAATAATATCGGAGACAGCAAAATAATGGTGCTAGCAGCAAGACTCGTCAGTTTTCGGACAGGACTCTCAAATAGGATCGTCTTTAAGCACAGAGTATGTATAAACATGCGGCGTATATACTTTTTCTTTAAAATCTTCTCTGGTTTTGTTTACAGAAATAAATACTTACTTTGTTTCTTTTAAGGTCACTCCATAGTCTCTGCACAGTGCAGGGGGACAGCTTCGCTTACAGGACTGGTGGCCTCTTGGACTGACTCATGTTAAAAGGTAGCAAAATGTGGCTTTTCGGTCTGTGTCGTGTGTTCCTTTCCCCTGTATTGTAGCTTCTCTCTTTTTGCTGGTTGTGGCATCCTTCCCGCTGCCTCTGCCTGTGGATTTGCTTAAAAGTCCTCTCTTATTTCCTTCCTGGGCAGAGAAGGCAGCGATAGGCCTGCCCTACGGAGTTCAACAATATGAGCAAGGTTATTTTTCCAAAGGCCCAGGGTGACTACAAATCCCAGCATGCAATGGTTCCAACTTGAAGCCACTAAAGAGCAGCCTGGCGCATTGCATGCTGAGATTGGTCATCTCCTTTGCTGCTTCTCTGACTCCATTCAAAGTGACTCCTGTAAGCATGTGGAGTTTGGGGTGTCCCTGATCTAGAGTTGTGTGTTACAAAAACAAACCCTAACTCACCCACCCAGCTTTCAGAGGGGACAAATTAAATCCAGCCATGGCTTGACTCAAGCCCCATAAGGACTGGGTCTGGATTTCAAACACCCTTAGTTCATGGGCGTTTTGATTGGGGAGTTTGGCTCAGCCCATTACAAAAGGAGAGCCTGTTTGCAAAATTCAAAGCAGGATCTGGTTTGGGATTTCGAAAGCCTGCCCTTGAAGTGTAGGCTGCGTGAGACGGAGATAACCAGGGGTGAAGTGGGTTTGGGCTGGTCTTGGATTAACTCCTAGATTCTTCCTTGAACTTCTGAGACTGGTGCTCTCATGATACACCAGTGTGTAGGAAGCCGTCCTGGTTCACCACAGCTAGTCCTGCTGGCCCAGAAGGCCTCCAACCATCTCTTCGTTCCTACAAAGGGGAAGGTGCAAACCCTGTTGGTCACCTAACGAAAGGCGGATGGAAGAGAAAGGTGCCCCTGGCGTTTGGAACTGCCACCGCACCTGCGAGAGACCCAAGTCAGCCAAAGTCCCACACTGGGTGGCTGATGGCTTCTTGATGGGACTTCTTCAAGTCCCACCTCCACCACCCAGGTCAGCTAGTTTCTCTGCCTCCGGAAGTCACGGTGCTTTCACCCCGGGTACCGCACCATCCCTTGCTGGAGCAAGGAAGCGGGACTCTCCATCACGGCGCGAGCGCTGACTGCATTTGCGGGGCGATTGTTGCTTTCGGAAGATCAGAGCGGTTGCATCTCCCCGGTGAGGGCAGCGCTCCTATAGGTGTCACCCCATGGCATGGAAACCCGCCAGCTGCTTCTCTCCGGAGGCGGAGGGTAAAGTGACATCGACCCTCAAGAAGCTGTTTCCTGTGGAGGGAGCGAGTTCTCCTCCCCAGTCGTAAGATCAACGTTTGCAAAAAGAACGGGCGTGGTACGAAATGGTGCCCAGGTGTAAAGATAGCTCAAGGGCCACCATCACTGATCAAGGCAGGGGTCTTCGTTACCTACTGTAGATCTTTGGGGACCAGAATTTCAGCCACAGGGTGTGTCTTACAGCTGGCTGGGGAGAGATGTGCCGCGGCGGAAGTCTGTCTGCGTTCCGGGCGACGTTGGCTCCTCTCCCAGGCACTTGTCCATCTCTCCATCCACCGCGGGCAATTTACCCCAGCAGGCGCTGCTGCGTGGGAGATGGACGCCTGGTGGCGAGCCAGGGGATGCTTGTGATGGCACAGCGGAGGCCACGTAATTCCCCTGATGAGACGGTTTATTGCCTTTGCAGGAAGGGAGTTTGGCTTCCTCGCTGGGCGCAGAGGAGACGAGGCTGGATGGATGTCCTTGGTGAAGGCGCGGCTAGCAGGCGTGTTCCCGGCTAGCTTCCCAAAGCGCCCCATGGGCCAAGAGAAGAAGGAGCTTTGCATTTGGTGGCTGCAGTGGTTGTGCTGTTGTGGCTGCTGGCTCGAGGGAGGCACTTACCCATGTGGGCTAAATTAAAAAGTGTAAAATATACAGTAATGCTGGGGCTTGGTTCACCTCCTTGTGGCAACGGAGCTCAGAGGGGAACTGGGACTGTCAAGCCACACATGAAGAAAGTCTGTGCAGGGAGTCTTGGCTTCCCCGGCGTTGCTTAGCAATCCCGGTGGCATGACCGGTGACGTATCCACCTCAGCCTTTGACTCCTCCACGCAGGTGGCAAGGAGAGGGAAGCTGTGCTTGGTTGGGTCGCGCGCCGAGTCACCGAGCTCCCCAGCTCCCATTACACGAAAGCTGGGCGCAAAGAAACGTCCCCAACACAAAGCTCCTTGGCAACGGGGTGTCCGGCCTAGTTCCTCAGTCAGAAAGAGAGCAGCCAGGCCCTCTCCGGCAGGCTGAGGAGCTACCTTTGTAGCACCGTCATGTCCGCGACACGCTACGTACCCTGTTCCGGCGAGGGAACGGGTCACTTCCAGTCACGAGTTGTGTGCGTTAGTTGGCTCTTCTGTGGCGAAGGAAGAGCGGACGGTGGGTTTGGTTTCAGTGTCTCTGTGGCTCATGTGGACGGAGGAGGTTGTGTGTTGTTGTTCCCTGCAGGGCTAACATCCTCCTTCCACCTTAACGTGTAAAATCTTTGAGAAGCCGGGTCTTTTCCTCAGGGCCTGGAAAAGAAGGGCAGGGAGGGTTAAATGCACACACCGCAGCGTGGATACGGTGCATGTGGCTCATACTAACTGTGACAGGGTCAGAGCAGAAGGCTATAAAAACGCAGTGGAGCAAATGTATACGCCTCAGACTGAGGAGATCTCTGTTCCCAGAGTGACAGGGAGGGGCTGGTTTAGAACCAGCAGAGGCAATCAGGGGCCGTTGAACACCTGGGGCTAACTGACCAGGCCTGCAGAGTCAGGGCAGCCTAGGCCAATTAGGACACCTAATTAAGAAAACCAGTTCAGACTGGCTACAAAGAAGCTTTGCCTACAGTTGGGGCACGTGTGTAGCTGAGAGGACGGAGGAAGGCGCTGCTGGGAGGAGGAGGAGGAGGAGGAGGAGAGGAGACAACAACTGGACACTGGCAGGACGAACCAGAGAGAAAGAAGGAGCAGGGGAAAGTGTGGGGAAGCAGCCCACGGGTCTTGGTGCTGTCTTATGGCAGATGACGAGGACTCACGTAAGCAGCTACTATTACAGGGCCGTGGGCTGGAACCCACAGTACAGAGTGGGCCCATTCCTCCCAACACCCACCTCCCCCTTTCCACTCGGGGAAAAGGACTGTGGAGTTTATTCTCCGTTTTACGATACACTGGTCAATGATGAGAAGAGCTCAACAAACAGCAAACTGAAGCCCTAGGCATGGAACCTAAAACTGTGGGCTGCCATGAGCCTCTGAGGCAAGCAAATCCGCCAGGAAGGGCAGGACTCACTGAGTTTTCATAGGAGCTTTGTCACATAACGTAGAGCCGATTAATTACACGGTACTCTTCACCTGTAGCTCTCAAAGCTCTACCCAGGAAGGAAAGAACTGGGCCAAATTCAGAGTGGAGACAACTCCCCTCACACCAGCTCAGAATTTGGCCTCATGGACTTCGTTATGTAAGAAATCTATTTCCAATGGAAAGAGAATGAACTTCCCACCCAATTTCTGCTGTGCAGCTTGAAGGGACCTCATTCTACCCCCTGCCTCTTCCAGGTCACTGGCCCGGGCAGGCACTAAGCAGGCCTGGACCCAAACTGTAGCAACACAGTTGCATCTCCTGGCTGGCTTCCCCAGTGGAAGGTTCAATGTTCAATTCGTTTGCAATTGTTTCTCTCTGGTGTTAGCCTCTGTGGCGCATTAGCAAGAGAATGCAAATATTTAGCCTCCCCAAGGAGAAAGCGAGAATGAAAAAAGAAACTAGGAAGAGAAAGACAAAGAGAAAGCCCCCCGCCCCGGGAGCGTAGTGTGGGAGGGCAGCCCAGTCCTTTCAAAGCAGGGTATGAAAAATTCCCCTGGATTTACACAGCTGAACAAGACCCTGGCTGCACCAAAGCTAAAAAGGTGAAACACCTGCACCTCCAAATAAATCATACCAGGGGAAAGTCCTACCCAGGCCAAGGGGCTTTGGATAGGAGCGACTCTGCACTGCTTTCAAATTGCCTCCCCAAATATCAGCCGGAGCGGGGGACTGATGTGACAGGGGGAGGGATGGCTCAGTGGTTTGAGCATTGGCCTACTAAACCCAGGGTTGTGAGTTCAATCCTTGTGGAGGCCGTTTAGGGATTTGGGGCAAAAATTTGTCAGGGGTGGTACTTGGTCCTGCTGTGAAGGCAGGGGACTGGACTCGATGACCTTCAAGGTCCCTTCTAGTTCTAGGAGATAGGCACTCTCCCAAAAAAAAAAAAAAAAAAAAAAAAAAGGTTTGCTCTCCTCCTCAGCCCTGTGTTGGTTCTCTGGGTAAGCCCAACGCACAGAGATGAATCCAGATCCTGCAGAACACTTGCCTGCCCCTCATGGGCAATAAACCTCATTGATCCCCCAAGAACCGACCCAGAGGGACTTGCTTCTCTGCCCTGCAAGCTCTGATCCACAACACGGCTCCCTGGCACAAGCAGGTATGGAGGAGAAGATGGCCCATCTGTTACCCTTTTTGCTAATAAGGACTGAGACCCCTGGAGCTGAAAGCACTCAGAAAGTTAACAGCCTGACTCTGCCCGGGATGCCACTAAGGCAGCACAGAGAGGGTGGAAATGTCCCCCGAGTATCGCTCTGTGCAGGGGTCTCCCCCACTGGTGTACAGCTGTCAGGAGGGTTCTGTGCCTCGTCCCGGAGGCAGTGGCCGGCAAGTTGGGGCGGTTCTGTCCTGGGAAACAGAGTGGGACTTGGAGCAGCTCACAGGCCACTTCTACTGACTTTGGCCAAGCACAGGAGTTCGTGCTCAGAGCCACCTGGGGACCCCAGAGCACCGTGCCTGGCTCTCCGTACCTGGAGTTTGTTCACCATCTCCTCAAACATCTTCCTGGCTTCGGGGCTGTTTGGCTCCTTGAAGTAGTCCACAATGCCCACCTGGACCACGATGGACTTGAGGTTCCGGCAGACACCTGGGGCGACAGAGACACCGTCGGGCAGCGTGACGTGCGGGGAGTGGTGCCCGGGAGCCGTGCTGAGCGGCGGAGCAGGCCGGAACGCTCAGGACGGCCGCAGGGACTTTCGGAGCACAGACCCTATTCGCCCTCAGTGGCACGTGTGCTCTGTCCTGGGGTGCACCGAGCCTTTTAGGAAGGACCTGACCCAGCCCATCTGTGCCTCATTATCAGCCTCCGGACGGGGACAGCTGGTCTCTATGAAGAGCCAGAGAGGAACGGGAGGAAGACGTGGCACAGTGAAGCTGTCGGTGAGACGGAGACTTCAGGGAGGGCTGGGAGCGGCCTGGCACAAGCAGAGAAGAGCCAGGTTGAAGCAGAAAGGCCACATCCTCTCCTGGGTGAACCAGGGGCAAAGGACGCCAGGGAGGAAAGCCGGGGAGTGGTTGAGGGCAGACAAGGCTCCCTTTGAGGGAGAAGCCGCAGTCCGGAGTCTTGCTGTGAACAACAGCTATAGCAATTAGACCCAGAACGGGAAGGTTTTAAAACCTCTGCAGTGGTGGAGTTTATTGAAACAGCTCTGGAAGGGGTAAACTGAGGCAGGGCACCCGGCAGAGCGACTTCTGGCTATGAGGGGGTGGTCACGAGGTGGCCATAGAGTCTCAGGCCCCTGGCTCAGGAGCGTTTGAAACCCCCGCCCTTGACACGAAAAGGCCTATCTTGGCCTGTCCTAGTTCCCTCCGATTCTGCCCCTTAGGAGGTTTTCTCCTTCCGTCCAGGCCAGTTTGCAAGGACTCCGGAAAGGAGCTTCCACATGTCCCAGGACTCCAGCAAAACCACCTCAACCTGCCCACCCCGCCGAGCCGGCTCAGGCTGGAAGTGATCCACCCACTTGCTCCCCACTGCCAGGCAATGGCAGGGGCTGAGGACCAGATGGGGACCCCTGCGTCAGCAGGGTAAAACTGACGCAACTCCACGGACATCAGCAGAATTATTGCAGATTTCTACCAGTGTAAACGGAAGCAGAATCTGGCCCGGAGCCTGGGACACCAGCAAGGGGCTGCGACTGTCCGCGATGACTGTGACGTGAGCTGCCCCGACGACAGTCCTGCAGGGGGGCCGTGGTGGGGAGTTAAAGCAAGCCTGGGGGGCCCGGCGGTTGCTACTCACTGTTGAAGTGCAGCAGGGCTTTGGGGGTGACAGGCGTGGAGGTCAGCACCAGCATCTCCAGGCCTTTCAGGCCCTCCCGACACACCTCCGCCGCCACCTCCTGGTTAATTTCCGTCACGTGGTCGAGTTCCAGCACCTGCAGCCTCATGCAGTTCCGAGCTGGCGAGACGAAGCAAGACGGGATTGGCTCGGTCGGTGCCCCTGGGAGAGGCAGCGGCAGGGGGAGGGGAAGCAACTGTAGGAGGGATCTAGCTTGAAGTTGCCTGACCATTTTGTGGTTAGGAACATGAGAATTATTAAGGGAGGGTGGCAAGGCCCACGTGCCAGCAAATGAGGACGGGAGGCGGGGCCCATGTGTCGGCGAAAGAGGACGGAAGGCGGGGCCCGTGTGTCGGCGAAGGAGGACGG
>JANRFK010001234.1:122467942-122479511 GCA_030068395.1 Apalone spinifera | reverse complement strand
GGTCCATCAATGGCTGTTAGCCAGGATGGGTAGGAATGGTGTCCCTAGCCTCTGGTTGTCTGGAGGTGGGTGACAGGAGAGGGATTACGTGAGGATTCCCTGTTGTGATCCTTCCCTCTGGGCATCTGGTGCTGGCCACTGTCAGCAGACAGGATACTGGGCTAGACGGACCTTTGGTCTGACCCTGTGTGGCCATTCTTATGTTCTTATGGGCAATTTACTCCTCTAGTGGTGGCAGATTATGAAAGGAACCCAGGCATCCGAACGCTTAGCTCCTATGTTTCTCTTGCTCCTGCAAATCCTTGTGCATTGAAGCAGGTTGTGCATGAAGCAGTTTGCACTCCACTAGAAGCCAAGATGATGGGCCATCTGGGTGCAAAGCGGGTGAAGTATTAGGTATAAATCCTGGCATTGATGGTAAGCATATGACAGACTCCCTGCCTGCCCTCTCCTTCACTCACAGGGTCAACAGGAGAAAGGCTTGTGCTTGGAGCAGGGACAGAGGCCCCCACCCTGCGGCGATGCCTTGCATCGCCCTGCATCTGCCCAGCACAGGATCAAGTCCAGACTCTCTGAGATGGTTTGTGCAGGGTTCCTGCCCGGCTGACTCCCAGCACAGCTGTTGTGGTACCACGGGACTCTGAGTGTCTCCTGCCAAACGGTGGTGTTTTCCGCTGCCACTGCCCGGGCAGATGTGCCACACGCACAATGTCCCATAATGATAATGCAAAATGGTTTCTCTTTCCATTGCACGGGAAGGTTGGCCCGGCGTTGCTCAGGTCCTTAGCTCAAGTACGTTTCGTTTTTCTTCATGTAAATCATTATTCTGGGGAGGAGGGGTTCAGTAGGCAGGCTGCCCCAGGGAGAGAGGACAACCCCAGCCCTCTGTCACCACACAGCTTGGGGCCGGGTGAGAAGCACCTCTCCATGGCTGCTGCAGCTTCAGCAGGCACAGCTGTGGGAGGGGTGCAGGTCCCACGGCTGGAGGACAGACAGGCACACACAGAGACTCTCTGAAATATATAGCAGAGAGCTGTCCCTTTCTCCACCCCTAGCTCCTGTTGGTCCAATGTGGTTATAGCTGTCCTGCCCCTTGCTGCCCCCCTGTGGTCATTCTGCAGTATAACTCTCTCTCCTGCCCGACCCCTCCCTTTCCATTTTATGAGAAACAATCGAATTCCAGGCACAGCCATTGTCCTGGCACAACTAAGTCCTGGCCTTACTTCAAGTTATGATAAGAGGAAGCTGCCTAGCAAACTTGGTGGTCTTAGCTCATACCATTTAGGAGGAGTTCTTGGACAAACAGACTCACAAATGGACAGACAGACAGGCAAACATTTCTAAGATATATACTAGGAAGATAACAACCACCATTATCATCCCTGGCTCTTATCTAGTATTTTTTTAAATCAGTGGCTTTCAGAGCACATGAAAAAAAGAAATCTGAATCGTTATTCTCATTTAATATATGAGAAAAATGAGGCACAGAATGGTGAGGTGAATATATCCAACAGGGAAGTGTCAGAGCAAGACTTCTGGGCGAGGAAGTCCCTATCTGTGCTTGATGCCTGCAGCACATTTCCAACTGGGCTGTGTCTGGTGCAATGCACTGTGTACATAGACATTATTTACAGGCTGAGGCGGTGTTGTAGAATGGTTACACTGGGCGGTTGGAAACCAGGGCTCTTGAGTACTATTCCTGGCTCTTCCTGTGTCTCACAGTGTTACCCTTGGGCAAGTACCTTTGAATGTGCCTGAGCATGCTCACCCACTTTGCAGGGAAGTTGGTGACGTTCACATTGGTGGAACACGTTGAGTTCTTTGGCTGAAAGTTCCTGTAAAAGTGCAGACACGTGTGATGTTTGTGTAGTCGTTCAGCAGACACTGGGGCCTGATTCTGGATCCATTCTCCAGCCTGGTGTTGGGGAGCGAGACGATGTAGGAGCAGGGCCGTCCTTACTGCCACGCAGTTATGTAGGGCTCCTGAAAATTTGGGGCACCACTAGGTCTTTATGTCCACTCATCAGTGTTCCCTGCAAGCTGAGTGTTTGGGCAGCCTCCCAGGAAACATTCAGATGCTGCTTAGCTGATTAGCAGAATGTCTACAACTGGCAGTGTCTACTGGTGGTGCATGTCCACTTGCACCTGGGTGCACATAACAAAATTTATTCTGCCCAATGGGTGGAAAAAATTAGAGGGAACGTTGCCACCCACCCCAACTTTTCAAGATCTAGTTAACTTAAAAGTGAAAAAGCCTGACAGAGCAATTAGCAGAAGACTGAACCTATGAAAGAATCATTCCAGTGGTAATGGAGCCATTAACAGGCATTTGCAAGCCCAGGTATATGCTGTCAGTTTCTGAATTTACTGTGTTAGTGTATAGGGCCCTTGTTTAAAATTTGCTTTACAAATATTTCATTAGTGCGTTGCTGAAGATTATAAAATCACATCTCTAAAAACTTGCCCCCCTTGGCTGCCGTCGGGCACAGGGGCACCAGTTTCATAGTACTGCGCAGGGCCTCGTAAATCCTAAGGCCAGCCCTTAAAAGGTAACGCATTTTAAATAAGACCTAAAAGCAAAATCCCAGATACTTATACTCACACCTGTAGGGCTGTTTGTGGCAGAGGCCTGGCCGACAGTCCACTTCTTAATCACGCATTTCCAGCTGGGCGCAGCCTTCTTCCTCGCTTCTGCTAGGGAATCGCTGCATAGGGGCCACATCACGCTGTTATCCTGCTGCCATTTCTCACCCTGGAAGTGGGTCGTGCAGGGGATTTCTTCCCGCTCTGTAACAATTACACAATGTGTGTGGATCCTTCAGGGTGGAGGAGGTTTGGCAAATCACAGGCCGGGCCGGGCACATTCTAAAACCCAGCTGTGATACGGGGAATGTGGCGTCTTCCCTCTATAAAAGTCCTCCAACTTTTCCAACCCATGGAGTGTTGTATAACAGCCTCACACGGACTCTGCTCCCTGGATGCTTTCCTCATCTCCTTGATGGTGTTTTCTCTCTATACGTTGATGGTCTTGTGGACCAATAGCATGGACTCCATGGGGGTTCAATAGCCCATCGGTACGTCTAAATGATGCTTTATTTTCGAAAGAGGATATGCAAATTCTGCGGGAATTTGCATATCTTCTTCCAATCTCGCTTTCGAAAGCGGGTCTTTCGAAAGTGAAAGTAGCCTGGACATGGTTTTTTTCAGGAAAAAAAAACCCCTTTTTTCGAAAAACCCTTCCTTAAAAAATGAGGTTTACACGTTTTTTCAAAAAAGGGTTTTTTTCCCCCCAAAAAAACCACATCCAGACTATTTTCACTTTTGAGAGACCTGCTTTTGAAAGTGAGATCGGAAAAAGAAATGGAAATTCCCTTGGAATTTGCATATCCTCTTTTGAAAATAAAACGTAGTCTAGACATAGCCCATATTTGAGAATCACTGTTCTAGGAGGAAATGGAGTAGTTTAACCCTCAGACATTCAAAGAGATAGTGGCTGTCTGGTTTCACCCACATTGTTGTTATTGGGGCTGTAGATGAGGTACACCACATGTTCCGCAGGTGACTGGGGTTCCTTAGGGGTCTGTTTTGGGACCGGTTCTGTTCAATATCTTCATCAATCATTTAGATATTGGCATAGAGAGGACGTTTATTGGGTTTGCAGATTTTACCAAGCTGGGAGGGGTTACAAGTGCTTTGGAGGACAGGGTCAAAATTCAAAATGATCTGGGCAAACTGGAGAAATGCTCTGAGGTCAATAGGATGAAGTTTAATACGGACAAATGCAAAGTGCTCCACTTAGGAAGGAACAATCAGTCTCACACATACAGAATGGGAAGCGACTGTCTAGGAAGAAGTCCTGCAGAAAGGGATCTAGGGGTTAGAGTGGACCACAAGCTAAATATGAGTCAGCAGTGTGATGCTGTTGCAAAGAAAGCAAACATGATTCTGGGAGGCATTAACAGGAGTGTTGTGAGCAAGACACAAGAAGTCATTCCGCTCTGCTCTGCGCTGAATGAGCCTCAACTGGAGTATTGTGTCCAGTTCTAGGTGCCACATTTCAAGGAAGATGTGGCGAAATTGGAGAGGGTCCAGAGAAGAGCAACACAAATGATCAAAGGTCTAGAGACATTAACCATTCGAACAGTTCCTCTATTACATCCCTGCTCAGGCGTGAGGATTTTGGAGATGCAGGAGAGATGTAGCATCGCGGCTGTAACTTTCCAGCGTAGGCTCAGCCCTTCACGAGGCCTTTGCTGCATGGGAGATGTTACCAGACACAAAGGCATTGTTACGCAGGAATAGTCAGAATAGGAGTGCTTGCTAATGTGGATCCCTTCCCTTGCAATTAGCCCTCTAGTGCCGGATAGCCATCCATATAAAAGAGGACTAGCTCAGTGGTTTGAGCATTGGTTGCTTACACTCAGGGTTGTGAGTTCAATTCTTGAGGGGGCCACTTAGGGATCTGGAGAAATCTGTCAGGGATGGTAGTTAGCCCTGCTTTGAGGAGACTGGACTTGAGGACCTCTCAAGGTTCCTTCCAGCTCTGTGAGATAGATATATATCTCTCTATTATATTAATAAGACAACACCTGTGTAACTGCACTCGTTTTAATTCATCTGGTCAGTTACACTGAAAACTTGCCTGTGTAGACCAGTGTTTCCCAAATGGTGCTCTGTGAAAGCCTAAGGTTCTGAGAAGTGAAAGTAAAGGTCCCATGAGAACTCAGAAAAAACCTTCCCACCCCCGTCTTAAAGAGACAGCTCTTTTTTTTTTTTTTTTTGGCTTGACCAATTTTCCTAGCTGGGTTCCTTGAAATTCTAAAAGGGTTCCATGCCCCCCCCCAAAAGGGGGGGGGAAACACTGGTGTAGACTAAGCCCTAGCACCAACGTGCTGCTGCAAGCCTGTGAATTGGCCCCTTGCTGTGTCTCCACAGTGCTCTTCATTTCACAGCTTGACAAGAGAAGAGTTGAGCAGCTGAGCAAGGAGCCACCCGGGAGGGAGGGCCGTGTTTGTTTCAGTGTAGATAGTTCCCGGCCTTATAGGAACTCCACACAGCTCACTAGAACTGTCTCCCAGTAGCACCAGGCACGCTCAGTAAGCCAACCAGCCACACCTGGTGTCAGGAAGGAGCCTCAAGCAGCTGGCTTCTCTGAGGTTCAAGGGGCTGATGCGGAGTAGCTGGAAGGGAGCTCGCTCTGGGGAAGGCCCCTGCAAGCTGCCAAGAGAAATGCTATGACTGGGAGCCCTTTTCTGCTCCCCCAGAAGTCAGAGCTGGTTGCTGGGGTCTCTGTGAGTGATGGGGGAAGTCTCTTTTCCATGGATGCTTGCTTCTTTGGAACTTTGCAAATGAAAGTGAGTGTGAGTAAGGAGCCCTGAAGAAGGGGAAACCAGGGGTGGGGGCTGCAGGGGCCCCTGGCCACCAAGGGGTGCTTGGGTGTTAGCCTCACCCTACAGTGGCCCCTGCTTTGCAGGAGCAGGGACCAAGGGTTGGTTCTGTTCTGCAGGCCACGTTGCCCCACCCATTGTTGTAGCCTTTGGAGCAATCAGGAAGAAAGCTGGAGAGGAGCTTTCCTGCAGCAGTCAGGGGTGCCTGGGTTTCCACCGGGGCACTGGCTTGCTAATGCCTGGGGTATCCCCCCAAGGGCACCCAGGGCTGGATTCTGCTCCCTGTTTGCCCAGCCAGCTGACTCGGGAGTACCTGAGCCCAAGACTTTGCTCTGGGTGTTTTGTACTCTCCTTGCCCGCCCTTCAAAGGCGGCAGGTGTTTTAAAGCTCCAAAACAGAAATATCTCCGCATTGGCGCTGGCCTGGCAAACCTTCAGTGCAGCGCTGAGCATTTCTACTGCACCTGGCGCTGCCTTGCCTAGGCCAGCGGGGGGCAACCCACCGCCTGCCGGGGTCCCATGCGAGACGTTTTCTTTACCGCTGCCCGCGCGCGGAGTTGCTGGATTCCACTGGGTTCCAGCCACGTTGTTCTTTCCCTACCGGTGTCACTAAGTGACTCGCAGGCAAAGCCAGGGCCCGTGGGGGGAGGCGGGTGCTGACTGCAGACAGCACTGACGGGGAGAGCCGGGCGCTCCCTCTGCAGCCAGTCCCAGCGCTGCCCCGGTTCCCGCCACGCCTCCCGCCAGTTCTAGGGACGCCAGCGCAGCGAGCGATCCGGCCCTCTCCCGGGAGTCCATCTTGGGTCTGACAATCTTGCAGCCCACTGTGGTGAAGGAGGCTCATGCAGCCTGCTCACTAGTCTCGCTTGCTCCTTGCTGGCTGAGGCCCTGATCTGGCACGAGGGAGCACCTGGGATTTCTTGGCTTCTGAGGCCGGAAGGGACCCTGGTGATGGTTTAGCCTGCCCTCCTATGGAACGCAGGGCAGAGAAATTCCGGGCCGGGGCCTCCCAAGGCTGCAGGCCCCATGAGTTCATGTGAGCTCTGACTACCCGCTTCCAAGAGCCACCCTCTCATATCCCTCTATGGACTCTTCAGCCCTGGAGTCCCGGGACCAGGTTGCTCACCCCCTTAGGCTGTGTCTGTAGCGTGCACGGCCAGCGTGGGGCATACGGGCGGTGTCGCTACGTGCCCCAGTGAAAAGCAGGCGGTGACCAGCTGCATGTGGCAGTGAAAAGTTCTGGCAGCAGGTTGCTGCACGGCTAACGCTGTCGGCCGGGCAGCTCTGGGTGGGTGCACAGGGCGCCTTCTAGGGGCTGGGCCCGAGGGGTGCAGGGGGGTCTTCACTCACCCAAGCTGGGCCTCAGCAGCTGCACTGCAGTGTTCACCCGGGGGCTGTGTGCACGCTACATGCCACCGTAAGAAATGTGCAGTGTAGAAGTTCCCTGAGCCGGTTCTGGAGCAGGCCTGGGTGCAGACCGCATGGGGCTCTGGCTCCGTTCCCAGGTTTGCTGGCCAGAGGAGCTGAGCTGTGCTGGTGGTGATGGGCAGTAACTTCCTGATCCTAGACTCCCAGGGCTGGAAGAGACCTCAGGAGTCAAGTCCAGCTCCCTGCCCAAAGCAGGACCAATCCCCACTCAGTCATCCCAGCCAGGGCTTGGTCAAGCCAGGACTCAACCTCTAGGGATGGAAATTCCACCCCCTCCCTAGGGAACCCGTCCCAGTGCTTCCCCCCCTCCTAGGGAAATCGTTTTTCCTAATATCCAACCTAGACCTCCCCCACTGCAACTTGAGACCATTGCTCCTTGTTCTGCCATCTGCCCCCACTGAGAACAGCCTCTCTCCAGCCTTTTTGGAACCTCCATTCAGGAAGTTGAAGGCTGCTCTCAAATCCCCCCTCACTCTTCTCTTCTGCAGACTAAATAAGTCCAAATCCCTCAGCCACTCCTCATAGGTCATGTGCTCCAGCCCCCTCATCATTTTCGCTGCCCTCCGCTGGACCCTCTCCAATGTGTCCCCTTCCTTTCAGGAGTAGGGGGGCCCAGAACTGGACACAATACTCCAGGTATGGCCTCACCACTGCTGACTATAGGGGAATAATCACTTCCCTAGATCTGCTGGCAATGCTCCTCTTAATGCAGCCCAATATGCCATTAGCCTTCTTGGCTACAAGGGCGCCCTGTTGACTCATATCCAGCCTCTCATCCACTGTAACCCCCAGGTCCTTTTCTGCAGAACTGCTACTTAGCCAGTCGGTCCCCAGCCTGTAACAGTGCTTGGGATTCTTCCGTCCCGAGGGCAGGTCAGCCTGTGTTGGCTGTCTGGCAGTTCCCAGGGTGGGTGGGACTCAAGCTTCCTGTGTTCTCCAGGCAAATGCCATATTGCCCTAGTGCACTCAAGAACCCGCACCCTCTCCCTGCCTTCAGACAGTCAGATTTCTTTTGGCCCCACTCTGTAATGTGTTTAGGTCCCTAGATGTTTTAGCTGCAATAAATTACTGCACTCCAGGAGCAAGCAGGGAGCAGAGGCAGATTTGTGAGTTCAAGCGACATCCCAGAAGCCCTCCACCACCTGGGGCTACCCCTGGAATGGTGTTTACACCCCACCCCTTGCTCAGCTTGTGCCAGGAGTCACGGTCTAGGCCTCTGTGTGCCGGATCGGGACCCCAGACTGTTGGAATCCTGACTCAGTCTGGCAGCAGCTGGCATCCGGAATTGGCTCTCCCGATCTCCGTCCCTGGGAGGTTTCCCGCTGTAGTAAGTGCTCACTTGGCCTCGCTAGTTTCTGGACACTTGCCAGCCTGCCCAGCTGTTCAAATTGCATTGCTGGCAACCTACTGAAGTGGCAGGAGCTGGGCAGCCCCTGGGGGAAGGGGGATTCCCACAAGCCAGGAGCCCGTTGGTTAACACGGCTCAGCTCCTCTGCCGAAAGTCAGTGCTGTGAGAGCTCTGCTCGTTTCCTCTGGCAGCCGGGCCATGGCTGAGGGGTTTGTTGCTGTGGCTTTCACTACGGAGATGCTGATGTGGCTCCGAGCGGTGGCGCATCTGAGTGTTTCCCCCCTCCCAAATAGTTCTGCGTGCATCCTCGTGCCCTCAAAGGAAAGGTAGGCTTGGGATTAAAGCCTTAGCCTGGGACTAAAGAGGTGTGTGTGAAATCAGCTGTTGGCTCTGCCACAGAATGCCTGTGTGACCTTGGGTAAGTCACTTAATCTCTCCATGTCTTATTGCTTTCAAATGGAACTCTGTGTCTCATTCAGAAGTATCCAGCTGTTAGGCTGCTGCAGGCACCTGACATTAATTCGCAGTCCTCCCAGTTGGCAGGCCTCCTTCTGTAAAATGGGGACATTAGCAGCCCCTTCTCCTGACTCGTCTCCTCAGAGTGTACACTGTGCAGGCAGGGACTGTCTCTTACTGGGTGTACGTCCAGCACCCAGCGCAGTGGGACCCTGGTCTCCCTTGGCCACCGCTGTGACAATATCCGCACAGCACCATTTCCTCGTGAGCTGGGATTTCAGCTGTGGCAGGAAGCAGCCCTCTTGGGAATTTCAGCCCTGCCTGAGGGGTTCTCCCCTTGGATGGCTGCAGGAGGCCGGGCAGTGAGGCAGGCAGCCAATCAAGGTGGCTGCAGGAAGTCAGCAGAATCAGGGTGCTGGGCCAGGGGGCGTTGGCCTCCACTTTTTACTGGCTGTAAGGATTGGTAATGGGGAAGGGGCGGGGCCTCCTGGAAGGGGCGGGGCAGAGGCAGGGCTATAGCTTGGGTGGCAGGGGCTCCCCCTCTCTTAGGAAGTTTCTGCCACCCCTAGGTGGAGTGCGAACTCCTGCCTGGGAGAACTGAGATGAAGTTGTGGGGGTGGGGAGGGGGAAGCAGCAAGAGCCCAGTGGCTCAGGGTGTCTCCTCTGCTCCTCCCTGCAGTTCGGGGCCTGGGGAGAGGGGAGGCTGAGCGAGGAATCCCAGGAGCTGCAGGGTGAGGTGGGCCTGGGCAGAATTCATAGCTGGGACGGTGTAAAGGGGCTCACCCTCTCACGAGCGCCCCTTTGTGGCCAAGGCTGTGTGCTGTCATGGCCAACACCCTGGGGACTAAGGGGTTAACTAGCCAGGTAGCAGTCAGCCAATAGAAATGCAGCTAGGGATTTCAAACTGGGACAAAGGAATTTTTACTTTTTCCCTCCTTTGTCTCTGGGCCCGTTTGCTCTAGATACGGAGGGAGACAGAAGACATGTCTCTTTCCAAGAAATAGACTCTTCATAATGTGTAAGTAGGGTCAAGTTTAGAGAAATCCGTTAGGTTTTATTGTTTTCTGTTGTCGGACTTTGGAGCTGATGTCTGTGCTGTTAGAAATGGGTTTTCCTCCCTTTTGTAACAAAGTTTTGGCCCGTGGGAGTCCCCATGAGTTTATTAACTCATTGGTGACTTTTTCCATCTAGTTGTTATGCTTGCAACAGGAGTATTGTTTTGATAATAAAAGTTCTTTCTTTTTATTAACCTGGTATTGGTTCAAGTCTGTGTCCTGGAAGATCTATCTGTGGGATCTGCATGCCTCTGACTAGGGGATCGCAGCCACAGACTGCAGTTTGTATTTTCTCTTTTCTTTTTCTAGCTCTTTGGGGGAAAAGAGCTTGGGTGCCCTGGGGTTGGTTTCAAGTGTCCACCCCGTTTGTGGGTTCAAAAGCACTTGATGGTGGCAGCAGATTTTTTATCTCCAAAATCCAGGTATTAGGGTTTTGGGGGGAAGTTTTATACCAAAGCCTGGAGTGAGAAGGTTTTGGGGTACTTTTGCAGACCCCCACTTCTGCATTCATTGTGACAGAGTGGGGAATCAGCCTTGACATGTGCCCACAAGCGCCTCCGTGCTGACTGGCTCTGGGGGTGGAGGTGTCCCCGAGGGTCTTTCTGGTCAGTCACCTGGGACTAGGCTGCTTCTTACCCCTTTTTGTAGCTGCTGAAGGGTTGGGGGGACCCAGGCCCACCCATTCTGGGTCTCAGCCCAGGGACCCTGTGAGTTGTTGCCCACTAAGTGTCACTGCTGTCCCTGGCTACTTCCCTCCCTGGCCCATTTCCTCAAGAAGCTGCTCTGTCCAATCCTCGCTCTCGGGGCACGTTTACACAGCTGCGTTACTTTGGAATAACAAAGCATGCATCTACACAGCAAGCCGTTATTTTTAAATAATGGCAAGCTGGAGGACTTCTTACTCTGACTCCTGTAACCCTCATTTCACCAGGAGTAAGAAGCAAGGGCAGTCAGAGGAAGAGCGTTCTTCCTTCGACTTCCTGCTACATAGACAGCGTCAAAAGCCAAATGAAGTGATTTAAACTTCAGCGACACAATTGACGTAGCTGAAGTTGTGTGTGTAGCTTAATTCATCTCGAGCCCTTCTGTGCAGAGGAACCCTCAGGGCTTTGAGGTCAAAGTCTCTCTCGCAGGACCCTGGACAGCGTCCTGCACCTTGCTCTACTCTACCACAGCCGCTCTGAAAGCTAGTTCAGACTCGGAGCTGTCCAAGGTGCTGCCACCTTCCCAGTCAATTCATGGGGTCTGGCTGATTTGAGCTCTAGCAAGGAACTGCCAGGTGCTGTCTCAGCTGCTGCTTTATACCAGCTTGCTGGGCCCTGATTGGCTGCAGCCACTCTAGCTTGCCTGGAGGCCCTCTCTTCTGCTCTTTTCCCTGGCGCGGCAAGACCATCAACCTCCAGCAGGGTGCTTTGGGCCTAGTCCACCCTGTCACAGAAGGGCAAATGTGAGGACTGGCACTGGGTAGAAGTGAGGTGGTAGGGTGCTGGCTGACCCAGAACAAAGGGAGGGCAGGAAAGGAAGTCCCCTGGAGCCTCTATGCCATTGGGCAGCAGAGAAAGCTCCCCCCTATTATATAGGGAGATATACTATCTCATAGAGCTAAAAGGGACCTCAAGAGGTCATTGAGTCTAGTCCCCTGCCCTCACAGCAGGACCAAGTACCATCCCTGACAGATTTGCCCCAGAGCCCTAAATGGCCCCCTCAGGGACTGAACTTACAATCCTGGGTTTAGCAGGCCAATGCTCAAGCCACTGAGCTCTCCCTCCCTTGGCAAACGGCTCTCACTCTATAAACATAGGAGAGTCAGGGACTGTTGCTCACTTGTCCTGGGGTGGTGAAAAAATCAGAGTGAAAATCACAGCACAGGTTTTTAACCGCCCCCCCCCCCCCCCC
>JANRFK010001234.1:122453592-122463650 GCA_030068395.1 Apalone spinifera | reverse complement strand
GCGTGGCTAATGGGGGCCAGGGGCGTGGTTAACAGGGGTCGGGGTGTGGCTAATCGGGGGTCAAAATACAATTTAAAAAAATTCTTTGGGTGCACACCCTAATGAAATGTGCTGCGCACGCCTATGCATAGAATCACAGAACACTAGAACTGGAAGGGACCTGAAGAGGGCATCAAGTCCAGTTCCCTGCCCTCACGGCAGGACGAAGAACTGTCTATCATCCCTGACAGGTGTCTGTCCAACCTGCTCTTCAATATCCCCAGTGATGGAGATTCCACAACCCTCCTGGGCAATTTATTCCAATGTTTAACCACCCTGACAGGTAGGAAGTTTTTCCTAATGTCCAACCTCAACCTCCCTCACTGCAATTTAAGCTCATTGCTTCTTGTTCTATCCTCAGAGGCCAAGGAGAACAATTTTTCTCCCTCTTCCCTTGGCACATCCTTTTAGGTACTTGACAGTGGCTATCATGTCCCCTCTTAGTCTTCTCCTTTCCAAACTAAACAAGTCCAGTTCTTTCAGTCTTCCCTCATCGCCCGTGTTTTCTAGATCTTTCATCATTTTTGTTGCTCTTCTCTGGACCTTCTCCAATTTCTCCACATCTTTCCTGAAATGTGGTGCCCAGAACTGGAACCAAAACTTCAACTGAGGCCTAATCAATGCAGTATGTCTTTTCTTCTGTGTCTCTTTTTGACTCCCGGCTGGCAGCATGAGTCATATGCTGCTCAGCAAGGAGTAGAATACACTGAGTTCACACTTGCCCTCATGCTCTGGGTGTTTGGCTACCAACTGTGATTTAGCCAAGGAAAACAGCCGTCTAAAAGCTGTTGCATAATAGGATGGCAGTCGGGCTTGCCTCTCCTCTCGGCTTGTGCAACCATATTGTGCCTAAAAACAGGCCTCACCAGAAATCTAGTCCTGGGCTCTTTTCTCCCCTGCCCCCCACTAATCAACTCATTTGTAAAGGCAAAGTGCTAAGGGAACACAGGCTCAAAGAAGCTGACAGAAGAAGCCTTTCTCATGCCCCCTTAATTACCACCTCTGTTCTCAATATTTTTAGCTTGTACTTTTTGCATGTAATGTGCAGAAGGAGAAAAATTAATCAGAGCCCTTATAAGCATAGACCTCTGTACACAATTACCCGTAACAAAACGGTTCTGCAGTGCAGCGTGTTCCTTAACGAGCTGGGCGGAGAGGTGGGGCTCCAGGGGCCCTGTGGTAGGTTTCTTTCAAAAATCATATTTTTCAGGGCTATATGTTGGAAGATTCCATTGTACTTAAAGGGACAGAGCGGACAGTCCCCTCTGCTATCTCAGCGCTGCCATGCCCTTGGCTTAATCAGCCTGGTATGGTGAGTTGATAGGTACTTTTCATGGCCAGGGTGCCACAAAGCAGCTGGACTTGGTTGATGAATCTGACCCAATGTGCAGGGCAAGCTAGATCCAATGCCACCCAAAGTCAATGGGGCCTTTCAGTGGGCCCCTCCGGAATATGCATAGTGCAATTAACGCACTCACAGCACCAAGTCTCAGAACCTGGGCCAGCTGACTGGGGCATGCAGGGATCATAGAATCCCAGGGCTAAAAGAGACCGCAGGAGTCATCAAGTCCAGACCCTGCCCGAAGCAGGACCAATCCCAACTCAATCATCCCAGCCAGGGCTTGGTCCATCTGGGACTTCAAAACCTCCCTAGGGAACCCATCCCAGTGCTTCATCACCCTCCTAGGGAAATAGTTTTTCCTAATATCCAACCTAGACCTCCCCCACTGCAACTTGAGACCATTGCTCCTTGTTCTGCCATCCCTCACTACTGAGAACAGCCTCTCTCCATCCTCTTTGGAACCTCCCTTCAGGAAGTTGAAGGCTGCTCTCAAATCCCCCCTCACTCTTCTCTTCTGCAGACTAAACAGACCCAACACCCTCAGCCTCTCCTCGTAGGTCATGTGCTCCAGCCCCCAATCTTGCTTCATGTGGCAGGACCCCATCTGTACAAACACAGATCATAAAGTCCCGGTCCCAAAGAATTAACAATCAAAGTCTAAGACCAGAGACAACCAGAGAGATAGAACAACATAAGAATGGCCACACCATGGTCCATCTAGCCCACTGTCCTGTCTTCCAACAGCGGCCAATGCCAGGTGCCCCAGAGGGAGTGAACAGAACAGGGAACCATGAAGTAATTCCTCCCCTGTTGCCCATTTCCAGCCTCTGACACACAGAGGCCAGGGATACCTTCCCTGCCCATCCTGGCTAATAGCCATTGAGGGTCCTATCCTCCATCAATGTATCTAGTTCTTTTTAGAACCCTATTATAGACTTGGACTTCACAACATCCTCTGGCAAGGAGTTCCACAGGTTGACTGTGCGCTGTGTGAAGAAATACTTCCTTTGGTTTGTTTTAAACCTTCTGCCTATTCATTTCATTGGGTGACCCCTAATTCTTGTGTTATGGGAAGGAGTAAATAAGTTGTCTTTATTCACTTTTCCCACGCCACTCATGATGATTTTATAGACCTCTATCCTACCCCCTTTTAGTCATCTCTTTTCCAGGCTGAAACGTCCCAGTCTTTTTCATCTCTCCTCGTACGGCAGCCGTTCCAAACCCCTCAGCATTTTTGTTGCCATTTTCTAAACTTTTCCCAATGCCAAGACATCCTCTTTGAGATGAGATGACCACATCTGCCCGCAGGATTCAAGATGTGGGCGCCCCATGGAGTTATACAGAGGCAATAAGATAGTCTCTGTCTTATTCTCTATCCCTTTTTAAATGATTCCCAACATTTGTTTTCTGTTTTGGCTGCTGCTGCGCACTGAGTGGTTGTTTTCGGAGAACTCTCCACAATGACTCCAAGATCTCTCTCTCTCGTGGTTATAGCTAATTTAGTCCCCATTATTTTGTACATCTAATTGGGATTATATTTTCCAAGATGCCTTACTTTGTATTTATCACCATTAAAATTCATTTGCTATTTTGTTGCCCAGTCACCTAGTTTTGGGAGATCCTGTCGCAGCTCTTCTGATACAGACGGCCGGGTGGTGGGGGAGTACAAGGAACCAGTGAGACAATGGTGGCCAGCATGATCAGCTGTTGTCTTGGTGCAGCAACAAACAGGCCACTGTCTGGTAAATTTCTCGGCCTGCCAGCATCTTGATCAAATCTGCTCCCTTTCCATGTAAAAAGGTGACTGCCAGATTAGCCTGGCCGAGCGTAGTGCCCTAGGGGAGGCAAGGACTTGCCTTTCCTCCCCACTCCTGGGGCTGGGGGGAGGGCCGTTCGAACCTCTCTCCACCCCCAAGACAACACAGGACTCTTTCTTGCGACTTGCTGATGACTGCCAAGTTGCCCTTGTTGGCATCCCTCCCACCGCCCCATAACCTGAGCTGCCTTAGAATCAAAGAAAGTGTTTTAAAAAAAAAAATCCATTCTGCTAAAACCCAGAATCGCAGACCGACTAAGCCGGCTTGGCAGGAGGGGGCCCTTCAGCGTGACTGATACCCAGCAGGGTAGGTAGGAAAATCCCCATCCTAGTCTCTTTTAATGTGTCAAACCCAGCCCGTGGGAAGGGGAGAAGGCCAAGCAGCCAGCCCTGGTGCCATCTCATTGTTCTTTGGCTGGACTCACCTCTTGTTTTCATTGGGCACCAGAGGGTCCTTAGCTGCTGGCCAGGCCCACTGACTGAAGGGGGGACAAGGGGCTGTTTCCCCAGGCCTGGGGATTCAAAGGCACCCAGGGCTCTGGCTGCTGCTATAGCAGTGGGGGCAGCTGGAGACCTGGACCCTTTAAATCACCACCGGAGTGCCGTGCGCTCCAGGTGGCTATGAGGGCTGGAGAGCTGGATGCTTCTGGCCCCACCCCTTCCACCCGAAGTCCTGGGAGTGTGGAACTAGCCCTCCCCCACCTAGCCCGGGGCAGATGCGGAGTGCTGCATGAGACACTCCCCGTGAAAGCTGACAGGCGAGGCACGGGACCTAGGCCTTGCATGACTGCGGCACTGCTGGCGCACACCACGGGCTCCGGCCACATGGTAGGAATCAAGGCTAAAAGGAGAGCACGGCTTTGTTTAATCCTCTCATCAGCATAATGAGAGCTGTCCTACATCCCATAGGCCCTCAGACACACCCATGCTTGAGTCCTGTGGGTCTGCAAAGAACAGCCCAGGAATACAGAAAGCCGGAGATGTACTACTCAGTGTGTGTAAAAAGCAACTCCTACTACTAAACCTAAGGTACTTACCTGGTGCCCATCACCGTAGTATCTGAGCATCTCCCCATCTTTAGCACCTTTATTCCCAGTGCCTCATGCAGCGGGAAGTGCTATTTTCCTCGGTGTGCAGACAGGGACCTGAGGCACAGAGGCTACATGCTCGCAAGATGTTAGGCGCCTAACAACTAATTGAAATCCTACTGAGCAGGCAGCTCAGGGAAACTAAGGCCCAGTTCCTCAAAGGTGAATTCAGGCCACGTCTTTCCTAAACGGAAGATCACTGCCACGATTGATCTTCCGGAGTTCAATTTAGCAAGTCTAGTTAAGACGCGCTAAATCAAACTTGGAGCGTGCCCCCTATTGGTGGCCAGTACTCCTGCTTCTGCAAGGAATAAGAGAAGCCTGTGGGAGCGTCTATTGACCTCCCACTGTGGGGATGGGGGTGGGATGGGGGAGAACTCAGAATGAGATACATCAACGCTAGCTATGTAATTAACATAGCTGGAGTTGCACATCTTGATTCAACCTTCCCTTTTAATGCAGAATCCCTTCGGCCTTAGTCAAAGTTAGGAGCCGAAATATTTCCGAGGCCCTTGGTTTCAGTGCCTGGCCCTAAGTGATGCAGTAAGCTTGTTGGAAAGCAGCAAATTGAACCAGGGTCACTAACATCTTGTCCGCGACCTAACCACTAGACCATCTTTCTGTTCCAGTCTTGTGCCTCACCTCCACTTGCACCAGTGACCTCAACCTGCTGCTGCAGTGGTCTCCGGGGGGAGGGGCTTGCAGGATCTAAGCCTTGATGAATGCCTATGCCCAGACACAGCTCTTCAATCGACTCCATTCTGAACATCTCATGCTTCCTTTACCAGCATATTGCTCCTTTTCGGGACTGCTTCCAAGCTTCTAGAGAGATGCTCTCCAGAGCCATTCATCAGAGGAGCCTGAACGTTTATTCACTCTCCTTGCACTGAAATAAAACCATCAGCCTCCAAAGTTCGTTTCTATGCTATCGATTCTGCCTTCCAAGGAAATTTAAAGGCTGTCATGGTCAGCTGCTACAGAAGGCAGAGCCATTTATCAAGTTCTGATTTGTTCCATGTAGCAACAGGAGTCAAGATTCAAACCTAAAAATAAAATTTAAATTCTAGTTATTAATTCTAGTCATGAATATTAATTATATTAATAAAAGATAAGCATATTCATGCCTCTACTTCTTTCTCTGAGAGCTAAAGTGCCTGGGAATTCAGGGCTTTCTTCTGCTTAAGTACTCTGTTTCCTTAGCACAAAACGTTTAATTTTAAACGAAAGTGTAATTTAATGATGGTCTCTTTAATTCTAGGTTTAGAATAGCAAAATTTTCACTTTTAGTTGAAAGGGCCTAGTGTTATGCTTAGGTACAAACTGGCAAAGTGTTCCTTCCAAACATATATATTAGAAATGCTGTGGAATTTTCCAGAATGACTTACTGATGAAAAATGCAATTTCCATAGAAAATCTGATTTTGCTGAAATATTTTGATTTTCCGTTGGGCTGATTTGACCCAAACCAAAACATCTCAGTTTGTTGACGTGTTTAATTTTAAGATCAACATTAAACATTAACTTCAATGGGTACCTAAAAGGATGCTACAAGGAGGAGGGGGAAATTGTTCTCCTTGGCCTCTGAGGATAGGAAAGAAGCAAGGAGCTTAAATTGCAGCAAGGGAGGTTTAGTCTGGACATTAGGAAAAACTTCCTAACTGTGAAGGTGGTTAAACATTGGAATAAATTGCCGAGGGAGGTTGTGGAATCCCCATCACTGGAGAGATTTAAGAGCAGGTTGGATAGGCATCTATCGGGGATGGTCTAGACGGTGCTTGGTCCTGCCATGAGGGCAGGGGTCTGGACTTTATGATCTCGCAAGATCCCTTCCAGTTCTAGTATTCTGTGATTCTATGAAATTTCATTAGCCTTTGGCATTGCCCAGCCTTGTGGGAGTTGTTATTCATGCCCCTGGTAATCCTATTCACCCCAATAGTTCCACAGCTCGATTACATCCAGTGTTTTATTTTGACACTTCCGAATCACAATGCTGGGACTTTCAGTTCTGCGAAAAAGGCTGATATTTCAACTCTTCATCCCAAATTGCGATAAAAACATAGGTTGAAATATTGGCATTTCCCATACAGTTGGAAATTCTGATTTTTGCACTTGTAGGTTTTGTTCATCTCACACATGTGTATAGACCCTTTAGAGCTAGTTGGGGGATTCCAGATGGAATGATTTTCTGGTGGACCACACAGTTTTCATGGAACGGAACTTTTCTGCGGGAATTTTTTTTTTTGGGGGGGGTGAGAAATGCTTGATCTTCCATTGGGAAAATCAAGACAAAATATTTCTTTTTAAGATCTGTTCAGCCCAAATTGGAATATTTCATTTTTTTAAATTAACCTGAAACATTTAGTTTCTAATCAATTTCAACAAACCAGTAAACTGCTTTTGTTATAAGCACATTAGGGAGCTGTAATTTGGGTCTGCATTCCCTCCTATGGCCTGGGCTCCCTGGAGGACTACATCTTCCTAGCATTGCCCTTTGATTTTGCTGCATGGTTCATCATGAAAATCAGATGGCTCTGGACACATTATGGGAGATGTAGTCAGGCCATGGAGCCTGGCCCATAGAGAAGAATGGAGGCCTCAGACTCCTGTACTACAACTCCCATGAGACAATGCGCCACGTGGAAAAATGCAGTTTAATAGTGAACTGGCTCAAAATGAAGCTACTCCTGGTGTTGGCCAGTGTCAGGGAGAGAACTCTTGAACAAGGTTGGCAGGGTTTATGCTCCTAAATCCTTTCTATTATGCTTTGACATACACCAAGCGCCTCCATATAGACTTCCAGTCTGAATGATCTTTTACACGAAGAGAAAAGCAAAACCAATCTAGTTTTATGGAGAGAAAACTCGGTGTGTTTCTCCTCTGCCACAGACTGCATCTCCGGGCAGCTGTTTCCAGCTGAGCAGGAGATCCCAGGAAATGCAAAGATGCAGCTCCCAGGAAAAAAAAGTCTCACCGGTTACATGCATCACACTCTCTGGGTCTGCGTGACCCCCTTTTTCCTGGAATCAACCAGAGAAGGGAGCAGAAACTGCAGTGATGGACGGCTTTTTAAACACTGACGATCGAGGGGATGGACTTGCACAGGGAAGGCCAGGAGCTACACTTTCAAGAATGTTCTGATCCAAGCGTTTGCTTTTAGCTCATCTCTAAAGTTAACCAAGTTCTCATCTCTTTGCACCTGCTCAGTCAGGTGTCTTATTCTATCAGGATTGGGTGACTCATGCCTGGTCCCTCCTGAAGGATGATAGCTTCACACTGAATCTCGTGCGAGTTTGGAGTCCAAATATTGCTTGCTAAGGGGCCAGACTTTTCCCTGGCTGCTACGGAGGTTTTTTTTCAGACTTTTCGTTGTCAGCAGCAGAGGGATCTGGCGGAGGGAGGCGGCTGTCGGTAATGCACTCCCAGCTTTCCGCTAGTCATCATCCCTGTGGCTGCTACGGGGAGGCTGACATGTGCAGCGCTGTGATTTACTCCTCCTCCTCCTGGCCAGGTCCCAGGACAATTTCTTCTCTGCAGCGGCGCAGGCACTCCGCATGGCTAGCTTTTTGCCCAAGCCTCTAAGCTAAGATTTTACGTTGCACCTCCGCTCTGTCGAAGCAGTCGGCTCCTGGAAACCCTTGCTCCGCTCCTTATCCCCTATGTTCTCTTCTTTCTCACACTGAGCTGGTGCCTTCACATCTCTGGGTTTCCTCTGCTTTGGATCTCCCCTAACCTGCTGATAGATACGGTAGCTTCTCTGACCTTACCTGCTCCTTCCCCATTTCTCCTGTGCGCCCACCAGTACCAATATCAGGCTCCTTATCCATTAGGCCCATCGGGACCCAACCCACCTCCCTACCTTCAGCGGATGCCTCATCCACCCTGCTTTTAGTGGGTGCCAGCTCCAGCCCTGAGGAATTGCTGGTGGCTGCCCAGCTGCTCCCAGGCTAGGGACTTTTTTTCTCTCCAGTTTCCCAAAGTTCAAGTAGCTTTTTGTGCTCCTAGATCTCCCCTTGATGAGTCAGTGCTATAGCTGGCTGACTGTAATTCTTTGTAGAAGCCAACCCCCCGCCCCTCAGTTAATGACTTGGGGTGACAGCATAAATTGCTTGGCTTAAATGCAGATATAAAGAAGTATGCTCGTGTAGACATTCATAATAATAATATCGTCGTAGGCACAGGAGAGCGTGGTTTGCAGGCTCCTGTGAGGAATGCCTAGCACTTTGCATCAGTAGATCACTAGGCACTTCACAAAGGTGAAAATGGATCAGGGGCCAAATGGCAAAGATAGGGAAACCGAGGCACGGGTGTTTATCCAAACTCATTGAGCGAGTCAGTGGCAGTGCGAGAATCCGGGTCTCGCGATCCCCAAGTCTATGAAGGACGCACATGGCCGTGATACTTTCTTGATTTACCACCCAGTGGAAGGTTTCTAAACATGTTTTGGCCTCATGCATCTCATTGTCAGGGACTGACTATGCAGGCACCTCATCAGAGACAGAATCCTAGCAGTGGGGGAAATTCCCTTGGAGCTAGAGAGCGTGAAACAACCCCCTGGCGCGAGCTGACACAGCACCAATAGGAAACCGGAAAGTGCCTCCTCCTGTAGGCCCATAATTGGCGTTGAGGCGGAAACAGCAGGTGAGAGGGTCAATGGGATTCCAGATTTGCACCAAAGCATAATTTGGCCCACTGTGCCTCAATGAAAAAAATGAAAAACCCGACTGGCATAAAGCATAAACCGCCTGCCAGGAGAATGCACTGTTTCCGTAGAAACCCCAACAATAGAATCTGACGCTAATCTAACACTACTCGAATCAGGCTGTAGCCTCGGCGTGTTACAAACGCGCTCAGGGTTGCTGTCTAAGTGTGCACTGTAACAGCCTGAGACAATGCACAATGCCAAGGCTGGGAATGGGTGTCTTGCCATAGGCGGTACGACAGCCAGTGATGACAGAGGAATGTTTGGCTTCCACAGATCTCTTCTTCAACGCTCCACTTCAGAACTAAAATAAACAGAAAAGGGAGCTTTGTTTGGTTGTAGGCATTGGGGGGAGAAATTAGTTGTTTCTGAACTCCGATAGTTCCAACATTGGTTACCCTCTACCTGCCCTAGCCCTTTAAAATTCCTGTTGCCCAGCCCAGGGACTTCCACTAAAGTTGCACAGTTCCTGCTTAAAAATCAACTCTTCCTTCCTAGAGGGGCAGGCGGAATTTAAAAGGACCAGGGCAAAACCAGCATCACCAACCCTCCATGTTCAAAAATCCTGGAATGAGACCTCCCCTCCACTTGGTGACTTAACATCCCTCAATTTGATAACTCATTTGTAGTTGCCTTCTGCTTTTTGAGCTGTCAGGGTTCATATTTCACTCTGCAGCCGTGCGGGCTAGAAAGCGACCTTTGCCATGCCAGCTGGCAGTCTCCTGCGATCACAAGACTCCAGGAGTTGGGGCTTTATGACAAGCAAGTATCGTGAGACTCGCTGTAACCCTCCCAGGAGCTGACCAGGAAATGGATGAGTCCCAGGAGCGTGAAGGGGCTAGAGCAGGGGTTTTCAACCTTTTTTTTTTTTTTTCTTTCATGACCCACTTGAAGAAAATGGTTGATGCCACAACCTGACATCATGTGACTGGAGTATGAGCTCCAAGGTGGGGCTGACGATGGGAGCTATGGGCGGGGGGTTCTGGCTTTGGGGGGGCAGGGCTGGGGCGGGAGGGGCTTACCTTGAGCGGCTCCTGGTCAGCAGTGCAGCAGGGGGGCTAAGGCAGCTTCCTGC
>JANRFK010001234.1:122428585-122444465 GCA_030068395.1 Apalone spinifera | reverse complement strand
TAAAAGTTCTTTCTCTTTCCTTTTTATTAACCTGGTATTGGTTAATGGTTGTGTTCTAGTTTGAACGTTAGGGGTGAGATTTCCCAAGTGATCTTTCCCCTGATTTTTGTATCAATACTTGGGTGGTGGCAGCGGAGATTTGATTCCTAAAATCTAGGTTGTTAAGATTTTGGGGGGAAGTTTTATACCAAAGTTTGGTCGATAAGGTTTTGAGGTACTTTTGCTGGCCCCCACTTCTGCATTTATCGTGCCAGAGTGGGGAAGGAGCCACGGCACCCTGGAATGAAGAGGACGGGCTGATTTAGGACAGAGCGTAAATGGAGTCTGAGTCCTCATGTTGAATGTCTTCATGTCAGGGGTTATGCACTTGGCCGTGGACGGCTTGCACGAGAGTCACTGCCAATGTCTGTATTTGCTGTGGAGAACTCTAGTCTTCAGGGCTGTGGTTGGGCCCCTACAAATTACCTCACATTTTCACAGAAAACGAGAGAGAAGCATTTTGCTAGTTTGTCTGAGAAAAGCACCCAGCATGATCCTACCTGGGATTCAATAGGAAGTTCTCTTCCCTGGGTCAGTGCGGAACCAATGCCTTAGCCTGTGGCTGGTGATCATTAAAGCCCTAAGGCATATCCCAGCAAGCTGCAACTTGGGTCATTATATTGTGCCTATTTTAGACTGTAACCTCATCAGGGCAGGGAGTGTCTCTTTTCTGCGTTTGTACAGCACCAAGCATAATGATCTCTGGGTCCTGACTAGGGATCTGAGCGTTACCAAAGTCTCAGAGGTTTAACCAGGTTAGTCTGTTTCTGCAAAAACGAGGAGTCCTGTGGCACCTTAGAGACAAACTGATTTATTAGGGCAAAAGCATTTGTGGGTAAAACCCACTTAATCAGATGAATTTCACTGCTATTACTAAAATTCCCCATGTGTTGCAGCTGGATAAAGTTTTCTTTTCATTCCCTGCCATAAACTGTCCTGTCATGTTTCTGTGCTCTGTTAAAAGGCTGCTACATTGTACTCCAGATAGGGATGTTAAATTTAGAGTAACTGACTAATCACATAGTCGATGCAAATTGCATCGACTATTCGATTAGTCGATAGGGCGCCTCCACCTTTGAAGTGTAGCAACGGTCCTAGGGATGTTGCTACACTTCAAAGGTGAAAGCGCTGCGGGGAGCATGGGGCCAGCGGGGGACTACCCCGCTGGCCCCATGCTCCCCATGGTGTTTCAAAGTGGCAGTGGCCCGTGGAGCCCAAGACCAGCTGGGGACTCCCCCGCTGACCCCGGGGTCCATGCGGCTGAAACATGTGGTGTTTCAAAGTGACAGCACTGCGTGGAGCCCAGGGTCTGGCCCCAGGCTCCACGCGGCACTGCCGCTTTAAAATACCCCCTCCTCTCTCTGCCCACCACTTGCTGCCTCTTTCTGATAGAGGCAGCAAGGGGTGAGGAAGCTGACTAGTCAACTTGACTATCCGATAAGCATTTGCTTATCGGATGGTCGACTAGTCGTTCACATTCCTAACTCCAGAGGTGGCTGCATTTCTGTGGCAGGGTGGATGGAGTGATTACTATATCTAGCACTTACAAAGAACGTGGGTATATATACAGGAATAAAATGAAAGGCTCTGCATAGAAAGCACCCAGTAATAATAAAACAATGACAAACTCTCTTCAAAGAAAGCCCATTTTTCTGCTTAATAATGTGGAACTGACCAACCTGGAGAAGCTACAGAAAATATACTTGTTTTTAATAATCATCTGTTGCTTTGATAATACCTTGCAACTCTTGTGGAAATATTTCAGGTGTCTGTTATTTGCTACATAGTTCCCTTTAATAGCTCTATGTAATGCTTGCTATTAAATTCTAAAAGAGAGAACCTGTTTGCAGAGTTTATTCAGAAAATAATCAGCTTTGGTAACATGGTTAAGAGCAAAATCAATTAATTCTTCTGTTACTAGACAGTCAACTGAAGAATGTGTATTTAAATAGACAGTTTCTCCTGTATGTCTGATTTTTACAAAGCATTAAAACACAGATCATTAAAAAACATCCAAATATAGAAATGTTCATAAAAAACCCTTCCATAAAATGAAGAAGAACCAGAATGTAAGAAATGCAAATTCATAGACATTCATTGCATGACTAATGTATCTGTGATGAACTGAGACGGTTCAGAAGCCAAATGACAAGGATTCTATGTAATATCAGACTATGGAGGATCATACAATAAACATGAGTGATGGTTATGATGAGTAGGATTTTGCTTATATGCTAAACTTATATTACTAAGTTTAGATCTTTCCTTTCTTAAAATACAAAAATTGCTCAGTCCAATTAATATAGTTACCTAGCCAACTCTGCAAATGGGCAATCGTGCTATGCTGTTAATCTAAGTTTGGAACTTTTTAATTGTACGTATAAATCACATAAGGATGTTCACCCAATTATAATTGAGGTTACCTGTATGGATTTTAAACCACCCACCACTTAATGAAAAAGGCTTTGCAAATGGTTTTAGAATAATGATCATGATTAACACTTGCATAAGGCCCATTCATGCTCTCATTGATGTCAATAACCAGACTTCAGTGATGACAGGACTGGGCCTAGTGGTTAACATCTTCAGAGTGCTTTATAGATTAATAAGGCCTTATCTACACTGGCACGTTTTGTCGCCAAAAACTGCCTTTTGTAAACAAAACAGCGAGGGTGTACAAACGACAATGCAACTTTTGTTGGGAAAAACACCCAGTTTTGGCGACAAAAAACTTCATCCCATGAGAGACTTTTGCCTTTTCTCCTCCCTTTATTGTTGACAAAGAACCAGGATAGACTCTGTTGTTTGTTTGTTCCACCAGTATTACACAATGCCTGCCCTGATGGCTGTGCTCAGTGTTTTGTGGTTTCTGATGCCCTGCAGGCATGAACCTCTCCCCTTTCAAAGCTCTGGGAAGTATTGGACAGCTGAGTGAGCTGCTCCATTCGGGGAACAAAGAGCAAATCAATGGAGTGCTCCTGTTCTGCCCTGCTAGGAACACAGCAGCAGGCAGATGGCTGCTGCACTGGGAGAGCTGGAGAGACGGCTGTGCTGCCTTGACATTCCTTAGCACAGAGAGCTCCCAGAGCTAGGAGGGAATCCCAAGGACCTGGTGTGGGGTGGCAGCAGGGGTCATCCTCCCTACTCACACATGGTGGCAGGATCTGGAGTGATGCAGCACCAGCCAGCTGCACTCCGCTGCCCTCTCCTAGCCAGGTCACTCCACATGGTGACAGGAAGCAAAGCACCCCGGCACCAGCCTGCTCCCCTGAGCCCAGCATCACTCGGGGGAGTGGAGCGGGTGAGAGCTGGGTTGCTCCTCTTGCCACCGCCATGGTGAAGTGGAGCTGGGAGACGGCAGTGGAGTGGAGCAGGTTGGGGTCGGAGCTTGGCCTTCCCTTTTGCACTCACCACAGCAGGAAGAGACAGAATGACCCAGCATCCTGCTCTGCTCTGCTTCCCACCACTGCTGTGAAGAGAGGTGCAGTGGGGTGGGAGAGGGTGATGAGATGAAATGGAGTGGAGCAAGCTTCTGGGACGCTGTGGCTCACACCACCACGGTGAGTGCAGGGGAGAGGGGTTGGCTCCTGATGCCATCCTGTACCAGACCCCCTGACTCATGTTGCTTGGGGAGGGTAGCTTCAGCAAGGGGGCAAGCAGGGGTGGAGCAGAGTAGGGACGGGGCTTGGGGAAAAGGTGGAGCAGGGTGGGGAGGGGTGGAACTGGGGTGGAGGTGGAGCAGAAGTGAGGTAAGGCCTGTGGTGGGTGGGGGGTTGCCCTGTGCCCCGTGCCTGGAGCACTGATGGGGGGTGGCTCAGGTCCCATGCCTCCCCCCCTCGGGATGGCCCTCTCCACAAATGTAATTGTGAAGGAAGAAATATGGGACTTAGTAGTGCTAAAAGAAACAACCCATGTTATTGCCATAAAGAAATAACTTGACAAAGCACCGACAAATACCAATGTATGACTGGATTAACTTATCAGTGTTGCAACAGGTAAAGCACCTGCAATTGTGGGGGAAAAAAATTAGGCCTTCTTGGACTTTTGAAAAATGATCCCACATTTCCAGGGTTTCTCCCTGTTCATTGCATCATCCATCATGAACATCTCATGGGCAGATATTTCAAGTATGAGAATGTTACAAAAACAGTCCTGGAAAATGTCAATTTCATCCACTGGAAGAAAAAGACTCATTGACAGGTCAACAGTGTAATTGAAGAGCTAGAACTTGAAGACAAAGCTGACAACATTGCTTTCTATTGTTTTGTGAGGTGGTTATCAACCCGGAATGTCTTAGGTAAGTTTGTGGAACGGTGGGAGCCTATCAATGCTTTCCTCGAAGAAAAGGGAAAATTTGCCCCACAACTGAAAGATGAACAATCGTAGCAGGATCAGATGTTTTTCACTCATATTATGCAATATCTGAAGACTCAATATGGCATCCCCAGGTAAGGGTAAGATTGTTTTGGATGTTACTGAGAAAAGGCCAACATTTCTGCAAAGAGACATATTGTCAAGAGACTTCAACCACTTTCCTCATCTCTTAAACACATTCCCTGAAATCAAAGTAGACGATAACAAACTCAAGGAATACAGAGGTACATTACAAGGACTGCTTGATGATTTTCAGACCAGGGTTGAAGATTTGCAGAAGTTGAAATCCTGCTTCACCTTTCTCGTTAACCCATTTGTAGTGATCAGCAACGGCTGTCTGATTCCCAAAACTGTGGTTACAGAAAAAACTACTGTAAAAATGGAACTACTGGAACTCCAGAAAGACCAGGATCTAAAGATGCATAAGTCACGGTGTACAATTGAGTTCTGGAAGCAAGTGCCAGCAGTGTGATTTATGCCATCATGTGCCAGCAATGTCCCTCTGCAATGTATATTGGCAGACTGCTCAGTCAGCCAAAGAATCAATGCCTACAAATCAGACATCCGACATCTTCACAAAGAAAAACCTGTTAGATTAAAATGTAGACTATCTGGGCATTCCCTTGAAGACCTGACAAGGTGCGTCTTACTTCAAAGAGACTTTAACACCAGATTACAGAGAAAAACTTCAGAGCTTTCATTCATTCTTAAATTTGACACGTTACTAATGGGCCTTAATAAAGATGCTAATTACCTTACACATTACAAAGACAGCTTCCCCTAGTAGAACTTTTGATAGTCCTAGTAACTCCAGATTAGCCACTCATTGACTTACAATAAGATATTTCCTCCTTCCCTCTCTCTCGCCCCACCTTCTGTTCTAAAATCTGATTTGTTAGTTTATAATGTGTTCACTTTCTTCATTGTATTCCTTTGTTATATATGGTCATGCCAATTCTCTTTCAGAATATGATCTGAAGAAGTGGGTCTGGCCCACAAAAACTCATCACCTAATAAACTACCTTGTTAGTTGTTAAAGTGCTACATATTTTTTCCTTTTGTTTTATCTACATGTTTTGTTAATCTTTAAAGTACTACCAGACTATTTGTTGTTTTTTAAGTTTTTTCTGCTGGTTTCTTAACTCATAGGTTTCTCCTTTTGTCCCTTTTCTTCTCTTACCAATTTTCTACAATTTCAATCAACTTTCCCTTTCTTCCAGTTGTTATATATATTATTTTTATGGGTGCTATCACTTTGTCTGTAAAACCAGGTCAATGCAGGGTGTACTGATCTAATCAAAATGATTTTAATCATGGTTTAAATCAGCTAGAAGAAAAGCTTTATTTAAATAATTGTGTTTAATCTTGTTTTGCATTTGTACTTTTTAGCTATTTCTCCAAAGAAAGGTTGACACTCATTGCTTGGTAACCATTAAAATATGTTGATTTGCAACTAAATACAGGCTTTACACTATAGTTGGTTCTTTTTGTTAAGCAGCAGGATTCATTATATGTATTGTGACAGAGTTGGGCTAGAGGGCTACAGAAAAGAGGTTAGGGAAAATATATTAGCCCCAGATTAAATAGGTTCCTGTTCCCAGGGTAAACTAGGAAGGGCTAACCCAGAACCGGCAGGAACCCGCTAGAATCAATCAGGGCAATCAGGCCAATTAAAGCATTTGGAGCCAAGGAGGAAGTTTTTAGAAAGCAAGTGAATCAGATTAATCAGAACACCCGGATCCAATTAAGAGCCAGTTGAAACTGGTTAAAAGGGCTCCTCTTCTATTTGCTCAGAGTGTGTGGGGGAGTTTAAAGAGAGAAGGAGCTGTGGAGAGTCAGAGAGGAGAAAGTGAAAGCAGGTACCAGGTGAAAGGTGCGGGGGAAGGCTGTGGGGAAGTGGCCCAGGGATTTGTAGCTGACATGCAGTGGTTATCAGAGACATTACAGACACCTGCTATCACAGGGCTGGAACCCAGAGTAGAGGCAGGCTCAGGTTCCCACCATGACCAGTTCCCCCATTCCAGTAGTAGAAAGAGACTACCTTGGTACAAGGGTTTATCCTACCCTGTACCACTGGGATGTGCCACAGAGACTATGACATTTGATTGCCCCTCTTTTCCCCATGCTGGCCAATAATGAGAGTAGCTCCACAAACAGTGAGGCTGTGTCTAGACTGGCGCGATCTTGCGCCAGAGCTATGCAAACGAGGCTCGGGGCAGAATATCGCTGAGCCTCATTTGCATCGCTAATGAGCTGCCATTTTTGCGGAACAGGCTCTTGCGCAAGACGGGGCTGTCTACACTGCCCCTTCTTGCGCAAGAAAAACCCTCTTGCGCAAAGCCGGTATGCCTGAAAATAATCAGCATAACGGCTTTGCGCAAGAGGGTTTTTCTTGCGCAAGAAGGGGCAGTGTAGACAGCTCCGTCTTGCGCAAGAGCCTCTTCCATGAAAATGGCAGCTCATTAGCTATGCAAATGAGGCTCGGCGATATTCCACGCTGAGCCTCATTTGCATAGCTCTGGCACAAGATCGCGCCAGTCTAGACACAGCCTGAGGTGGTGTCTAAATTGAGGGCTGCTATGAACCTCTAAGGTGTGTAATCCACCTGAAAACATTGGCTCTACCAAGGTTGAGGAGGAGTTTTGTCACACTATACACATCAAGTTAAGCAATGATATAGCTTAACATATACTTATTCAGACTGTTTTCCACATTGTGTATTATATTTTGAATGATGTATTTCTTATTTACTAGGTGATTAATTTTTTACTCATGATTTGTCAGATTGTTTGGATGAAAACTGGAATTCAATCAAAACTGCACAAAACCAGTGTTTTAAAATTGGTTTTTATTAGTTAACTAACGCTCCTTGAAATGTGCTAGAAAGCCCAAGGAAAAAAGTTGCCCAACACTGTCTTGAATTTCAAACAAACTCATTTATCAAACACAGAAAGTTGTAACTATAGCTAGTGAATTGAACTCGTTTCTGGTCGCCAGGTGCATCAAGGTTTTAGAACTTGTACATCTTGGGCTTTTCCGTCTTGTTTTATTGCTAGATTAGAAGAAGCATGGTCAGCAGGTATAATTGGCCAGAAAAGGCTCTGCCTTCTGACTCAGGTGAGGAGTCGGGCGGGGATGGTTTTGCTTTATTATGCCCCATGCAGGTTCTGGTGCAGCTGAGTAGCAAATGCCGCTAGCCCAGAAACTGTATGACAGGGGTGGGGAAACTTTTTTGGTTCAGGGGCCACTGACCCACAGAAAAATCAGTCGGGGGCCGCACAAAAGTAAGAAGCAATATGAGAAGGCCCTGACTGAGAAGAAGAAAGACGCTCCCCACATTCCCCTCACACACCAGAGCCTATGGGGTCCCAGGCTGGTAGATTTTGTGTGCTCCAGCCCTGTGGGTGGGTGGCAGGAGGCTGGAGCGCCAGCATGGGCTCCCCAACGTAGGGCAGGATCCGTAAGCCTCCATGGGCTGGATTCAGGCAAGCTGGGGACGGCATCCGGCCCCCGGACCTGAGGTTCCTCACCCCTGTAGTATAGTGTATATAAAAAGTGTCTTCTGGACCTGAGTCTCAGAGACACTTTTCCCTGGGTGGCTTGGTCTGGGTGAGAGGAGGCGCGGTATGGCTGCAGCTGACTCGAGACTCCTCCAGGTAGGTGGGGGTCTTGGGGCTTTGCTCGACCTGGGGCTCCTTTAGATAGGCTGGTGGGGATTCAGGGTGGGGGGGGGCACTCGGGCCTCCACCGGGGTGAGAGGATAAGGGGAGGAACCATAACTAGCCTTCTCAAAGGTGAACCCCACTCAGCACCCATGAAAACAAGCTTTTCTGCTTTTTCTACTCCCAGTTGATTACTTAACTTTGAACTAGTCATTGAACTGAACTAGTTGAAATAGCTGAAGTGAACCTGCAGACTTAATACTTCAACAACTTCTGGTTGCAGTTGCTTAGCTAGTGACTTCCAGCAGGTCAGTGGTTTGACTTTCTTTAAAACTTCAGCCACAAACGTTTACTGCTTAATACTATTTTTTTATTTAATTCAAATTAAGTTTAGGCATTAACATAGGTTGCCATACATCTATTTAAAATTAAATGTGACATTTAAAAAAAAAGTCTTTCATTTACAGTTTTTAAGAATCCAATTTAAATAAAAATCTAAGTTTTGATTTTATTTTTTTTTATCCATCATGCTTCAAGGGCCTGCAAAGGGTTAGTCTATATGGATCCTCTGAAGGATCAGGTCCAAACTAATAAAAGGATGAGTTCTGCAAGGTGATACCAAAGGGAGTTGAGGGTAGGATATTTGGTCTTTATTTCACAGAGCTTGGATGGCAGTGCCTGATGATGCATTTGGTGTCTTGAGTTGGAGCATACCATTGCAGAAAACAAAAAAGGTCAGGTCTACACAGGGGGAGAAAGTCAACTTATGATATATAACTCCAGCTACAAGAATTTATAACTCCTTAAGTCAAATTTCTGTGGTATCTTGACAGCGGGAGGTCGACAAGAGAAATTCTCTTGTTGACTTCCCTTACTTCTCACGACCATGTGGAGTACCAGAGTTGACGGTTGATTTAGTGGGTCTTTACTAGACCTACTAAATCGAACCCTGGAAGATGGATCTCTGGAACATTGATCTCTGGGCAAGTATAAAGAATGCCAAATTGAAAGGATAAATAGTATACCAACAGCCATGGTCATAGCCTAAGAATTCATCCCTCTATCAATTGTTTGGCAGAAAGACTTTCGCAAACAGTCATTTCACAGACTGTGCTGGGATTATTTAACTATCAGGCCCTGTGTGTTCAAAACCCACCAGCACAGTTGGCACAAACCAGGTCCTTGCTGGCAGTCTTATTCAGCACAGAAATTGAAGGTCTAATGGGTTATGGAGACCAAACAACCCTCTTAACCTTTAGAAGTGACTGCAGGTAAGAGTTAAAGCATATTGACTGGAATCATGGCAGATGCTTGCATTGCTGTTACTATCCTTATTCTCTGACTAAAGGAATGAGTTTGTCTTCCAGACCTGCCAGTCAGATGCCTTTCCCCTCCATTAAATTCACTTATTTTTTCTTTTTTTAAACTTAGTACATAGCCCCCAAAATGCCATGTTTTAGCTTGACAGGAGGTATATTAAGGCAGCTAATTTACCAATTCAAAGGTTATTCCCTACAGATGCTTGCCAGAAATGTTACTTTTGAGTTGTGAACTTTTGATTTCATTAAGGAAAAGCTTATACCTTCAAACATTATCTCAGCAGGAAAATCCACAATTAGTTTTACATTTTCCATAAGGAACTTTCTTCGATTCGTGTGAAATCTGGAGAAAAACTCTATAAGTCTATCATAATTTCCTCACTTTTTTGCTCACGCGTTAGAAATGTTGTGTGGGCAGATTTAATAGGCTCTTACTAGCATCCTGCTGAGGATAAGGATTGCATAATGTGTGACTCAAGATATCTGGCTCGAATCTGTCACTGAAACACTCACTGGAGCTGTATTATCAGATGTTGGGTAGAATACCAATAAAGAAATAGAAAGGCTTTGGAGCCAGGATATCAGCATGCACCCTTGGTCACTGGGAAAAATTCTCTATAGAATTCTCTTTTGCCTGCAATCAGAGGGGGTCAACGTTTTTCATTCCTAGTGCTTACATGACGCCTCGCCTGATTTCTAGCCAAAAAATCCAGTATTTTGTTGTTTTATACCACCTTTTATCCTAGAAGAAATCCAAAGCTTTGCAAATTTTAATTCTCACAATATGAAGAGATTAGTCCTCCCTTCATACAGAGAACTGAGACATAGAATAATGAAATGAATTGCTTAATTCCTCATAATGAATCATTAATAAAACTCAGAATAGAACGAGGAGTTTTGGCCCCTGCCCTGTGCTCTCTAGATTACACTATGGCAGTACATTTTCATTTTTCTGGACAATGCTTTTTTTACATGTCTGAGAATAAAGGAAAACTCTTCAGAGGGCAAATTGTAATAACTTGTAAATACTGGAGATGCATTGACAAATTTGACTTTGAGATGGAAGGTAACTTTACTTGTCAGAAATTCTGCTAAATTCCTGTCTAAGGTTTTGAGTTTATTATGAGCAGAGTAAAAGGAAGAAAATATCTGAGAATCAAATATCTGGCATTCAAATCCTCCCTTTTGTCTTGTCAGGTGTCTTTGATCACCATTAAAATAGTAGGTCAATATTCTAAGGCAGGGGTGGGTAACCTCAGGCCCAGGGGATGGATTGCGGCCCCCAAATTGCCTGGATCCGGACCTTGAGGCTCAAGGCTCCCCCTCAGTATTGGGGAGCTGCAATGGTGCTCCAGCCCCCCAAGGTTCTGCTGTGCAAGGGGAATATGGGGAATGTCTTTTTCCTTCTCAGGCGGGAGCCATGTCTGTGAGAGTTTGGTGGGTTTTTTTGTGTCTTGCTTGTGTGTGGCTCCTGAGTGATTTTTCTGTGGGTTAGCGGCCCCCAAACCAAAAAAGGTTCCCCACCCCTGCTCTAAGGTAATATCCCAAACCAAATTGCCTCTTGGATGCCTACCTCACTTGAATTAACACAGCCTCTGCAATGTGCTCAAGATCACTCCAAACATTTCAGCTTGTGTGACTAAAGTTGTCTGCTTAATAGGGATGTGAAAGGTTATCTGATTTGCTGGTTCCAGAAAAGGGCAACAAAAATGATGAGAGGTTGGAACGGGTTCCATATGAAGAGAGATTAAAAACACTTGGACTTTTTATCTTAGAAAAGAGGAGACTAAGAGGGGAGGGGATAGGATAGCAGTCTATAAAATCATGACTGGTGTAGAAAAAGTGAATAAGGAAAAGTGATTTACTTATTCCCACAATATAAGAACTAGGGGTCACCAAATGAAATGAATAGGCAGCAGGTTTAAAACCAACAGAAGAAAGTTTTTCTTCACTCAGCACCCAGTCAACCCTGTGGAACTCCTTGCCAGAGGATGCGGTGAAGGCCAGGACTTTAACAGGGTTCAAAAAAGACCTAGATAGATTTATGAGGTCAGGTCCATCAATGGCTATTAGCCAGAATGGGTAGGAATGGTGTCCCTGGCCTCTGTTTCTCTGGAGGTAGGTGACAGGGGTGAGATCACGTGAGGATTACTTGTTGTGTTCCCTCCCTGTGGGGTATCTGGTATTGGCAGACAGGACACTGGGCTGGATGGACCGTTGGTTTGACCCAGTGTGGCCGTTCTTATGTTCCAGTTAACCGTTAGGGGCTGAAACACCTCCCTGCTTCCCCTGAACAGGGGACTGCTCCAGCCCACCACAAACCCTGTCCATGGCAGGCCCAGCCTATCCCCTCCCCCTGCCATAGGTTACACTCCGTGGCTCCCTGGGAGAGGAAATCTTAGTCCTTACACAGTGCCTGCAATGACACCTCAGTTAATCCTCCATCCCGAGAGGCGGCTTCACTGTGCCAACCCTGCTCGCGGGGAGGCTTCATTGAAGGCACTGTAACGAGAGTAAGATTTTTAGTGGTTACGTGGTTGCCTTTTTAAATGTAAGGTGCTGACATTGCCCTATTAAGCCCCATAGAGGCATGGGTAGAGGGTATCCAAACGGCCTCACCTGGCTCAGCTCTAGGGCTGGTGGCTCGGCTGCAGCGGGGGGGCTTGCCAGTCAGGGTACAGTACAAATCCAGCCCCGAGCCAAGCCTGCTGGCCCGCTCTTCAGACTTGGGGCAGGCTGTGGCCATGCTGCTCACTGGGGTCAGGGCGGGCCACCCGCCGGTTCTTGTGGCCAGGGGAAGGCTTCAGCTGTGCTGCCTGCCAACACACCAGGACAGGGGTAGGCTTTGGCTGCACCGGGCCGGGGCTGGCGGGGGACATTACTGTGGGGCAGGGAGGGGGCAAAGGACAGCAGCCACATTGCGGGGGGGAGGGAGAGGTGATGGGGTTAGGCTGGGCTGGGCCAACAGCGGCTATGGGGGAAGAGGAGGCTTGGACTCTGGTGAGCGGGGCTGGGGGGGGCTTGCTTCCCCAAGCTAAAGGGATCACCCACCGCCCATTCATAGCGGCTTTGACTCTGGCTACCTTAGGAAAAAAATCTTGCTCTTTGAGCTCCATCTTTCGTAGCTTCCAAAGCCATTGTGCTGGTCTAACCCTGATCTGCTGTACAAGACAATCCATAGAACCTCCCCCAAAATAATTCCTTGAGCAGATCTTTTAGAAAGACAGTCAGTCTTGATTTGTAAATGGTCAGTGATGGAGAATCCAGCATGAACCATAAGAATCTTACAAATTAACTTCCTCTCAATGTTTTTGCGCACTGTTCAGTTTCCATCTCATATACACAATAACCTTCCAGCAGTGTCTACTCTGCTGAGCGGAATGTAGCTTTGTTATAATGACTGACCCATGTTAATGACACATTTGTTGTGAAGATGAACGGGAGAATTTGTTTCATAAATGAACTAAGTTATGTTTTCGTCTATGGAGTCTTGCTGGAATTTGCTCGTCCTGACACTGAAATGACCCGTGATTTCATTGGATGATGAAGAAAGTCTTTTTTTTTTATTGTATTGGTACAGATAGCTTACGGTCTGATGTATATTAGTTGCAGCCCTGCTGGTGGTACCAGCAGAAGACTCTGAAGTTGTAGAGATAACAGATGAAGATATTCATAACTTTTGTGCTTGTGACAGAGCGGTTGTCTCATCCTGAGTAATAAAGGGTTAAACATCTCATGGAGGCAGCAACAATCGGAAAAGGGCTTGAGATAACCAATCGGGACCTAGCTGGGCTATATAAATAGGTGGCTACCCAGCAAGAGCTTAGTCTCTTCTCCAGCTTTGGAGGGCAGGGACCAAGCTCCCTACTAGGAAGGTACCTGGAACAGGGCTGTGTTGGGAATGGTCAGGGGTCAGGGGAATCTCTGGCCTGACCAAGGCCCAGGCAGAGGCTCTGCTACAAGGGCCTGAAATGGCTGTAGGGTTGCAGAGGGGCAGCCAGGGTAGAAATAGGCAGCAGGTATAAACCCACCTGGACAATGATAAATAGCCAGTTCAGAGTGCAGTTTGTGCTTGAGGGGGAAGGAGCTAGATGAAGAACAGCAGTAGGTCACTGCAGAAAGTGATGGGTTTAGAGGTAACCCGGGTCTCCTATGGAGCAGTACCCAGGGGAAGGGCACTGCAGTCTGGAAGGGATGTGGGTTCGGACAGGTGATACAGAAGAGGAGGCAGGTAACTGCATAGTGTCCAGAAGGGGGCACTTCAGAGCTGCGGTAAAATAGCAAAGTCACTCACTCACTGAATGTTACTCAATGCACTGTATTAAAAAACCGAGATTGTAAATTTAAGATTTTTTCCTATTATAGCTGTTCACTCCACTGTTTAAATGATATCATTTATTCTAAACTCAGTTTTAAAGGGAAAGTAATTTAATGAATCATAAGGATTGTTTAAATCAATTTAAACACTTATCTCAGCATCATACAAAACAGTTTGGAAATTATTATTGTAAATGCCTAATAAAATTTTATTTTTAAACAGCAAATCTTCACCTTGGATGTTTGATTATACTGAGAAATAAAAATCATTTCAAAAGTCCAAGAGTAACGGCAAAAATGTAATTGATACTCTTCCAACAAACTAATGCACTATGCATATTTTGAATACACACTTTTTCAAATGCGTAAATCAGTAAAATAATCCCCACAAAACACAAATTTCCAACAAATATCTAAAGTATAATTTACTCGCATAGTAATATACAGTAGGCAGCCCATCAGAATGGGGCAAAAATAAGTTTACTAACACACTGATCTGGATAATTCAGACATGTCTGTATCATCTGCAAAGTCACTTCTTCTGAGGAGCATTTTTCATGATGTTGTTTCGTTCTCACAACTAAGAATATAAGAACGGCCATACTGGATCAGACGAAAGGTCCAGCTAGCACAGTGTCCAGCTTCCTGAGTGGCTAATGCCAGGTGCTCCAGAGGGAATGAACAGAACAGGGATTCATCAAGCGACCCCTCCCCTGTCACCATTCTCAGCTTCTGACAAACAGGAGCCAGGGACACCATTCCTACCCATACTGGCTAACAGCCATTGAGGGACCTATCCTCCATTATTTATTTCTTTTTTTGAAGCCTGTCAAGGTCCTGGTCTTCACAACCTCCTCTGGCAAGGTGTTCCACAGGTTGACCGTGTGATGTGTGAAGAAATACTTCCTTTTATTTGTTTTAAACCTCTTAATTTCATCGGGCGACCCTTAGTTCTTGTGTTACAGGAACAAGTAAATAACTTTTCTTTATTCACTTTCTCCCCACTTGCCATGATTTTACAGACCTCTATCACCCCCCCTTAGTTTTCTATTTTCTAAGTTGAAAAGTCCCAGTTTTATTAATCCTGCCACATATGCAGCCATTCCAACCCCCTAATCATTTCTGTTGCCCCTTTCTGAACTTTTTCCAATGCTTATATATCCTTTTTGAGATGAGGCAACCACATCTCCATACAGTAGTCAAGATGTGGGCGTACCATGGATTTATATAGAGGCAATAAGATAGTCTCTATCTCTTTTTCAATGATTCCTAATATGCTTTTTTGAGTGCTGCTGCACATTGAGTGGATGTTTTCAGAGAACTATCTGCAATGACTCCGAGATCTCTCTGTTGAGTGGCAATAGCTAATTTAATCCCCATCATTTTATATGCATTTCTGGGATTATGTTTTCCAATATGCATTACAATATTGCATTTATCAGCATTGATCAGGTGGGAAGTCCTCCTGCTGGACCATCGATATTGCCCGACCGGCGTGTCCTAGATCTGGGAGGTTCAACCTGTATTGCATCCATGGCATCAAGAACCACAAATACAGCTGGTGCCACACAGCAGCTTCACGTTGCAGCCAAGGCCCCCCCCCCCCAGGTGGCAAACGGTGACCTTCCCCGGGGAAAGGCACTTAAATGTGCCACAGGTACTGTCCTACTGCAAACTGGATCCCTGCCAGCTCTTTAACTAGCTCCCTGCTGGCTTTTGCGGCAGCTCATCCAGGTCTTGCCAGAGCTGCGCACCAGGGTGCACCCGCCTCTGTCACCTCTGGCTGGCCCCCTTGCAGTCGTGCCAGGTGAACAGGGGGTGCCAGGCCACCCTGTTGCAGACACGGTGCCACTGCTAGGGCGGTGCTGGGCATGGGGCTGTGCAAAGGGCAGGGCAGGGCAGTGCACGGCTAGCTGCTGCAGGGGTCGCCCTGCGGCAGCAGCGGGCGGGTCACGCAGAACTGACATCCGGGCACTTCAAGCCTCCAACGAGCCGCTCCACGCCGCGGCGCGCGCCCAACGGCTGTGCCTCGCGCTGCTGACGGAGTCGCGCCCTCCGCCCCTCCCCGCGTCCCAACGGCTCCCGCCGTCTCGAGTCCCCGCCCTCCTTTTGTCCGGAGCGAGAGTCCCTAACAACGGGCCTGGGAGGCGGCCGCGCATGCGCAGCTTG
>JANRFK010001234.1:122408892-122428485 GCA_030068395.1 Apalone spinifera | reverse complement strand
GGTAGGAGGGGAGGCTTGGAGCCGCCTGGCCCAAGGCGGGTGGTGAGCGCCCTGGCGGTGCCCAGATGCTGTGACGATGGGCCTGTGGTTAGAGCCCTTCCCCCCCGGAAAATTTCAGGCAGGTGGGTCATTGGGGCTGGCCTGGGGCAGCATTACATCGCTGGCTACGGCTTGGCCAAAGTGCAGCCCCGCTGGTTTTGGGCACCTCCGTCCTTGGGCGGTTTGCAGCGTGGGACCTCTGCTGCCTGGTGTCCAGAGCTGCAGAGAGTAGGGATGTAAAATGCCATGGCATGGGTTAACTGGTTATATGTGACCTTTATGTGGCATATAACCAGGAAACCGATTAAGGTGGGGGCTGCTCCAGGGAGCGGCTCTAGCCCCTGCTGATTGGGAACTGGTAAGGGATATTTTTAATTTTTCCATCCATGTGCAAATTGAATTTTGTTACATGCACCAGGGCATGTGCTGATGTGCACCACCAATATAACGCATGCTGCTGGCAGCTGTGGGCACTCTGCTAAGCTGCTGGGTGGCATCAGAATCTGTCCTGGGCAGCCACTCAAGCACTCAGTTTAAAGGGAATACTGCTGGTAATCATCACCCATTAAGAGTGATACTTAGCGGTTAATTGGTTAGACTTTCAAATCACTAGTGCAGAGCACTCAAGTCTACAACTGAAATCAATGGGGTTCAGAACTGCAGCAAATAAAACCTCACTGTCTCAAATTGGGCTCCCATAATAAATATGCAGCTGTTAGAAACGGGCCTCTGTATATATGTGGATGAACACCCATGTTTCTTACTATAATATGGGATTGATATTGCATGGCTGCTACAATCCAAGGAAGTTTTAAAAGTCTAATTTACTTTTCATTGTCATGGTGTTTTTTTACTTAGGTTTTCCTTTCAACTTTGCCAGTGAAAATAGATAGGTGGATTTCACTTTCTGTCTCTCATGCCCTGAAGAGAATCACATAGAAAAGGTTTCAAACATTTAAGCGCCTGAGTTGTTGCATGCTTTTGCAGGGTCAAAACTCTGAGTGGGCTGCAGATTCTTCAAGGTGATGTTTTCTTTAGGATTTGAACATTTTCTCTTACTGTTAGGCTTTGTAACGTAAAAAAAAAAAATTCTAAATTTGTGTCTAGGGATCTGATCCAAGTTCTTTTAATTTTAATCCCAGTGTAAATTTAGAGTTGGGAGGGAGGGGAATTGAGCATTAGCCCAAAGGAAAAGGACAACTTGGGTATGATGGCAAGCATTTTTCTTTTTAGTTTTAAGTGTGATATTTAAAAAAAAAAACTACACTAGGTTTGTTTCAGTTGTAAACAGGGACAATGTACCCCAAGTATGTAAGCATTTGTCGTTGGAGTCACAATATGGAAGACAAGCACTTACAGGGTATTTGAGTGGGAGTCAAAATAACTAACTATAGCTGTCTAAAACAGGCAAAATTTAGTCTTTTGCAGTTTCTTTTATGAAGTTTGCTTATATCTGGAACAAGCAGAGGACAAAATAGATGAATGAATAGTTCTGGTTACTCACTACTATACTGTAGGATTGTGGCAGTTATGCCAGTGATAAGCAGTAAAAAAGAAAACTGTAGTAGATCTAAAAGTGAAGCTCAGAATATTTGGACTTGGCTTAATAACAGCAGCAATCCACTCTAGAATGAGAGCTCAATGTTAATCACCTGGGATGAAATGCTGGGTCCATTTATTCAAAATTTCTTATTCAGTCAAAACTGTTTTTGAAGTCACTGCTGTAATGTAATTGGTCATAGAGATTCCTTTGAGACTGTCACTTGATCTTGCTGAAATACCACTGAACCTACCTATCTGCTTGCTTTCTGGGGCACCCTATTAAACAGTAGTTCTAATTAGAAATGTTAAGGACTAGTCAACTATCTGATAAGCAAATGCTTATCAGATAGTCAACAGGATAGTCAACTAATTGCTTCCCCCCCCCATGCTGCCTCTGTCAGATAGAGGCAGCAAGAGGGGCAGAAGTGGGGGGTACTTCAAAGCGGCAGCACTGCATGGGTCCTGGGCTCTGTGTGGCGCTGCCCCCTTTGGAATGCTGGGGATCAGGTGGGGACTCCGGGCTTTGGTGCAGCATTTCAAAGTGGCACTGCCGTGTAGAGCCTGGAATCAGCTGCGGAATCCCCAGCTAACCCTGGGCTCCGTTTGGAGTACCAGCTTTAAAATGTACAAGAATCCTCAGTGGGGGCTCTTGCGCATTTCAAAGAGGAAGCACAGGTTGGAGTCGGGGGCCAGTGTGGGATTCTGAGTCCCCTGCTGACCCCAGGCTCTATGTGGGTGCTTCTGCTTTGAAATGCACAAGAGCCCCAGCGGGGCTCCAACGTGGAGCCCAGAGTCAGTGGGACTTCCCACTGGCCCTGGGCTCCATGCAGAGTTCCAACTTTGAAATGCACAACATCCCCGCATCCATGGGGCTCTTGTACATTTCAAAGGCAGAACGGATGGAGTAGTTGATGTAAATTTCATCGACTACTTGACTAGTAAATTACTAGCTAGTTAACATCCCTAGATCTAATCATCCTATTTCACAGACTGGAATGCCTCCCAATCTGGGCTCAATCCTTTCCCCGTTTAGTCGTAGATGTTTCCAGAAGCCATCTTGGGTGGTAAGCGAAGGTATCTTGGCTGCTGCATATTGTTTGATTTTTCCACCGTTATATAGATTCTGCCCCAGGTGGGGATCCTTTGTGTCCAGTTCAAACTTTTCTCACCTTCATTAGAAAATTGTAGCATCCAAAATGGGTTCCAGCATCAGGTGACCTAGCCACATGTCTTTGCAGGACCAACCATAGTCCAGTCTTACAAGGAAAAACAAAGCTATTCATAGATCTTTGTCCAGGGTTCAGGGCCGTTAAGTTCCTTGTGTACTAATAATGGCCCTCATTTAGCATGTCTAAATTAGTAAAACAGATTTCACTTCATATTTCTAACTTCAGATATAAGAATGGTACATGCACACAAATAGAATATACACAATCAGCAGATGATAACTTTTCTAATGATGTTACTGTACATGAAATATTTTGTATAAAGCTTATTCAAATGGTTTCATATTCATGAGCATATTTCCATAAAGAATATTGGATGCAACATCACAAGTGTGTTTTGAAATCACTGGAGCACTGAATAAATCTCTGGATCATATGTTGAGCAGTTGGCCATAGAAAACCATAGCTTGAAGATGACCATGGGTCTGGGAGAGAGCAGAGGGCAATAAAGATGGGTAAAGTTGTTGTGAAGACAGAAATATACAACTTTTCACCTGTTACTTTGGGAGACTTTCTTAAGCTATTCCTATTGGAATGGTGGGTTGTAATCTTAATTGTAGAAGCTACTGCTTCTGCATATTTTCTTTTAAGATCTGAAATTATGCTTTTACAAGTATATTGAATAACTAAAACCAGTATTCCTTACATGTAACGTGTCATTGACATGAAAAGATAAGGATGGGACACTTTCATCCCACTTAGGGTACATCTACACAGCAGGGCAAAACTCGAATTAGGCTACTTCAATTGCATAGTTGAAGTTAAAATAGCTTAATTTGGCTTTTGGCTCTGTCTACTCAGCAAGAAGTTGAAGGAAGAACACACACTTCCTTCGACTTCCCTTACTTCTTGTGAAATGAGGGTTACAGGAGTCAGAGTAAGAAGTCTTTCAGCTCACTATTATTTCGAAATAATGGCTTGCTGTGTAGATGTGGTCTTTGTTTCGGAAAAAACGTCAGTTGTTCTGAAATAATGCTGCTGTGTAGGCATACCCTCCGTTAGCCTCATTAGCACTACTATTAGCAGATATACTTTTTCCCACTCTCCATTCTTTTTCTGTTATAAATTTTGATAGTGGAGAAAAAAGGAGAACTCAAGCTCATGTGAAGAAGTGGGTTTTGCCCATGAGAGCTCATGCTACTATATATTTTTGTTAATCTCTAAGGTGATACTTGTTTATGAATTCACAGTGATCTAGAGCAGTGGTTCTCAAATTATGGGGTAGGCCTCCCAAGAAGGAGTGGAAATGTGTCAAGGGAGATAAGAACTATTTGCTGTTATTTATTGTAATAAAGAACTCTGGTTGCCAGCCCTGTTGTATGGAGTGCTGCAGAAGGGTGATGCACATATGGGAGGTGAAGGAAACGGGGGCTGCCAGAGCTCTACTATCCTGGAGGTATAGTCACTGCCCCCTCACCCAGCTAGCCACCACTTCCCCATCCCTCACCTGGAGTTTGCCAGCCTCTGGCTTTTAGCCCCTACAGTGGCAGCAGCACCATAAAAGTTAGGGTGGCAATGGGGTGCTAAGTATTCCATGTAAAGTGTTACTGAGGCATGTCACTTTTCACACTGCCACCCTTATTTCTGTGTTGCACTACGCTAAGTGTAGCTGTTTAGGTGGAAGCAAGTGATTTCTCTGCATGCGTGTGTGTGTGTGTGTGTGTGTGTGTGTGTAATATCATATAATCTGCATAATGTTTTTGGATGAATGAAAAGATACTGTACTATAACAGGATGCTGAATGCTAGCAGGTATTTAGCATGTATAACAAAAGCAGGATAGGTAAAGCATTGTTGTCAATTAGATTTAAAAATGTTAACTGTAATTACAAATATATGTAAATTCATAAAATATTACAATAATCTATAATACATTTAAATAAATCAAGCTATTTTCAATTATAAATAGTATAAAAAAGTTTAACTAGCTTCTTTTACCTCAAAATAAAACTATTCCCATCTTTTATATCATCTAAATAGAGCCGTCCCATCCATATAACTGTTTGGGGCAGTCACCCCAGGCCCCATAGTTTGGGGGGCCCTGCAACGGTCTGATCAAGTGTCCTGTTGATGGAACTGTGGGACCCAGTGGATTACCTGGGGGAGGGTCCTACAGTGGGGTGGCAGCAGGGTTTTACCCCCATTCCTGCACTCACTGCAGGAACTGGAGCTATCCGGCAGCCTGCTTTGCCCCGCCATCTTCTCCCAGCCCACTGTGCTCCTCTTCACTGCAGAGGCAGGAAGGGCTTGGGCGAGCAGGCCAGGGCTGGGGTGCTCTACTTCCTGTGGCCATGGTGAAGCTTAGCGCAGCAGGTTGGGAATAGAGTGATGGAGTGGAGCAGGGCAGGGTGCTGCATAGCTCTGGCTCCTGCCACAGTGATGAGTGTGTGTGTGGGCAACCTCTACTGCTGCCCTAGACTGCTTCCCCCCCCGCAGTGCTGCTTCCTACAGCAGTGGGATTCTGACCTAGTCTACTGCTTATAAATTAGATCCACTCTGAGTTTGAAAACATTCACGTCTTGAGTGCTGTGATTAAATCAGTCTATCTCCCGATGTAGTTGCAACTTCTGTCAATCTAGCTACTGCCTCTTGGAGAAGTTAATCTGCTAAAGCGACAGAAAAATCCCTTTTGTTAATGTAAGAAGTAGTTGCAGTATGGCACTGTGATATCACAGATACACTGCTTTACTGGTTATAGTGTAGAGTGACCTACCCACTGATTCCAAGTGGTGTGAGGTCTCTATTGTTGTACAATGTATAGGTAGGGTTCTAGGAAACTCTGCCTTTTCAGATCTTCTCTATTCAGCAGGATGTTCTACAGCCTACATGAAGCATATTTACAAAGTTTAATAAAATTCTTTATTATAGCAAATTTTGATTTTTTTAAAAGCACAAATATAGTGAGACGTTAAGAAATGTTCTGTTTTATGTTCAAATCTAAATAGATTTTTAAAACTTCAAACTTATGATAGGTTTAGTACTCACCGAGGACAAGTGTCTGTGTATTGTAAATTGAGATGATTCACATTCAGTGATCAGATGTGCAATAATGTACATGCTGTATGTCTATTTGAACTGTATTACTTATGAAAAGATGTGCATGTATAGCAGGGGTGGGCAATAATTTTTGCATGCGGGCCACTTAATGAATTTTGGTATGTGGTCACAGGCTGGCCCCATCTGGCCCCCACTCCCAGAAAGGGCGAGGTAGGGGACTAGCCTCCCCCCAGAGTTGTCTGGGGCTAGAGGCTTTGAATTGAAAATGCAGTAAAGGGTTTGCAGCTCTGACCCCTGCCACTTCTGCATTGCCTGGCAGCAGCCTAGGGTTGCTGCAGCTATTTAAAGGGCTTATGACTGGCTCCTGCAAGAGTAGCACCACAACCGGGAGCCATGATCCATTTAAATAGGATCCTGCTGCCTGAGCTGCCACCTGGAAATTTGGTAGCTCAGGTAGCAGGATATAAATAGAAAGTAGACAGATGCAGGCTGTGGGTCAGATCAAAGTGTTAAGCGGTCCCCAGCCCTGATGTTTAGGGCTTGTAGGATTGGTCCCGCCCTTTATCTGTGTTTAGATTTATCTTCCACATACATATATTTGCAATACATGCTCAAAATTTGCATTTAGCTGAATATGATTGTATGAGTTAATTCATTCTTTTCTCCCTCCCCCAAATCTAAAGAAATAAAATACAAAGAGTTACATTAGTTCAGTATTTGATTGTAATAAGGTATAATATTAATTCCACGTGCAGTAATACAATATTTTACTTACATCAAGAGGCATATTTCCATATTTTATGGGAAGACCCTTGATTGCTAGGTGTATGTGATTTTAAAACCAGCCATAGCATTATGCATTTAATAAAGACAAACTAAATAGAATTCTTTGAGTCTATCCTGATTTTTGGTGTTCTGGGAGAAGCACTTGTTTACTGTTTGAAGATTGAACTTTTCAACTGGGGACTGCATTTTGGCTAGGTCCCTCTAGCTTTCTCTTTGTTATGCTCTATTCTGTTTGTGATACATTCAGAAGATTGTGATTCAGAACAAGGACATATACACTGTGTTTTATTGCCTAATGAAATAGAGATTTCTACCCTAATGCCATTTTTCCTTTTACAAAATATAGTGAACACTAGAGACTTCAAACCGAAGTTACTCTTCCTAGCAAAAAAATCATCATCATAGATGTGATATGGTGGTTCAGTTACTCAGCCATTTTTTTCTCATTGTATATTTAGTGGAGAGAACTGGAATTTATGAAAACCTGACTTTTTCTGCTCTATACTTCATCTGAACAAACCCTCAGACAATTTTTCTGGTCTAAATTTATTTTCTGTTTGTAACTGTTTTGTGCATCTCAGTTAAGATGATGTTAGGTTAGGGCTGGATAAGATGTGGCCCAGAGTCCGGATCCGGCCCACCTTACATTTTGATCCGGCCTCCAGGCTGCATCTAGCCTCTTTCTATTTACAACCTGTTACTCGTGCCACTGAATTTCCAAGTGGTGGTTCAGGCAGTAGGATCCTATTTTAAATGGTTCACAGCTCCTGGTTGTGGCGCTGTCCTGGCAGGGGCTGGAGCTGGGAGCCCTTTAAATATCCACAGTGACCTCAAGCAGCTGGCAAGCAACACAGTGGCAGTGGGGCTGGGAGCTGCAAGCTCTTTGCTGTGTTTTTAATTCAAAGCCACTGGTCCCAGACAATTCTGGGTGGGGAGCGGGGAAGAGAGGCTAGTCCCAGCCCTGCCCTTTCCACCCTAGCCCCCACACCTTCTGGAGTGGAGCTGATCCATGACCACATACTAAAATTCATTGTTGCCTACCCCTGCATTAGCTTTACACATTACTGGTATCAAATGGTAGAGCTTCTTGACCATTTATATTCCTTTAGTGTTGCTTTCTGGCATCTGGTATTTTTTGAAACACCCTGAATATTATCGTGCTTGTTTCTTTCATTGCTCCAGTTGCTAGCCTTTAAGGCTCTAATGCAGTCCTGGGCAAAATATGGCCCACAGACCGGATCCAGCCTGCCAAGCCACTGAATCCAACCCAGGGATGCTGAGAGGATTCCCAGGCAGGCTCTCTGATTGCCTTGCCCCGCCCGCATGCAGCTCAGAAAAGTGGCTGCTGGGCTTTTCTCTTTAAAAACTGTGATCCTGAAGGGAAGAGGAGAAGGCTTCAGGCGCTGCTCCCATCCCCAGCACAATCCCATTGGCCGGTTCCATTGTTATAACTTCATCAGCTGGTCATCGACCCTGATAGTTGGGTTGGAAATATTGGCAAAAATATGAGGTGGTGTAAATGCTTACTCTATCTGCTTCTTTTCTGCCTGCAATTTAACTTTGTTTTTGGGGCATTTTGTTCTTTTAATTTCTCTATAGAGAAAAAAGTTTTTCCTGCTGCATGAAAGAATGAAAGCGAAAGTGGCCAGAGTGAGGGGTTGATGAACATAGCCCCAGTATCTTTTGAAGTTCTTTCCAAATTTCAGATGCATCAGCAGTATGGCAGCAGTCTTTCTGCAGTTTGTCCAAGGCTGTGGAAATAAATTTCAGTTTATTTAGCATATCTTTTACGCTACTCTTTAGTTTTTAGTCCCATGTTGACTACTTTGGCTGTGATAATTAATTTGTTTTTGTCATGGCTTTCTTAAATTGTCATCCGAACAGGCCAGTTCCTCATAAATAAATATTAAAACAGTCAACCACTGAATTCCATCATACATCTTGGGGGGAAAAATATTTTGGATCTTTCTGCTTTCTTCAGTGGCACTGAGGCAAAGTGGTTGTTTACGGAAGTGTTAACAATTTCAATGTTTTCCTTGATTCCTGGAGTTTTGCTTAAGCTTTTAGCTAAAGTATACATTAAATGAGTACTGTACACGTATGATTTTCCTCTATTATCTTCTAGATTGCTTCTCTCTTTGTTGTGTTTGCTGCATTATCTGTGACAAAACTATACACTTTACATTCGAATTTATTAGAGCTTTTTCCTGTTACTACTTTTAAGTATTTTGCAGTATGGACATTTTCTGATTTATCAGTTGTTTCTATGTGATTGACAACCCCATCATCTCTTGTTATACAAGCATCTGTTACTGGACTGGATCACTGTATACATTGCTCCACCCATTAAGATTCAGAATGATTTTTCCATCAGTGTTTTTTCCACTGTGGGAGGGTAGGTCTTCCTTGCGGGGGTGGGGAATGATGTTGAATTGTGGGGCAATTGAAATATAACTGAAGTGGCCCAAATGGCCTAGACTCCCCTGCCACCGCAGCAGCCCTGGTTCATAAAGCAGTGTGGCCTCATGTCAGTCAGTGTAGTAGTCCTTTGGTGACGGTTCATGGGCTGATGGCCAAGTTACCAGGGCTATTGTTTTAGGTAGAGCAGTGTCCTAGTGGCTAGAGTGGGGTGGTCCATCACCCAGGGATGGGTGACAGCCAAGGTATAGGAACCCCCACCTTCCAGAGTGTCCCAGCTCAAGAACCATGTCTGCAACAGGGATATCTGCCACCAATTAAACAGGGATCCTTCTGAAACACACAGAGCCGGAGTCTGGTACCTCAACCGGAGCAGTGCTTAGTTCCCCTGGGTTACTTCCTACTCCTTTTTCTGCAGCTGGTCGTCTTGGGGGTTCTGCAGTCTCTCTCCTGTCTGTGGCTAGAGGTCAGAGTTGCAGCCTGGCCTCTGCTCTTTTCAGCTGTCAGTCCACACTAAGCTGAACCATATCCTCGTTTTATCTGGAGTATGTCAAGCAGGGACGAGAGGATATGGCCTCCTGCGCCTGCAAAGCTTGTGATAACTCCTGCTGAACCAGTGCAGGGTAGGTATGCCCCATCATCTGCGCACTGTTCAGTTTCCTTTTCATACCCTGTATCCAGCACTCTTGCAACAGTGTTTGCTCTGTCAGGTAGAGTGGCCTGGTTGTTGTGATTGAACTGTATCAACAAAATGTTTGTTCTGAGCAAGATGAAAGGGAGAATTTTTTGTATAAAGTCTCCTCCCACCCTGCAAGGGGTGTGGTGCTTCTAAGCACTGCACGCCCCTTGCAGGATGGGGATAGGGTGAGAGGCAACTTTGTGTGCTCCTCCTGCTCCCAGGCCAATCAGGGCTTGGAGACGGGGGGAGTGCATGAAGTCTCCTCTTGTCCTTCAAGGGGCTCAGCACTTAAAGTCAACTGCCAGCTTCTGCTCAGCTGGCGGTTAAGTCAAAGCATGGTGCTCCCTTGCAGGGCGAGGGCAGAGAGCGAGACACTCCCCCTCCCCAGGCCTTGATTGACCTGGGGACAGCAGGTGTGAGCATGCGAATTCTCCTCCCACTGCTAGGGGCATGGGTACCTACAGGGATCGGCCAGCTGTTCAGAACAGCTGGCAGTTCTCTCTTGGGGTGGGCGAAGACTTTGTGCACTCCCCCATCCCCAGACCAATCAGGGTCTGAGAGTGGGGAAGCATGGAAGTGTTCTGGTCCTGTCCCTTCTGGGGTGGCTCGGGGCCACTTCAAAAATTTCTGTAGTGGCCCCCCGTCAAAAATTATTGCCCAGGCCTATTTTAAATTATATGATTTATTCTAGACCCACTTTTATAGAGAAAATATAAATCATAAGGATTGTTTAAATCTATTTAAACTCTTATCTCTTGCAACATACCAAATAGCTTGAAAAATCATTTAATGGTTAACATTTATAAATGCCTAATAAAACTTTATTTTTTAAATAGGAAATATTGATCTAGGATGTTTGATTTTACTGAGCAGAAGTCTACTAAAACAGCCAACAAGTAATTGATAAATACTCCTATAACAAACTAATGACCCTGAGGTTGCTTCCATTCCTGCCCTCAGGAGTAGACATAGAGGTACTGGAATGTCATGGAATATGTGGCTTAATTGTAGCCTTAATAATAAGACATAGTAGGCAGCCCATAGGAATGGAGCAGAAATATGTTTATTATTCAGTTAATCAAGATTGTTCAGACACATCCCATTATAACGTCAAAGTCACTATCTTCTGTGGAGCGTTTTTCATAATGTAAATGTAACAACCAGATCTCACTTCTGTTTGTTGCACTGCTTTCATTTGGCATGTGTTCCCTTTTTACCCAGAAGAATGGGAATTTCTTGAAAATATTTCCAAATAGGATAGCGATAGAGATGCAGCCGTGTTAGTCTGCAACAAATGCAGACAGAACTATGTAGCATTTTAAAGACTACCAAGATGGTTTATTAGGTGATGAGCTTTTGTGGGCCAGACCTACTTCCTCAGATCAATATGTGGAAGAAAATCGGCACAACCATATATACCAAAGTGATACAATCAAAAAAATGAACACATGTGAAATTGACAAATCAAATTTTAGAACAGAGTGGAGGTAAGGGGGGAAGGTTAGTTTCTGTGAGGTAATGACATAGGGGTGATAATTCACGTGTTCATTTTTTTTGGTTGTATCACTTTGGTATATATGGTTGTGCCGATTTTCTTCCACATATTGATCTGAGGAAGTGCGTCTGGCCCACGAAAGCTCATCACCTAATAAGCCATCTTGTTAGTCTTTAAAGTGCTACATAAGAACTATGTTTTGTTTCCAAATAGGGTCTTTTTATGACCTGGAGCCATGGTGGTTTTTCCTTCCAGTTCCCAGGTGTTAACAGAGACTGCATTCTGAAGAAAGTTGCCCCTTCCTTTATCCCCAAAGTGTCCTGCTATGACACCAGTATTGCTTCTTTTTGCTTGTACACTCTTGTCCTTTTCCCTTGTTATATAACTCCCCCACCAAATTCTGCCCCCAGAAAAACATGAACAATATCTAGGGATGTAAGTGAGTAGTTGATCTAGCTGATTAACTGACAAACATAGGCTTATCGGTTAATCTAGTCACCTACTTGTTTCCCCCCTCCTTGCTGCCTTTATCAGAGCTGGCTTAACAGGCAGTGTCAATGGGGCAGGGGAGGCTATTGCTGCGATACAGCCCCTGTCCGCAGCAGCCCGGGCTGCCCATGGATAGGGGTTGCTCCGGCTGGGCAGGCAACCTGGCTCAGTCCCGGCTTGCCCTGGGTCTGGGACCTACCTCTGCTGCGGCTCTGCATTTTAAACGTAGTAAGAACTGTTCTAACTACATTTTAAATGCAGAGCCCCAACTGGGTTAAGTGCCGGACCCAGTGTGATCCGGAACTGAGCCGGCCTACCTGCCCCACCCTGGTCTTGGTATATTTAAACTGCAGAGCCACTGCGGGGGTAGGTCCTGGACCCGGCGTGAACCAGGTCTGAGCTGGGCTGCCTTCCCTTATCGATTAATCAAGTAGTCAATAGCATTTTTATTGACTACTCGATTAGCCAGTTAACTACATCTTAACATCTCCAGTACCAACAATAATCAAAGACTTCTGCTTGTGTAACTCGCATACCTTTTGCACTACAGTATTTTATTTGTTGAGAGACAGAAAGGGAGTCTATTGGGAAATTAATGGATTTCTGTTTGTATCTCTGAGTGTACATGCAAGTAGACAAGAGCAAGGTCATTTACATGGAGGAGTCACGGCCATCCACAAGCACAAGCTGGTAGTTACTGTGTTAATCAGTGTTTTTCCATGATAGACTCATAGCACACTAGAACTGGAAGGGACCTTGAGAGCTCATCGAGTCCAGTCTCCTGCCCTCATGGCAGGACCAAGCACAGACTAAACCATCCCTGATAGATGTCTATCTAACCTGCTCTTAAATATCTCAGAAATGGAGATTCCGCAACCTCTGCAGGCAATTTATTCCAGTGTTTGACCACCCTGACAGGAATTTTTTCCTAATGTCCAACCTAAACCTTCTTTGCTGCAATGTAAGCCCATTGCTTCTTGTCCTATCATCGGAGGCCAAGGAGAACAATTTTTCTCCCTCCTCCTTGTGACACCCTTTTAGATACTTGAAAACTGCTCTCATGTCCCCCCTCAGTCTTCTCCTTTCCAAACTAAACAAGCCCATTTCTTTCAGTCTTACTTCATAGCTCATGTTCTCTAGACCTTTCATCATTCTTGTTGCTCTTCTCTGGACCCTCTCCAATTTCTCCACATCTTTCTTGAAATGTGGTGCCCAGAACTGGACACAATACTCCAATTGAGGCCTAACCAGCGCAGAGTAGAGTGGAAGAATGACTTCTCGTGTCTTGCTCACAACACTCCTGTTAATGCATCCCAGAATCAGGGTTGCTTTTTTTTGCAACAGTGTTACACTGTTGACTCATTTAGCTTGTGGTCCCCTATGATCCCTTTCTGCAGTACTCCTTCCTAGATGGTCATTTCCCATTCTGTATGTGTATAACAGATTGTTCCTTCCTAAGTGGAGCACTTTGCATTTGTCTTTATTAAACTTCATCCCATTTACCTCAGACCATTTCTCCAGTTTGTCCAGATCATTTTGAATTATAACCCTATCCTTTAAAGCACTTGCAACCCCTTCTAGCTTGATCTGGAGTGTCAGTTTACCTGGTGCACAGAATCAGAAATATTCATAATTTGAGAACTGAGCCCATCAGAGCTCAGGTAGAAAGAAGCTAATACTATACTTAGATATTGATTTTTATTTAGATAATTATCACATTTAATCCTTCATTAATTATCTGTACTATTTTGCTTGTATCTCATTAGTCACTTTTTTGTTTAGCCTCCTAAGGGCAGAATGTGTCCTATATGCTAGACCAGGGGTGGGCAATAATTTTCACAAAGGGGCCATTTTATGAATTTTGATACGTGGTCATAGGCTGGCTCCATGCATGACGGAAGGGGCAGTGCCTCGGGCTGAAGAGGAAAGGCTAGAGGCTCCAGAGAGAGTGAAAGTGTGAAAGAGAGACCATGTGTGTGACAGACTTTGTGACACAGGTTGAATGTATATAGCACAGAAATGGGAGTGTGTGGATGTGTGTGTCCTGGCTGATGTTGAGTAAGTTTGAGAGAAGTCATGTGCTGTCTCTTTAAGACTGAGAAAGCTGTCCTCTGTTGTCTCCCTCTTTCCCTGAGAGAGAGAGAGGGGGAGGGGGAGCCCTGCAATCTTGGAAACAGTGTACTCACTGCCTCTTAAGACAGGCACTCCTCTGAGTCACTTACCATCCATGCTTCAGATTGGAGTAGCTCCGCTGTCTCTCCCCCTCTCTGCTCTTCCTGCTCTGCCCTGACTTCAGCACTCCCTTCTCCTCTCCCCTCTGGACATCTAGCAGGAGAATTCTGGGAGCATCTCAGCTGCAGGACAGGGTCAAGGTGAGGGGAGAGGCAGATGAACCCATTTTTCGGGCTGTAGGTATGCACTCTCTGTTAACCAGCTGGGCTGGCCTGAGAGAAGTGCTTGGTGGTTTGGATGCACCCAGTGGGCCTGATTTTGCCTATTCCTGCTTAAGTGGGATTAATTGTACTGAAGATGTATACAATTTGGGTTTTATAATAATGTTTTCAAAATCTAAATTTTAAATAAAAGGTTCCCTATTTAATTAGCAAACAGATTCTGCAATGTGTTTTTACTCAAAGCCATTGTCAAGTACCTTTCAGTGTTTCTTCTTCTAAAGACGGATGAGTATTGAATAATAGAACATATGCATACAGGAAGAAATTAGTTACCCTTGCTCCCGCTCAAATCCCAAGCAATTTGATGTGTAAATGGTTTTTGGAATGGTCTTCAGCCCCAACCAATAGCCAAATCATGAAGCAGCTTCTTGTTGTATATGATGCTGTGCTTCTGGCATCTGGACTATACAGGAGATGTAGCTTTTGGACAGACTGCTGTGCAGAGGTTCATGGCTACTGGTCCATTTAATTACATATTCAGTGGCATTGTCTTAGCTTACCCCCCAATGTCCCTATGCGTGGATGACACAGAATTATCACTCCACTGGTTTCAGAGGTAGAGAATCGCCCTGTTTGCCAACATTGTAGCTGCCCCTTCTGTTCAGCAAAACAGGTGTTGTGCAACAGCTGTTCTGGTGTTGAGAGAATTAAATGGTTCCTATTATGGGTAAATTTCATCCATGCTGTAGTAGTGTGTTAGAAAATGATTTTATTGCATAAATTGCCTGCTGTCAATTGAGTATATGCAAGTTTGATTTAAAAAATTATTCCATAATAAAAATGTCTATGAATGCTAAAAGTTTAAATACACATTTTGATCTTGTTTTGAGTGACATCAATAATTTTTTGAGAAGTTGTTTGCCTTTATTTTGCAACATTGTTCCATGCACATGCCATAGGTAGTACAGCACTGGTTTTCAAAATTATTCCATTTAGCCTTTTACAGATACTGATGCTTTAAACTGATTTCAGTCAACTTTGGAACAGCTATTTTCAAAGAGACCCCTGTGTTTTACACCCACAGTTCAGTACCAAATAACAGCTATGTCATGTACATATTTCAGTGATCTGATTTCCAGGAAGGCAAACTGTGCTGAAAATTTCCCTCGACTGTTACGCCTTTGAGACCTAAGATTTCTGAAATAAATTCATGAAATGGTTTTCCTTTAACAGATAATGAAGAAATATGGGGATGTGGTGGTGTTGACATCTCTTTTTAAAATCAGCCATTTGGGCAAGTTGGCTTTTGTTAAAGGGGCCTTTGAGCACTTACAGCCACAAATTAAAGCTGCCACTTTAAAAAATGAGATGGGTTGTGATTTACAGCCCAGGAGATTGAACTCTTCCATTTATGCACAGGCTGAGGGTGGGGGATAGATGAGCAAAGTTTCCCAGTCATACTTTGTCATTTTGTTCCAACACTAACCTGACCATTAAAGGTGTGAGGGGAATTCACACTTTATGGTCCATTCAGACTCATTGTGTCAGTTGAAATTACAGACAACAATGTAATGATGTGTTGATGGCTTTTGTGATATAGACCTCTCTCCATTAGGAACTAATCTGAGATCCTAATTCAGCCGTGGCCAATCCATGGCTTGTGAGCTGCATGTGACTCTTGCCCCCCAAAAGTGCAACTCATGAAGCCGCTCCTGCATCCTCCCCAAAATGGCCCGCGCTGGCCTCCCCCAACCCCCGCTTCCCTGTGCTTACTGGGTCGAAGCTGCAGGGTTTTAAAAATGGTGCCCAAGATGGCAGCTGTCTTAAAGGGGCAGCCTCCTTTCTTTAAAAAAAAAAAAAAAAAAAAAAAAAAATATTTAAATGTTTTTGCTTGTCAACTCTGTTCTAGGGGCCTTTTTTTTTTTTCCTGGCTTGACAATTCTCGTGCGTCTCTTCCGCTGCTATTTCGGCTCTCTTTGTTAAATGAGTTGGCTACCCTTGTCCTAATTCATTTCATGTAGACTCCTTTTTTTCCTACAGTTGCATAGAAAAGTCAGCCCTGCTCAATCCTGAATAATTTGTATATGCTACTATAGAGCTTTACTATCCCACCCTACCTTTCACCTGAACTATGATGTGGCAAACTCACTTATGGCTTCAGAAGCAAGGATGATCACTTTGGATATTGAAAGAGAAATTGAAGCCACAAAAGAGTATATAAGCCATCCCTGTCCATAGCACCAATAGTTCTAAATTAACATAGTTTTGAAAACGGTTTCACAGATGTTTAGTGTAAATACACTTATTCCTAGAGCAGTTTAGCATGTCTGCATTACCTTTTTCAGGACTCGGGTCAGCCAGAACTCTTACTTTGAGACTGATTCTCTCCCTAGAAGGCTCAGATTCAAACGGTGCTATTTCTTGTTTGGTTCTGGGAATTGTAGTCTACATGGTGTGCTGCATCAGGAGCCATTCATGTTGCATTTTTTCAGGGGAGCTCAGTCCTATTGATGCATTGCTCAGGCTCATTCAGCTAGTGCCAGACATTTCTTGGCATGGTGCCGTTGGTGGACAGTTTTTACTGCTCCTGAGGATGGGATATTTTTTTTTTTTTTTTTTTTTGGACTGCTGAGCCATGAAATGACCAACCTTTGCGTTTTGCAGCCTCTTTGTAGCCCTAGGTTTCAGTTGTCACTCATCTGGCAGCCCTATTACACGAGTCCTGGCTCAGCAATGTCACACATTTGGCTAAGCAATGGGGAGGAGCTGTGCTTATGTTCTGGAAACTAGAGACTACTGTGGATATAGCTTTTGGGCACCCTTGAATGGATTTGAGCATATGCCACTGATGGACTTGAAGCAGCAGTAGCAAAAAGAAATGCTGGTAGTGTCAAGAGGACAAGGGTTTTCAGTACCAGTCCCAAGTTTGTCTCCCATCTGAACTTCAGATGTATTATCTTAGTCCCAGTTAGACCTCAGCCAGACCCGAAACCCCAGAGACATGCCCTGCTCCTCCACTGGGACCGTCTCCTTCCAGTCTTTGGTCTTTCAAAGAGATCCCTGCTGGATCCAAAGAGCAGCCCTCCAGGAAGATCATTGACTCCCAGACAGACTAGCTCCCTTCCCTGATGGTTTCTACCCACCTATATTAGCTCTCCCAGACATCTCAGTCCCTTTCCAACCCAAAAGAACCAAGCAAAACCTAGACAGCAGAAACGTACCTCAGCAATCCCAAATGTACTTCCTATACCCCTCTTCAGCACACCAATACACTGTGTCTGCATCTGCTGCGGTTTGATGCTTCTCTTCTGGATTAGAACTTTGCTTGTTTTAGGGAACTATTATTTTTTCATTTGAATCTGTGTATAATACACGACGGCTTCCATTTTACACTTTGTTGCTAGCATGATTGGAACTGTGAGGTTGTTTGCAGAATTCACTAGGAGCTGAGGAAGCTACACAGATTATGCTTGGTATACTATAGAGAAGAAAGGTCACTTAGAACACAAAATAGCTTCTGATGCCTCCTCAGGGCTAAAGCTTGTGATAACTGTTTTTGCTGGTGCAAGTCAAGCTCCCCCTCCCTCAAGATATATCCTAAATATTTGTCAGGTAACTCAAATTACATATTTAAAGTGCAGTCACTTTGACAGGTTTATATAGCGCTTTTCTTTACATTTTTAAAATTTGATTTATAACGTCGGTATAAATCTAAGGAATAACAATTAACATCAAAACAGTTTCCTGTGCCAGAGTAAACAATTGATCTGGCATATCTGTTATGCTATCGCTAGCCAGGCCTATTAGCTGATGGAGGAAGGCAAATTTCCTGACTCATGCAAGTGATCATCTTATGCACAGAACATATTTCATTACTATCATTTTAACATATGAGTCTAGAAATATTACATACAAATTAACTTGTCCTTTTTGCATCTCCAGCTATAGTATATGACTGTTGGCTCATTAATTTGGGACAGCAACTAGCTGCTTTCACTGATATTTCATAGTACATTACAACTTAAATGGCTATTACATTGAAGAATCCTGAAAATTAATTTTTACTTTCCTCTTAAAAAAACACCCTATTTTAGCATATTGCTACAACACCACCACGTCCTGCATGGAAGGAAGAGTTGTTAAGCCAAAGCAGCAGTGGGACCCAGATTTCAATTGCCAGTGGGATCTCCTTGGGAGAAGCAATCCGACAGAGGTCTGCTGTTAATCAGGTATTTCAAATAAACCTTTAATAGATCCTTATTTATCCGATTAGAATCAGTCAAGGAGTTCACTTACTTGAAATTTTCTAGTGTTGGCCTTTAGAGGTATGCTTTAGATCAGGGATGGGCAAGATGCAGCCAGTGGACCAGATGCGGCCCAACAAGCCACTAGATCCAGCTTGCGGTTGCTTTGCAATAACCCTTAGGCATAGAGCAGCTTAAGCCGCTGGGGAGAGAGAAGGGAGGCTTTGTGCACTGCCTCTGCCCCCAGCAAAATCTCTCAGCTCCCATTGGCCAGTTTCTGCAGTTGTGACTAGCTAAGCATTGCAGCAGACAGGAAGGGAGCCTGCCTCAGGTTCCTGCAGGGCTGCTGGCTGGGAGCCACCTAGGTAAGCACCTCCCAGCTTGCCATCTTTGGCACCTCACCCTCACTGCCCTCCCAACTACCTGCCCCAGGCTACCACCCAAACCCTCCGTATCCCCTCTGTCCACCTTCTCTAGGTCACAACTCCCTCCCAAATCATGCATCCCTTCCTATACCCCTCCCTTCGGCCAGAATCCTCCCCTGCATCCATACCCCCTGCTGGATTCTGCACCCTGAGCCTCTGCCCCAGATCTTAACCCTCTCCTTCACCTAAACTCTGTCAGACCTCACGCTCTCTCCTGCACCCCAGTCCACTACCCCAAACTCCCTTCTGCATGCTGCTTCCATCCCAGACCCTGCACCCCTTCATAGAAGTGTAGCCCTTGACCACTTACCAAAATCTCATCCCTGCTATAGATAGTCATACAGAAATATTGTTTTCTACTGAATTGGTTTGTGTGGGATGTCAACAGTGGCTTTGGAGTTTCAGAGAAGTCAGTTGTGCCAGCTGGTCATCAACTGACAGTATCTGAGAGACTGTGTGTATTTTTTTTAACAGTATTTCTATTTCATGCAGTATACAGTATGTTTCCTTAGCAAAGCAGTAGTGGTATTTAGGAGGGGAGGGTTTTGTTGACTCTTTGTAACATATCCAATGTAAAATCTAGGCTGAGTAGCTGTGTCACTTCTGCCCTCTAAACTGAGGTGCCCTTTACACTGCTTTGCTGCTGTAGCCTCCAGTCTGGACTGCTTGCAGACAACCTTCAGCATGCAAGTCACTCCCAGCTACACCTCAGTGCCTGCTGCAGCAAGCTAGCCCATACCTAAGTTGTTCTTTGAGCACTGTCACTGTGGGTGCTCCACTTGAGGTGTTCATGCACCTCCAGGTTCACACTCAGAGGCTACGTCTACACAGGCACCCTTTTCCGGAAAAGGGATGCAAATG
>JANRFK010001234.1:122372179-122403495 GCA_030068395.1 Apalone spinifera | reverse complement strand
TCCGGCATATCTGATAATCCGGCACCCCCTAGGTCCTAAAGGTGCCGGATTATCAGAAGTTTACTGTATATGCAACCACACTTAAATTGCAATCCTCGGCACATGCTTTGAGTATCATTGTGGTCCCCAGGGCTTCCAAAGTTGAGTAGCCTTGGTATAGATTGATATAGTATGCATTAAACAATAGCTCAACACACAAGCTTGAATTTTCAAAATTGTTTTGAGAACAAAATATTGATTCTTACAATGCTGGATTTCTCTTTATTAAAAGTATTTTGAATCTGCAACTGCTTTGCAACTTCTTTTTTTAATTTCCATTATGAAATTTGTACTGAGGTCACCACATCTACATATAGAGCAAACTGCCAAAGCCAAGACAGGAAGGCAAAAACAGAACTCTTTAATCTTCCATGAACAGCAATTTGACTCTGGCATTCAGATTTGTCAGTAAATATAAGATGAAATAGAATGCCCAGGTTTGCTTGCTCTGTAAATTCAACTGAGAGAAGGCTTTTGACCTTCAGAGTGACAGCTGAAAGAATTACTGTTTCTACACAAGATGCTCAGAGTGTTGTGCTGATGTCCCTTGCTGCTTTGAGCATCATGCATCTACTTTTCTGCTCTCAAAACCTAAGGTGCATCTTGGTGTAATGATCCCATAAATCATCATAAGCAGCCAGAATATGATAGTGATATTTCTGTTCCTGCAATAAATGATCAAAAATGTGTTCCACGTTGCATAAAATTAGAAAACTTTAAAAATGTTGAGAGGAAAGGAAAGTACATTTTTAAAAACTGTTAAGACTGTATTTATGTAAGATGTTAGTGCAGTGCAGTAGCCATAAACCCTTAAAACAATGGCTTTGTACTTGATATTTAGCCATGATATGTTCATGTTTCTTTCTTTCACCTTCTGCATGTGTACGAACCAGAAAGTCACACTTCCTGAATTTTGTCCTGGCATGAAGGCATCTATCTCATCTAAAACATCTGAAGAGATTGATCATACCATCTCTTTGTGTTCTGTACTTCTGCACTATATAGTGTTTTAGGACGCACCTTTGTTGCTATACATTTGGGATTTTAGTCTGTGCATATACTTGTAATAGACTGTGAAATTTTATTCCACGCTCTTCCAGCATTCCCTGGTCTTGGATACTTTCTCTCATTCAAGCATGCCGTTTTCCATAATCCAGACACCAAGGTATTTGAACTAGTCAGTATGGTTTATACTCTCTCCAGTAATCTCTGTATCTACTTTCCTTGTGGCACCCCTGCTGAGGCACATTATCTTAGTTTTAGTTATGCTTATTTTCATCCCAGACCAGATTAGCTGGTTATACGACAGGCTTACTGTTTCCTTTAGGCCGGGGTGGGCAATAATTTTTGGTGTCGGGCCACTCCAAGATTTTGGTAAGCGGTCAAGGGCCGCACTTTTCTGTGGAGGGGATGCGGGGTCTAGGTTGGAGATTGAGTACAGAAGGGCACACAGGGTAAGGGACACAGGTGCAGGAGACGGTGTGGGGTCTGAGAGGGTGTTTGGGTGGAGGAGGGGGTTGTGACCTGTGTCAGGGGATTGGGGTGTAGAGTCAGGGAGGGATTGTGGGTGCAGGAGAGGATTTTGGCCTGGGAGAGGGGTGTAGAAAGGGGTACAGTGTGTGGGAGGGTGTTGTCACCAGGGGTAGGAGGGTGCAGAGGGTTTGGATGGTTACCTGGGGGAGGGAATTGGGGTGTAGGAGGGATTGAGGTGTCAGAGTCTGGTGCTGGCTGGGAGTAGTTTACCTAAGTGTCTTCTGGCCAGCAGGCTGCAGCACATCCAAGGGAGTCTGGGCTCCCTGCCTGCTGCAGCCCCAGCCCTCTTGAAAATGCAGGTTGCTCCCTCCACGTGGCTTTCAACTCCGGATAGGGGAAGAGACTTGCACTGCCCCAGTCGCTCAGGCCAATCTCTCAGCTCCAATTGGCTGGCTGTTTCCAGTTGAGGATTGGGCTGGGGGTGGGGAGATTGCATGAAGCTTCCCCCCTCTCTGCAGAGCAGAGAGCCACAGGGACTGTATTTTAATCCATGGCAGCTGTGTTCCTGAGGGTCCTGGAAGGGTGCTCTGTGGGCCGGATCTGGTGGCTTGGCAGGCTGGATCCAGCCCCCGTGCCGTATTTTGCCCAGCCCTGCTTTAGGCCTTCTTTTGAGGCTGCATTATTGCTATGTTCTCCTTCGAGTGGTGTCCCTGTGGCTGCTCCACTTAGGTATCGGTGTGTCCTCACATGGGCGATAGGAGATTTTTAGACTAGCAGTGCCTTCCCGTGTCGCGCATGTGCAGTCACTATTGCGCTGTTTTATCCGTTAGCTGCATGCATGCACGGGTCCCCTCAGTTCCTTTTCTACTATCCTCGGCAGAAGACAACATTTTGGAGCAATCCTTTTTCTGACTGAAAAGACAAATTAGTAGTTTTAGTCAATTATAGCTTGTTTTCTTTTTTAAAAAACAAACCCACTCCCATTTTTTCCCTTGTTTTTTTCCAAGTTCTTCGTACCTCAATTTTTTCATCATGCTGGGTTCTCCAGCTTTAAAAAATGTGACTCGTGCAGAGACCCTATTTCAGACAGTCATGCCTCTTGTATAAAATGCCTCAGCAAGGACCATGTGATACAGGCATGCCAGCACTGTCAGAGCATGACTGCCAGGGCAAGAAGAGACCTTAAGATGAAGAACTTACTGTGGGAGAAATCCCTTTAGCCGCTGCAGTCGAAGACAGCAATGCCTTCGGAACCATTGACTCCCTGAAAAAGAGCCAACTCATTTCCTCCACAGGGACTCCTGTATGTATGGCTTCTCTGATACAGTCCTTACTGGTCATGCCGTCGACATCCCTCGCCACGCATTCACTGGTGCTGTGGCACTGACAGAAAGGGCAGAGTCGGAGCCAAAGAAAAAACTAGTTCGTCTGCATTGGCTGGCATGGGTTCTAACCTGGTACCAACCAAGGTGGATATGCTGTCACCACTAGGGCTGATGAACACTGAGGCACTGGTACAATCTTCCACTTCCCAGTGCACACTGGCACCTAAGCATACATAGGCACTGGAAGTCTCAAAGTCTGGAACCCAGAAGACAGAGATGTGGCACCGAACACCACAGCCACCAGCACCATCACTACTGGGGCTGACAGATGTTTCACCTCTGCACACTCCCATAATTACGGAGACTAATCAGCACCATCGTTCTTCTGAGAACATCTTTCTTGCCCACACCACCCTCTCTGGGCACTGGACCTGGCACCGGTCATGGGAGTAGGTTCTCTTCTCAATATTCAACACCGACTGTGGCATCTTGGTGCTCGACTAGGTACCAGCCATCACATCATTGTCCACAGTATCTGTGGTGTAACTACTGGCGGTGTTACCCACCTTAGCAATACCAACCCCACTGGCCACCATGGAACCAGTACCATCATCATTGCTCCCACCGGCACCTCTCATGGGAGTCAACAGCAGTGACCCCAGCACACACAACCATACTGTCTCCTCCTACTACCACACAATCATTGCTGGCCCACCTTCCACGGTTACCTGTGGCAACTATCCAAGTGTAAATCCCATGGAGGATGGTGACTTATCCCAAACAGATTCTGACAGACACACTTTCCAGTACCCCAGTCTCCTCACAGCTCTCTGAGAAAAGCCGTCTCCACACAACGTATTTTGAAGTGGATATCAAACTGAATAAACATCTGCTACAGACTTTGGAATAAATATCCACCACGATGGCTGCATTGACTGCCTTTCTGCAGAATGTGCCCTTGGCTGACCTCTGCAGAGCTGCCACACGGTCCTCACATCACATCTTTGCCTAGCATTATGCACTGCAGCAAGGATCGATACCATCCACCTCTGTGGGTGAGGCTGTTGTTGCCTCCTCTTATGACTCCAAAGCCTATCCCTGCAGATTGCGGGTATTGCTCTTTAGTCACCTGAGTGGAGCATTCGGGGACAGCACTCGAAGGAGAAGAGGAAGTTCTTTGAGGAGTGTCCCTGTGGGCACTCCACTGTACATGTCTTGGCGCTCCTGCGCTTAAAATTGAAACTTTTTAGTGGCAGTATCCCCCTGGGTGCTGGCGCACACGGGTGGCACTGCCTGTGATGTATTGAACATGCTGACGCATGCACACTGTCAATCATCCCTCAGTTCCTTCTCAACTGCTCCTGGTTTGGTTGGAAAACAGCAGCGCCCTCTGATAGATCTTAGTGTATTTAGAGTAGTATTTGGTGTTCATATTTTAAATCTTATTTCTGTTCACGGTTTTCCCCCTCGTTATTTGTTAGTTATTTTTTTTTAAAAAACCCTTCTCTCTGTTCATAGCTATTAGCATAGAGTAGGCATGCCAGGCTCACCAGGTTTCAAACAATCTATGTCTGATGGGCACGTGTAGTGTATTCACTGCCTGGGCCAGGCCACTCACCGAAGACTTGCCACCATTTGCAAGAAGCTCTCATTGAGATTCTTGAAGGGAAGGGAGCGACAGTAAAAGCTCCTTCCTATGGAGAAAGTTGAGAGGCCAGCTTTGGAATCGGCACTGCAGACCTCTCCAACCTGGCCCTCACCAGCGGTGGCTTCTGAGCAAGGGCCATCCACACTTGAGGGAGACTCTTGCCAAAAATGACAAGGAGTCCTCTAGCACCTAATAGACTAACAGATGTATTGGCGCATAAGCTTTCGTGGGCAAAGACCCATTTCGTCAGATGCATGTAATGGAAATTACCAGAGGCAGGTATAAATATGCAGGCAAGAATCAGGCTAGAGATTGAGGTAAATTCGGTCAGGGAGGATGAGGCCCACTTCTAGCAGCTGATCTAGATGTGATACCCTTCCCTAACTAGGGATGCTTTTTGGAGGTCTGGAGTATGCATGCCAGCAGCCTGGGGAGGTGGACTCCTTTGGCGTCAAGCCTGCACATCAACATTCTGAAACTCTGTGCATTAAGAAGAGCATGCAAATACTTTCTCCCCCGAATCCAGGGCAAGTCCATGAGGATACTCAGACAACACTGCCTGCATATTTTACATAAATCGCCAAGGCAGAGCCAGGTCATGCCTTCTCTGCAAAGAGGCGACAGAACTGTGGCAGTAGTGCATCCACCACCAGATCACCATATCGGCAGTATGCCTTCTAGGCAAGCAAAATGTCACCACAGACCACATGAGCCGCATATTTCATCACGAGTACGAATGGGAGAGATGCTCCCGAGCCCTATATACCGTATTCCTCAGGTGGGGCTTTGCGGAAATAGACTTATTTGCCACATTACACAATGCTAAATGCCCCAAATAATGTTCTAGAGTGGGGCTGGGCAAGGGCTCCATGGGAGATGCCATGATGATCATCTGGTCCCACAACCTTCTACATGCCTTTCCACCTTTTCCTCTTACTGGCAAAATCATACAAAAGATAAAACAGGACAGGTCCAGGGTCGTCATCATAGCTCCCTCTTGGCCCAGACAGACCTGGCTCCTCCGATTCCTTTTCCACCATGGCCGGACATTCTGTCTCAGGACCAAGACTGAGTTTTTCATCCCAACATACTCAAGCTCACCTCAAGGCATGGTTCCTCTGGCAAGACCAGATCTTTTGAGAGGAAGTTCGCAATTTAATCCTGAACTGTCGCAAACAGAGTACAAGAAGGACTTACCTACAACAATGGCCACTTCTCTGAGTGGGCAAACCACAGAGTACTGCAACTTTGTTCAACACATCGGATGATCATTTTTCACTATCTACTCTCATTAAAGGAAAGAGAACCTCTCCAATTCATCAATAAAGGTTCTCTTAGTGACTATTTTGAGTGAGCATGATGGCATAGATGGCCACTCTGTACTCTCACATCTGACCACAAAGAAATTTTTAGACAGTCTCACTAATATCTTTCCCCTGATAAAACTGACAGTTCGACTGTGGGATCTCATCCTCATCCTCAACGCCTTGACCCGCCCTCTGTTTGAGCCAATGGCAATATGCTCCCTGACCCACCTTTCCAGAAAAGTTGCTTTTTTACTAGAAATCATGACAGCAAGGAGGGTCAGTGAACTGACAGCGCTCAATGAGGATCTGCCATTCACGATCTTCTACAAAGACAATGTAGTGTTAAGGCTTCATCCAAAATTTCTCCTAAAAATAGTCTCGCACTTCCACCTTAACGAACCTATATACTTACCTGTTTTTCACCGAAAGCCTCATCTGGACACCAGTGTGGCACAACTCCACTCCTTGGATGTTCGCCAGGCGATTGCTTTTTACCTAGACAGAAGAAAACAGTTCAGACATTCTTCCAGACTATTCATTTCCATAGCAGATCTCTTCAAAGGCCACGCGATCTCAAAACAGAGACTTTCAAAATGGATAACAAATTGTATTACAGATTGCTATATCTAATATATAAAGGAGAATGTTTGTAAGTTTGTGCACTAATAACTTGGACACTATAAGAACTACCACAACCAAACTTTGCATGGGATAACCTTTCATCTAGGAGAGGGTTTTAAGGTACTCTTGGACCCGATCGGGCCTGAGCTCAAGCTGTAAAAATAAAAAAGTAACCCGCCATGCTGCCCTGCAGGAGCCGCTCTGCCCACCCTAGGTCCCATGCCCGCCGCCTGTAGCCCCCAGCGCCGTCTGAGACTCACCCCCTCCTGCTGGCGAGGTTACATGAGCGACCCTTTCCCCCCCGCGCTGGCACATGCGCAACAGCTTGGGCACTTGCCCTGCCCTCCGCGGCACCTGCAGCCCTGGGCGTGAGCTGGGGTGCCCCTCCCGCGTGTAACCTCCCCTCCACCCGGGGTCGCACGCACCCCCCCTCCGGCGATGATGTGGACCTATATTTTAATCCCTATAGAAATCAGTGCAACTTTTCTACCATTCAAAAAGAGATAATGGACTACTGTTTTTCTACATTTTGTTCCTCCGGTTTCCCAAGCCGGGTAACTCCAGCTAGTTATCAATAAGGTGTCTCTACTGACCCAGTAGCGGGCACACTCCACCAGAGCAATGGCCACCTCTACGGCCTTCCTACATAATGTACCCATCAGGGACATTTGCAGAGCAGCAACGTGGGCTTCTGCACACACATTTACAAAGGATTATGCTATAGATCAGGGATCAGCAACCTTTCAGAAGTGGCATGCCGAGATTTAACTTATTTGCTTCTATTTATGGGTCTGCGTTCCATCAGTACTTTTTAAAGTCAATAATAGTCCTATTTACAGCAGCTTCATTAATAAATAAAGATGCAGACCTTACCGTTTTAGTAACGCAGGATTTAAAAAAAATCATTAAGATCAGAGTTTTAGATATCTGCAACATTCCAAAAAAATTCTGTTAAAAGAATCTTTTTCTTTCTTACTTTGGGATACACAGGTTTAATTCGTGGCTCCGTCACAGGCTCAAGTGAGCCCCCAAGGGCACTCTACACTGTAGCTGGAGATGTCCATTACAGCTCAAGGAGACACACACTCACACTACTGTTAGCTGAGCTAGTGCACTGAGGGTAGAGCTACACTGCAGTTAACTTGCTGCTGTAAGGTGTGGAGCACACATACTATACTCCCCGGTAGCACTAAGGGAAGCTGAAGATGCACCCGGATGTCTAAGTGTAACACTGAGCTGTGTGAAATTGTTAAAAGTTTTTTTTCTTTTAGGGAGCAGGAAAGGACTCTTTTCTAAAACAAAACTGTCTCATCCCAAACTGTTGACATTGTCAAAATGGTTCCTCTTGTGTAAAAAATGTCCATATCTTTTCACAAACTCAAACTTCAAAGTTTTTTATAACTAGTTAGTGCCAGTTTTTGGAGGTTTTTTTGGTGAAGGAAAAGTTTCACTAACCTCTTTGGGGGTGAGGGGCAATTCTTGTCTAAATTCCCCCTACAGTTGTAGTAGCTGTTGTTTACTTTTCCTTCTGTCAAGGCTGTTCCCCACTTTGGCACAACAAATGCAGAAGTGGGGGGCCTGCAAAAGTACCCCAAAACCTGATCTTTACAGGCTTTGGTACAAAAACTTCCCCCCAGAATCCTAATACCCAGATTTTGGAGAATATCCACTGCTACCACTGAAGTATTTGTAAGAAAACCAGGGAAGAGATCACTTGGGAAACATCCTCCCTAAAACCTCAGGGGTACCTTGAGCTCTTTTTCCCCAAAGAGCTTGAAAAAGAAAAGAGGAAAACAAGCTGCAGTCTTGGTAGCTGACTCCTAATCAGACAGACAGGCAGACCTTACAGGTAAAACTAGGACACCAAAATGAACCAATACCAGGTTAATAAGAAAAAGAAAACAAACTTTTATTATCAAAACAATACTACTGTTATAAGCATAGTGACTAGATGAAAAATAGCCACCAATTAATCTAGATACTCAGGGGAATCCCTTGGCTCAGGACTTTAAGTACAAAAGGAAAACACTTTTAAAGGGAAAAGGAAAAAAATATACTTTGAATAGCTCAGACATCAATTCCACATTCCCAAACCAGAAAATAATAAAACCTGACGGGTTATCTAGATTTTGCCCTACTTACACACGTAAGTCCATTCTTGGGAGGGAGAGAGGCCTTCCTATCTCCCTGTTACATGAAAGAAACCGCTCTGACCTAGACAAAGGAGGGAAAAGTTAAAAATTCCTATGTCCCAGTTTGAAATCCCTACCTGCATTGTTATTGGCTGACCAGATACCTGACTAGGTTCAGGTGACATAGTTAACCTCTTAGTCTCGAGGCTGCTGGCCAGCCCTCATAGTTATGACACCTTCCAAAAATGTATTGTGGTGGTGGTCTGCTCCATCAGGCCAGAGTTTCCCCAGAAGTGGGTGCATATTAGTTTTGGGTAAGAGTTTTGATCCTTTGATGAACAATTTGTGCAGCGTTTTGAAATCATTCAAACTGAAGACTATCAATATAAGTTTAAATATTTCTCAAACTTTTGGTATTCTCTTGTAATTTAGATTGTAAAATAGAGGCATGGGTACATTTTTTCTGCAAATTAGTGGGATCTTGACTGTTCTGTGTTTTGTAGTAAAGCAGAACATCAGCCCTTCATAGGTGCTGAGCTGTTTCACTGGCAGTTGAGGGGGCTTGTCAAAGATACAATCCAGATAAATGCCTAGGATTTTGAAGTTGCATCAATAAGCCGGCAGGTTGGGTGGGTAGGTAGATTGATTTATTAGTGTTTTTCTATTTTCTCTATTTTCTAAAATTGTAAACATCTGATATCTGAAATTCCATCATCAATATAATTGGATATCTGTATAAAGAATCATAAGGTAGCCTTCAATATCAGCTTAATGGAAATGTGAATTATTTTTTATTCATCTACTTCAGTCACTAGCATTGCTGGATTATGTAATTTGTTTTACCATAATTTGCATTTTTTGGCCTTGAAAGCTATTCCAGATGGCCGGGCAATTGAATTAATAAGGGGTTGCTTAGCAAGCCATGACTATTGCATTATCATCACATCACCATGATTTTTTTTAAATCTTAACAGAAATTCAGGACAGTCGCTTTTCTCCCTGTCTCCCACTATCGATGACTTATTCAGCACAAGATCAGAAGATTTTGGACGATACCCTATTTCAGCAAACTGAGCTGGATTTTGCTCCTCTAAGGTGGGATGAAGTTACTGTGTTTTGCTTGAATTCTCTGTGTTGTATGTCCTGTGATTCAGTGAATTTTCAGGTACAGTAGAATCTGCTTATTAGTAATCCCTCTATGGACAGCAGGTTTGTGAGGTTACAGCTAGGAAAGGAAGCGCTAAGCTGTGCCACCCTGCCTACTAGCTAGGCAGTAGCAGGGTAAAAGGCTGCAGCCCAGATGTAAGGGCTTTCTACAGGAATCTAGGGGCCCCATGGAACATGGGCGCCATTTCAGATTTTTTTGGGTGGACGTAACTTTAACCATGATTCCAGGCTACTTTAACCATGATTCCGGGCTACCCTGAAAACTGGGCTTTTTTTTTGTTTTTTTTGTGTGTGTAGATAATAACTTAGAGTGCTGTTGGATAATAATTTCTATCTAATTCCTATATAGCGAAAGAAAATTTAATTATTAGATTATAATATTAATATGTTTGGATACCTTGTGTCAACTCACTTAAGGGACATTGGTTCGGTTTAAAGTTTTAATGTATATTCTTATTTTATACTAACTCTTGAATACAACAATTGAAATATCGATTAATTTCTATCACTTTTTTGCAGTTCACCAAACTTGCAACAGATCATTTAACTTTTGCAAACATCCTTCTAGGGCAAGGCCACATGAGTCTAAACTGCACCTGCCCTGGGATTTTAGGGGTGTTCACCCACGGCAAATAATAGATTAGAAGCTGACTATAAACAGGGATGAAACTGACACCTTCATACTATTGCCACCCCCAAATGTTAAAAAATCATGAATCAGGCTCATGAAAAATCATGAATTTATGTAAAAATAATAGATTTGGTGTTATTTTTATTTGCCCTCTGGGTTTTTTTTTCATCCTTTTGGTTGCACTGAAGGTCACCTTTTGAAGATTTCTCCATAGCCACAAGGGGTTAGAAACTTAATTTTTATTTTGAGTGGTGGCTGAAATCATCACACATCCACTTGATTCCAAAAGCTGGGGGTTCAATGAAAATAATAATCATAAGACTTGTAACCAGGGAGGGTTGATTTAAATCAGTACAATTTAAATAATTGAATTAAATCACAATTTAAATCACCAAAAAACCCCATTGATTTAAATCAGGTTTCCCACTGATATTTCTTCACATATTTCTTCAACTAATAGTGCAGATCTGATCACTAAAACATGTTAATTTACAGCTCATTACACCATTTCATATAATCTAAGACAGTATGCATTGTGTAATTTTTTTTTTATATAACTCGATATTTATTAATTTAGGAAATAGTACATAATATTCATTACTTGGATCAAGCTGCAGATGCAACAGCAGTACATTAGGAATGCTAAGAACTAAATCATGCACACAAACACAATAGCACTTACATTTTATTAAACTAAATCTTAAATAAACAAATGTTTCACAATTGTAATTGAAGTAGTCTCCTGAGTTGCTGGCTGATGACTGTCCTTAAGCTTGCTCTCTCTCAAATTTTTCAAATTTTTTAAATTTTATTAACTCTAACAGACATATCCTTAGAACACCAAATGTACAGCATCCTTAAAACTTCTACAATTAGCTCTCATCTTCCCCATTCCCACTGGCTTTTTGATGCAGATTGATACCAAGATACCAAAAAAGCTAAGACTGACAATTTAGAGCATAGGTTCCCAAACTGGGTGTGTGTGAAGAAATTCCGGGGGGGCGCAAGGTGACTCAGCGCCCCCCGTCCCCGCCCCCCAAGAAAGAGCCTGTTTGGTCCAGTAAAAAAATTCAGAAAATACCATGTGAACTGTCCGGTATTTTCTGTTTTTTCTGGCTCGGGAGTCCGCTGGAACACGCGCAGCTCGGGCTGGCTGGGGTGGAGGGAGGATGGAGCGTCTCGGGCAGACTTCAAAATGGCCATCTTAAAAGGGCAGTGACTGCTCTGCTCTTAAAAGGGCAACTTTGGGGTGGGGTGGCGGTCAACAGCTTTTCCCCTGGAGGACCGGCACCTTTTTTTTTTATACTGGTCCCCTTCAATTTTTTGGGGGGGGGGGGGGGGGGGGGGGGGAGAGTGAGGGTTTCTCAAAAATCAAAAAGGGGGCGTAATGCCAAACAGTTTTGGAATCACTGATTTAGAGTGTACTTAATTTTGGAGTAAGCTGCATTGAAAACAAGTATAGGATGGGGGTTCCTTTGGGAAAGCTGAGTTATGCTGAAATAAAATAGGGAATAGACTTGTGGCATCACCCTTATCATCTGTGACAATGGTGTTCCAAAATAAGAGGCATGTATTATGTACTATAAAATAAGAAAATGACACTTAGTGGCAACTGGCAACTCTAGATTTCTCTTGCTTCAGCTTTGTGTACTGTATATTTGGGTGATAGATTCTAAATCTAGTTAACTAATTAAACAAGCTATAAATATTAGCTAAGCTAAACTTTTTTTTAAGTAACATCCGCCATAGCGAACAGCTTGGGAATTTACTTGTTAAATCACACTTATACTAAAAGGCATAGAGAGCATCTTGCAGAATGACACATTGCGGAGTTGATCCACACTGTTCTTCAGACATATCCATATCTTCATCCACATAATTTTCTCACAATAAGTAGTTTTCCTTACAATGTTTTATTCTTGCAGCTAGGCCCTACATCATCATCTTGCTCTGCTTATACCTGACACACTTCCCTTTTTTATCCAGCGAAGAAATATATTCACAATATTCCCAGAGAGGGTGTCTCTTACACCCAGAAGCCATGACAGTTTTTCTGTGGCAAAAGTGTAGAGGAATATAGGAAGCTATGTGTGTGCTGAATAATGGCTTCCCTTTTCTTTTCCAGTCCACTCCAATATTCCTTTCTATGCTGCCTTCATCTTTTCCTATACATTATCCCTCTATCTTTAGACAATGTCTTAACTAACTCTACCAGGTTCACCACCACATAAGCACAGCACAAGAACAATCCTATCCAGCCTGTGTCTGTCTTTGCACGTTTCTCATCAGCCTAACAGAAACTGAAAGCCCATAACTTTCAAGGAGCAAGAGCTGGTTGTTTAGCTGGACAGACTAGAGGCATTAACTCATTTCTATGAGCCTGTAAGTGTAGGAATAACATGTTTGTGATAACACTTAATTATAGCCATTTTTTTAAAACGAGAAATTTAGTATTTTATTGATTATTTTTTTTTAAATCTGATTTAAATTTAAAAAAATGCTTTTTTGATTTAAAAAAAAAATCCTTTTTTAAAATCCACCCTGCTCATAACAACATCATGGGAGTTGTGAGCACTGCTTTCACTTCTGTTTAAAGGTTAGTTATTTTCCAGAAGACTCTTAAGTGCAACATTTAGTTGCAGTGGGACTCCTCTTTTACAGGTTCATCTAACTCTGTCTGTGGTGGGCCCTGTCCCTGCCCCACAGGTTACGTGCTGGCTCCCTGGGAGCATGGCTGGCAGGGGCTGCTGCCCCACTCTTGGGGAGGCTTTGCTGCGGGCTCTGCAGTGCATGTAACCTCTAGGATTTTTAGCAGTTACATGGTTACATTTTTAAATGACTTCTTACATCCCTAATTTCTACACTGATGCTGTGCAGGTAAGAGCTCTGTCTGCAAGCATACCTCCTCTATGGCGCTGAGAGGGGAGCAGGAGTCCCCCACTTGTCTGGTACTGACTGGTACCTCTACCACAGGGCTACCTGGCACCCACCCTGAATTCTTCAGCAACTGGGGAATCAGATGTTCCAATGCTTGCTTTCTTGTGTACAAACCACCAGCAGGGCACAACCTGCAGAGGGCGGGGAGAGGAGCTGTGCTGGAACCTGGGCTGCAGCTCTACTCCCACCATTACCTTGCCCACAGCTGCTTCTTGCAGCTCTCAGCCTCCTGTGTGGTTTTGTGCCAGGCAGGGCTGCTGCACCAGATGTGCCTCTGGGCACTGGCTGCTGGCAAGTTTGCGAGACTGCAGGGGAGAAAGGCACATCCCAGCACTTCCTTTACTGGGAGCACCCTTTCAAATCTGTCTGTAGTTGTGGTCTTTATTCCACAAAGTGTTCTTAATAAGCAGCATGTTATTGCCAATATCTGAATCCCATTAACATTAAAGTCACTGGGACAGAACTGGCTCCTAGAAAAATGCTGGCTTTTTACCAAAAGTTGTTGTTATCCAGGAAGGTATTAAGTAAAATCTACTGAAGATCATTTGTATTAATTGCATAATGAATTAAAATCAGCACAGTTAGTGGAGAGAAATTGGATAAAATCTGATTAAATATCCTTGAGTTTTGTATGCAGAAGAGCCTGTCAGTTTGTTGGTCTTTCCATTTCCCCTTCATTTTAACCCATGTTTTGAGGATAACTGACCAAAGCCCTTCTGAGTCATTCTGTGTCTCCTTACAGAATCTGAGAGAAATCATAGTTGAATGGCACGGGGCACTCCTCTCCAAAAAAATGTCTTATTGAAAAATTCGCAACCAGCTCTACTCATAAAAACTGATCAATCCACAGTATTTACAGTGGGGCTGGGTATCAGACAGGAACAAGCCCACCCACATGAGAGCTGTCTGCCATCCCAGCCCCAGGGTCAATATTTCATTGGGACTATTTCTTGGGTCCAGGATTGGGTTTCAAGTGCATGTGGAGACCTTAGAATATAATCTAATGACTAGGACACTCACCTGCATTGTGGGCGATCCAGATTCAAGTCTCAAATAAAAGTGGAATGTAGGGTGTCCAGTTTGAAGTCTGTTTTACCTGAGTTCCATGCAAGAATTTGAACCTGTGTCTCCCATATCCCAGGTGAGTGTCCTGGCCACCAGATTACTGGCTGTTCTGGAATGAAGATGTCTTAATTTTTTTTAAATGAAAGTATATAAAAGTCTTGTTCTGATGTGGAACAAAATATTTTGAAACATACTTTTTTTTTGGCTAGCCATACTGCTAATCAGGGTGCAGATAAAAATGTAAGAAATCTGCAGAAACCTTTCACTGCTACAACCCCTGCTGTTCATTTCAGGCTTGACCTATTTTATATTCTTGTTAAAAGTATTTAAAGTCCTAAATTGGATAATTTAAAAAATAAATACAGTTATTTTTGAATGAGACTCTATTAATACAAAGTGAATTAGAGGGTCCTAATTGGTGGAAAACATTGACATGCTCATTAGAGCCATAGTATTTATATTTCCAAACCATTATTTATACGGATCTAAAATCATTTTTTTTAATCTAAATTGCCCTGTCTTTGAGGTTTAAAATATTTTATTGATTTTATTTGGCTTAAGATGAATGTGTTGCTAAACCAGGACTGAGCAAGAGCCTGTCAGTGGACTGGATCCAGCCTGCCTAGCCCTTTTATCCAGTTCGTGTGGCAGTTCCTGGCCTTGCCCCCTAACACATTGTTTAGGAGCCAGGGACACGTGAGCCCTTTCAACTGCTTCTATTTAAAGGGCTTGCAGTTTCCCCATGTCTGCCAGGCAACACGGTAGCAGCCACCAAGTTGGTGGCCCTTTAAAAAGAAGCAGTTGAAAGGGCTCCCGGCTCCCCAAACCTGCCACTAGCATGTTGACTGGGAGACATGAGCTTCTATTTAAAGAGCTTGCACTTTCCGTGCGGCTGCTAGGCAACACATTCACAGGGGTGGGCTCTAATTTTTGAAGGGGGGCAGCACTTCGAAAATTTTTGAAGGCGGGAGGGATGTGGTCTTTACATAGAAACAAGTGAAAGGGCTCGTGGCTCCCAGGCTACGTGCTAGCGGTGGGGCCAGTAGCTGTGAGCCCTTTCAACTGCTTCTGTTTAAAGGGCATGTGGGGAAAGTGTGAGCCCTTTAAATAGAAGCAGTTGAAAGGGCTTGCAGCTCCCAGCCCCGTGGCTAGCGTGTTGCCTGGGAGCTGCTGGGAAGGCACATGAGATCCCACCCCTTCTGCCCGAAGCCCTGCCCCTTCCAGGGCAGCCTGTGACCACTTGGAAAATTTTTGAAATGGCCCCTATTCAAAAATTATTGTTCACCCTTATGCTGAACACTGGTTGTTTGCTCTCATGTAGCTATCCTATCTTTAAGCTTCACTTCTTTTAAATGTGGGTGTTTGAAAGTGTTACCAAAGAAACATTTACTTGTCTTTTCTCTTCCAGAGGAATCCCTGATGTTTCTGATGCTTCTGAGCAGTATTCAAAGCCTTTGCAGATCAGTGAAGCTGTGCAGCCAGCAGCCACTGAAGTATCTTCGGACTTAGTTACTAGCTGCTTCACCCTGTCCCAGCATCCAGTTGCAATCAGCACTATAGAACCTTGTGATGTTGACTGTACCAGCTATTTGTCTCAGCACCCTATTTCTCTTTCTGGACAGATAACTGTGGAGAGGCAGGAGAAGGTTGAAGATCAAAATTGTAAACTTGATATTAGCAACAAGTCTTTAATCCCTAATACAGATGAAAATGTAACAGACCCAAATAGAAAAATTCTTATAAACAAGCCAGAAACTCTACAGCATCCAGAAGTATCTGTTGCTAGGGAGGCCTCTAGTGGTTTTGTAAATAATGATCCCTTCTTTTTAGACAGTAATATGCCAGCTCCTCTTCTCCTGGAGAAAGAAGTGGGGGTGTCGAGCCATGTTGGGTTCTCCTTTTCAGAAAGCTCTTCATGCAAGAGCATATCAACAAGGGACCAAAGGGAAAAGGAAACGATGCAGCAAATAGGAAATGTTGAGCTTTCTGATAGGGAGTCAGAAGTGGTTATAAGAAAATCACATCAGAAGCTAGAAGAAGAGTACGTTCCTGAGCTTGGCTCCTCCAAGATGTTTTCTGATGTTTCAAGGAGAGAACCCTTTAAAAATTCCAGTGCCCCAGATGTGTGTTCTGCAAAGCCCTCAGAAATGTTTATGTTTTCCAAGGGACATCATTCAGATTTGAAAGACTCCAGCAGACTGGAGTTTTCTGGTGTTAATACTGAGCCCCAGGGAGCCATTCTAGATACGCAGCATAAACAACTGTTTTCTAAAATGTCTGGGAAACTGAAAGAGGAGACTGTCTCTGCTAAGTCTGAAACTAGTGAGAACACTAGTGCATCTCACCAGCCTGTCACTGCTAATGTAGAATATGGTGGAACATACATCGAGAAAAATACTGCTGTGGAAATCGGGCCTGATGTTAACAGAAGTGAATTAACTCTTTCAGACTTCAGCATAGAGAGGGGACATAAAAATACAGGCATTTCACCTTTATTGAATCTTCCTGTAGATGATGGTTCTTTCTTTGGACATTTAGCTCAACCAATCTATCAGTCCACTCCGGGCGTATTTGTAAGCAGAAATGTAAAGCAAGAAGTACCCAGTAAGCCCCTTCTTATCAAATCAAACCTTCAGGCCTCTCTTACTTGTTTAAATGAAGAAACTTCTAGGGACTCATCTACAAGTACACTTGTTTCTTCTGCTGAGAAGCATCATGAATCCCAGAGTGAACAGGAAATAAACAGTGAAACTAGTGAGTCCTTGAGAATAACTCATCCTCGTACTGAAAGAATCCAGTCTCTCCCTACCCTTAGTTTCATGGAAAAGGTAGGAGCTTGGAATGTGAAGCAGCCAATGGCCAAGATACCTGATGCTTTGATTTTACGTGGCGTGAGTGGAGTTTCTCCAAGGCAGAAAGCCTACAGTGCAATTGCTGATTCCTTAAACCGTATTTTAGCAAGACAGAGCAGTAGCATTGGTAAACTCAAGAGTAGTCTAGCTACATCCTTTGGAGACACAGGCTCGATGACCAGTTTGCATTCCCGTGATAAAGTGTCAGCACATACTTCGCCACTTACCCGGTCTCAGTCTGACAACTCAGTAAATATAATCAGCAGGGAGGCTTCACAGATTGAAGTTGTTCAGGCATCAAAGCCAGATGAAGTTGTTCGGCCTAAAGAAGACAAAAGCAGAGTTTCTGGAATGCCTGAAATTAGAAAAAGTGATGCTCATTTAGGAGATGCCATGACCCAACAGTTTACAACTGTCCTTGTTCCTTCGGAGTCCGGTGGTGGTGGTGATGATGATGATGACAAATATAGCATAGGACAAAATTCAGATAAAAATGCCTTCATTTCCAGTGAAAGGGTTGCTCAACTTCTTAGAGAGGAGGAACACCATCCAAGTGGTGGGCAAGAGAAATACAATGGTCTTGAAAATAATACCAGTCAGATAGATGACCCAGAACTCTCTACTAGTCAAATCATGGACGTTGACATAAATGACATTTCTCCAGATAGCTTAAACCCCCTGTCTAATTCACAGGCAAGTAGCCATATTGATTTGTCTTCTGCAAGCTCCTTTTCAGAAGTTGCCAGGGATTTTTTCACTGGTTTAGAAGGGGATAATGTCATTCCTTTCTGGACACCTACTTTGAAAACTCCAGATAAAAGAGAGATAAATATTGAAGAAAGAATACCGGTAAGATATTGCTAGTAATTTTGCCATTTCTCTTTAGGTTTACTGATAAAGCAGCCTCAATTTGGGTTAAAAGCAATAGGAGTTGAAGGCTCTTGGAACATTCCAATGAACGGCCCATTGTATGGAGAGATCAGTGTAGTTAACAGAAGCCTTTAATATCTGACGTGTTGTAAGACTATTGGGTGCCACAGCTACAGACTTCTTCAGCTTAGATGTTAGCTAATATAATGAAAGATTCTAAATAAGGTAACTGAACAGAGGAAGTTTAAAGTTATCCTCAGTGAAGGAGTCCTTTAAAGTATATACTATTAAAATCCTCTAAATCCACTTTGTCCTACACTGTTTTATTACACTTTTTCTGCAATCGGGGTAAACATTACTACTGACTTAAATTATCATGGCACTATTGAAATGCTGCCTGTTCATGGCAGCAGTGAATTTATCTCACAATGTCGAATCAGTATTTTAGTTACTCATTGTGATGTGGAAGTAGCACACTTTTAGGGTGTATTTCAGTGAGGCAGTGGCAGTTCCTGGACAGTGGGTTAAAGGAAGATGTTCCTTGCCTAGAGGGTCGCATTGAGGCAGGAGTGGGAAAAGGATATAAGGGTGTATATAGACGAGTGACAGTGGCTGATTGTAGGAGATAAGGATAAAGACAAAAAGAGGACAAGATTAGTGATGTAGATTGGGATTGTGATCCACGGCCTTGAAAGCAAGGACAAGGTGCAAGCATTTTTGTTAGCAGCATGTTGGCAAGTCATTTATGACCTTCCAATCTCTTCCATGTAAGCAGGTTTTGATTCCAAAATGTCAAGTTTTGACTCCACCGCTGAGTCTGGGGAGGAGCTAAGTTTCAAGAGAGCGAACTTTTCACACACCCACACATCTTCAATAATAGCAAAAGCAACATAGAAAATTCCTGGCAGAGCAGATGGCTTCTTCTATAAATATTCTTTCACGTTTGCCCCAGTGTGAATGTCTTAAACAGCAGATGATTAATAAACACACATTAAAGAAAAGGGAGCCATTCTGCCTACAGTTTCTTACATACAAACCAATGGGATCTTACTTTGCTAGTCCATTCTCCCCTCCCTCTCTTTTCAGAGTGGCTTAGAAATAGGATGGCTGCCAGAATAGGTGGCAGCCATGTTAACACTTGCCTTTGTTGGTAGCTGATGAGTGCTAGTAAAAATTAAATTCAGATGTATAGGAATGATGGTCTTTATTCAGAATAAGTGGCTCTTCCTCTTGCAAAATAATTTATATCATAACAATTTAGTATTTGCAGTCAAACTTGGACTCTAATTTTCCCAGTGTAAATTTCAAGGAAAATAATTCTTAGTATAGCTTCAATGTGCTCGTAAGGCTACCCTCAGTTGCATAGGCAGATAAATATTGAAAAAAAAGAGATGTGAAATTCATTAAAGGTAAGAATCAGAGACTACAAACTATTTCTGTTATAAACAGAATTAGCATCTTCCCTTTAATATTCAGAGGAATTTTAATAAATCAGACAGGATTAAAGATGTTTGAAAATGCATTTGGCTCTTGTATGTCTATAATAGAAAATAGAGATGAAAGAGATCAGTAAGGTTGTTTCATTCATTCATTCCCTGGCCAGTGCAAAATGTATAAAACAAAAGCAAATTGATTATAAGCAGTTTTTATAGGAGGGAATCCAATAAAGCTTTGCTTAACTGGCAAGTGTTTTCACAAGTATTGCAGACTTTGAAGAAGAAGTAGAACCAATTTCTGCACTGATCTGGAGGAGGATGTCCTTTGAAACTGTGTTATAGTAGCATATTCAGAATGATTCAAAGGATACAAAAATATATCCATATACCAGGGTACAAAATATATCAGAAGGACAGAACAGGTTGTGCTGGTCGGGGAGTGTCACTATGCATGAAAGAAAATGTAGACTCAAATGAAGTAAAAATCTTAAATGAACCAAAATATTCCATAGAATCTCTATGGGTAGTAATTCTGTGCTCTAAGAAGAAGAATATAACAATAGGAATATATTCTTGACCACCTGATCAAGATAGTGATAGTGACTATGGAATGCTAAGGGAGATTCGGGGGGGGGGGGGCTATCAAAATAAAAAGCTCAATAATAATGGGGGATTTCAGCTGTCCCCATATTGACTGGGTACACATCACCTCAGGATAGGATGCAGAGATAAAATTTGTTGCTTTCTTAAATGACTCCTTCTTGGAGCAGCTGGTTTTGGAACCCTCAAGGGGAGAGGCAATTCTTGATTTAGTCCTAACTGGAGCGCAGCCTGGAGAAGAGACAGATGAAGGGGGGGGGGGGGGGGGGGGGGGGGGGGGGGGGGGGGGAGGAGGGATATGACAGAGGTCTATACAGTCATGACTGCTGGAGAAAGTAAATAAGGATTTGCTGTTTACTCCTCAAAACACAAGTACTAGGGGGTCACTAAAAAAATTTAATAGGTGGCAGGTTTAAAATAAACAAAAGAAAACATTTCCTTGCCAGTTCAGGTTTGTATCATGTAATGCATCCACAGCTACTTTGTCCAATAAGACATTTAAACGGTTCCAGCAGTGAGGATTCTGTCACTTTCCTTTGGAGACTGCCCCATGGTATAATTGGCCTTAAATGTTAAGGAATTTTTCTTGATGCCCAGCCCAAGTGTTAAGATGTTTTTGAAGAGAAGTGTATGTTCTGTGGTATGTTCTCATTTGCTAAAAAGAGTTTTAAGCCAAAGCCTTGTTTTTTTTCCTTCCAGATTTCAATTAGTGATATTTCAAAGAAATACTATAAAAGAAACTTTAGGGGGTAGCTGAGTTAGTCTGTACAGAAAAAAACAACAAATCGTCTGGTAGCACTTTATAGACTAACAAAACATGTAGAGTCTAAAATTCAGACTAAGTGGAGGGATGGCACAATATGTAATAAAACCAATGGTCTGGGTTGGTTGTTGGTACATACACCGGAGAATAGGTTGAAACAATGGAGGATGTTTAAAATAAAAACTGTGTTTTGGAGATGATGGTTGGGGGTAGGTTATAATCAGAGTTTCTTTATAATGGTACCATGTATATTTATTGCTTTCTTTGTTCCATGTCCCCCCTTTATGTCAGATGTATCTTCGTAATCTTGGCATTGATCAGTCACCTTCAGCTATACTGACTCCATTTGTACCCAGAGGACCAATCAGAGAGGTTGAATTTTCCCCATCAGAGCTCAGAACCTTGAAGGAATCCACTGACACCTTAACAAAGCATGTTCAGCTATCTGAAGGTATGGAGAAAGGTAGAGGCATGATGCAAGGATCTTACAGAACAGAACAGTTTGCACACTTGATTATTTCTCTTTAGTGAGGAGTGTTTCCATACTGATTACCAGCTTGCAGCCCCCCCCCCCCCAATAGTTTTGAAGTTCAAGTTATTCACAAAAATGTTACAAAGATATTTTCACCATGGGAAAAATGTATCTCTTTTTTCTCTCTCCCCTTCTTTAATTTCTCTGGTATAATATGGCACTGGGGTACAGGTAGAGGTATCTCCATTTAAAATATGACTATCTCATAGAGCTGGAAGAGACCTTGAGAGGTCATCAAGTCCAGTCCCCTGCCCTCATAGAAGGACCAAGTACCATCCCTGACCAATTTGCCCCAGATCCCTAAATGGCCCCCTCAAGGATTGAACTCACAACCCTGGGTTTAGCAGGCCAATTTTCAAACCACTGAGCTGTCCATCACCCCAGTCATCAAAAGATGATCTAATCAATCCAGAGCCCCAATATTGGAGTTGAGGTAGTCCACGTCAACACAAAAACTGTCTAAGACTAATAAATACTTGATTTCTATGGCCTAGTAGATGTTCAGCCACTGGATCAAATGAAAGCACATTTAACTAAATCTAAGATAACTTCCATAACATGCCTTCACAGTGAATTCTTTGTTGAAATATACATTGATGCTGGGTAGAGAATTGTATGAGTCTTTATGCAACATTCCCAGCTATCAGGCCTCCATATCTTGTAGCCAATTCAAGAAAGCAGTCTTGCAATCTCTTTACAGCTAATAGTCTTCAGACCAACTCCCTGAAGGTCACTAATGCTTATTTTCTCAGGAGTCTCTGCATTGACTTGTTTTGTCTTTCTGAGCTATGGTGGCTGGATGCAACTCTCTCCCATGTGTATATCAATCAGGCACTCTGTTTTTATATTGCTTTATTTTTTTTAAATATCTCATGTGTTTCTTTACATATCCTTAGGATGTTAAATCTGATGAGTATTCTTGTTTATCGCTGTGCAAAGGATATACACTGAATCAGAATTTCTCAGCACTTGAAATATTATGAATCTAAATGTCCAGTTATTTGAAACAGTTTCCCCAATGTACATAAATTCTAGAGATGTGTACAGAATGATCTAAAGTGTTTCTTTTAGTAAACAGTAATCAGTTTTAACAGAAGATATATTCTTGTACATTCTTGTACATTTTCTTATATATGTTCTTGCATATTTTCTAGAATAATCACTGTTACTCTTTTTTCAGGAGGCCTTTGGAACAAGGCTGATATTCTACACTGAGATTCATATTTCCTATAACTCTTAATTAATCTTCTTTTTTTGTAGGAAGTTCTCCGTCTGCAATTGACACTACACAGATAAGCTTTAACTCTGATGCTTCCACTCTCAGCATGTCTATACCAAGGGATTCAGATGTTGGCCCTTTTAATCCATTACCCACTGATCTCTCACCTCTATTGTCAAGATCTTCCAAAGACAAACCACTGAGTCAATGCAGTGTTGCCTACCATCATTCAGAGTTACCTGTCCCACACTTCACCAAAGGCAGCTCAGAATCTACAGCTGTCTCAAAATCTGTTGAACTGAGCCAGATAATGCATGCAGTTCCAGTTGACTCTGACTTTGAAAAGGGTCACACGCCTGTTTCAAAACATGTTCAAAAGCTCATAGATAAATTTGAGTCTAGGGATATTGACCTCAGTCTAGAGAAGTTGTCCTCCAGTCCTTTGGTTGGAAATGCAGATGAAATGCACGTCAGTGGAGAACCAGTGTCTTCAAACATAGATGCCTTTGTTAATTTAAATAAGGATCAAGGAAATGATTCCTTCATTGGATCCAACACATTGAAAGAGATCCAGAAGCTTTTAGCAGAGGCAGAAAATATAGCTGTCACTCAGTTGGATCCTGCTCCTTCCATTGCCTCTTTGCAAGTCAGCAACTCTTCATCAGTGTCAATTGAAAAGGATGATGGGTCTGAAGATTCCAGATTAGCGAAAGACATCAGTCCTGCACTTCAGAGAATATTATCATGGGATGAGTCCTTGGCCAGAAGAAGCATCCGTGAAGATAATTCGCTACTGAAGACTCTGAATTCCCGCAAGTGCAGTTTAAACTGGGAAAGCTATCTTGCTATTGATTTACCAACCAAGGAAAAAAGTGTAGAAGAAATGACTGGACCATCACATCAGGGAGCTATGGAAGTGTGTGGGGTAGCAAAATCCATAGGAAGGTCAGAACCAGAGGGTTGCAGTAGTGGAACAATAAATAAAAACCTGCCTCCTCTCATGACTGTTACAAACAGTAATAATACAAGTAGTGAATCAAGCATTGAAAAGATTTTAAAATTGCAAAATCTTACAGAGCCCTTAGGTAGCATCACCAATGACCTAGGGGATTTCCCGTATACCTTGGCTAAAACTAGTGTGGCTGGCAGCAAAGAGGAAGATGGCATTCGAGAGAGTGATGACAGTAGCAGTGTAGATTCACTAGCTGCCCGTGTCAAAAGTCTTCTGAAAAATGAATCCCTGGTGCTACAAGCAACACAAATTCTAAAAAGTACAGAGGAAGAGGAGAGAGAAGCTTGTGGTAAGAAGTAAACCCCTATCTAACTGACTAATGGGTTTTATGCCAGACATGAGAATACCAAATCCTGGGTTGATGAATATAATAGAAGCTGCTTTAAAAATTCTTTTGGGGGCACAGCAGATTTGTAATGGAATATAAGGAGCCTTCCAGTTTGGTGTCACCATTTTGAATTGGGCATTGGTAATAGTGACTGAGTCTTTACCTCTGAGATGGAGATGTCCTTATAAAAATTTGCACTAATTGGCATCATTGTGGACTGTGTTGTTAGAGGCATCGAAGACTGAATGGCTATGAAGACTTACTTTTTCATCCCTAGAAAGGCCATTTTAGATCAGACTTGTGTCCAGAGTTGTTGACCTGCAGTCTTACAGGATAATAGCTTTGGACTCTGTCCCATCTTACAATAAATTATAGTACTTAATGGATTTAAAATTATATGCCAAACTCCATGTAATTAAAACACTGATTTGCAAGGTAAAACTGCCATAGTAAGAAAAAAGTCTTCCAAAGCCAGTTGAAAATAGTCATGTATTTGCTACTGAAATTACTTTCATGCAGTTCAAAGTTAAAGGAGACTTTTTTCTCCTCTTGGACATTGAGATAATTAACCTCAAATATGTAGTGCCAAAATAATTCATTGACAGCAACAAATTGTTACCCGTAGGCCCATTGGGATGGATTAACATAACTTGTGATCTGAACTCTTAACATGGTTGTTGATTTTGTGTATCTTTTCAGGAGGCTACCTCACAAGCCTGTTTTCTGTTTGTGTAGATGTTCTTCATGCCCCAGATTAAAAGACATTTGGGAGGAAAATGTTATTTGACTCTGGATCTAGAACTGGTTGTGATATGAGGATTAGGTAATGGGTGTCTATTAAAGTGGGAAAAAAGGTAATATCCCTTAGGGATCGATTGGAGTCTGAAAGCTGTGGATAAATAAGTTCCTGTCTCAGCCCAGTGACAAGTTACACAAACAGGAAGCAGAGCTAGGGAAAAGGAGGGGAGAGGAAGCCAGGCGGGCTTCAATTGGGTGGCACTTGCTCTCCGAGGCACCTGGAGACAAACTTAGCTCAATTCTGAGACTTGGGTATGGACTGTGAGTTTGGGAGGCCTAATGAATTTATTGTAGTGGTGAATCCTGGACTGAGAATGGTTGTATGTAATGCACTGAAGCCTTATTAAAAGAAACACGGCATTTGGCTAATGTGTGTTGGCTTCTCCTTGCTATATATTGTTAAAGAGAAAGCTATTGCTGCTCCACTTGGGAAAATTACAGATGGGGGCCCACTTGCAGCATCACATTAGCCTGCAAAGGAGTGCTCAGAGACTGCCTGCACTTTTACAGTGCATCATTCAGCTAGGCTATCACTAGCTGTCATCAGAAGGTGTCATATTAGTCAATTTAAATGTAGTTCTATTCCTAGTCATACTATCTTGTATGGTATTTCTGATATTAATGTTTATTCCCACCCAGTCCTGATTAGGGTATAGCACACTTCTGTCTGTAAAATTAACATGGCAGCAAGCATGAAGGGATTGACTGTTGTTTTCTGTTCACAGCATGGGTGAAGCTGAAGCTAACTAGCCAACCTCAGGATTCTATGCCAGATCTGAATGAAGAGGACAGGCAGAGAATAGATGAGATCAAGTCAGAGCTGCTTCTGAGTGCCAGGAAATCGGTGTTAGCCAAGGTATAAAGGAGATGAAAAAGCTAATCTAGGGGAAATTTTGGAAGGGGACAGATGCAACAGATTTTTTAAAATTTTGGTGTAGTGATTCTTATAAACACTGACTCAGGGTATTTTTCATTGGTATCTCACCACTGGCGTTGATTTACCATATAAGTAGTGGTGACATTTAATGAAATCTTGTTCTCACTGTAGCCTGAAATACTGTGATAAATTTGATGATAACTTGCCATTTACTGAACTGTCATTGCAATATATTATATTCAGAACATTTCTGATTCATATATTCCAGTATACTGCATCCTGACTCGAATTTATGAGTAACCTTGACAGAGTGTATTGTCTCCAATCTGCTCTTCAATTTCTATTTGTTTTCAGCATTTGTCTGAACTAGTGTTAGCCATGCCATTAGGAACTTGAACTTGTGAGTGGCTCCTCTGTGTCAGAGTTCTTGATGGATCATTTCTTTGAGAGTCTGCAAGCAAAAAGGGCAGATTGGATGAAAGTATAGAGATGTTTGTCTGAAAAGCTAACAAATAGTTTGGTGAGGTTTAATTGTTGTCAGATTGGAGGAGGGTGGGGTGATATGGGAATGGACAATAAATGACAAGTAGGAAAGGTCTGAGTTGGAGACAGCTTTTGAGGTGAGCACAAGAAACTTTAATTTTAATCTGTGCTGATACCTCGTCCCTTGCTGGCTTCACCAGAAAAGCTCATATCTTGCAATAGTCCATGAAGGCACAGCTAGAGTTACCTTATTCTGCTTTGTGAGAAGTGTTCCCAGGACTGAAATCTCCAGCAGAAAAGGGAGCCGTGAGGAGGAAGGGGAATCACACAGCTAGTATCAAAATTATTGATTGTGTCCTAAACTAAAGGATGTCTTGAGAAATATTTGTGTCTCTTTTATGGTTCATTAACTCTGAACAGTCAGGGATGATGCAGGGAATATTAACCTGTTTTTCTGGTAACACTCTTGAAGTTTTCCTGATTTTGATATAAACTCTGTGAGGAGAACCTGAAGAAATAACCTAGTCAAAGGACTTGAACCTTTCATATGTTACATTTTGATTGTAAGATCTGCATCTTTGATCTTCAGACGCTCTGAAATGGTTTTTATGATCTGTCCAGAAGTCATGAAGCAAAATCCTAGAACAGGTTAACAAATCTCTGAAATTTGGATCCTGCACTAATTAACCCAAAGGCAACACTTGGAACTTTAGAGTTCAGAATCTGTCATGAAGGCATTTTTTCTCCCTGTCTAAGGGCATATTTCATTACTGTTTTGTTAAATCCATAATGCCTAGGAGTTTTGCACTGCCAAGAGTATCTAGCATGTAATTGGAAATAAAGTATGCAACAGGAGCAGAGAAGAATTTTGTAACCAACACAAAATTGTACAGATTGGGAATGTAAGCGACTAGTTGACCATCCGATTAAGCAAAAGCTTATTGGATAGTTGACTAGTTCCTCAACTAGTCGCTCCTCACCTGCCCCTCCCCCCGGGCTGCCTTTCTCAGGGGCAGCAAGAGGGGAAGCATTTAAAAGTTAGTCACCACTGCACCCCTGCCTCCTCCCATGGAGCTGGAGCTGGGGGGAACCAGCTTTTAAGCCGGCTCTCCCCAGCACCCGCCCCTTCTCCCCCCTTGCTGCCTCTTTGCTTATCGGATAGTCGACTAGTGGATTAGTCACTTACATCCCTAGTTCAATCCTGCCTGCCAATGAACAGGGTGCATCGGCATTACACTTATTTTCACACTGACACACAACAGTCAAAAGATTGCAAAATCTACAAGAGTAAAATCAACAGGGGTTGTTTATGACACAGATCAAAGGATTAGCCTGATTAACAAGGATAAAAATAAAACTCAGGATCCTAGATGGTGAAGGCGAGCTGGCAGCATACTGCATCTCACGAAAAGTGCTGGTGAGCAATATTTTATTAAATACAGGATTATCTAGTTAATTAAAGCTAAGCTCTAGAATGCATTTTATGATTTTACTTTATACCAGTAGCTCTCAAACTGTGGGTTGGGACTCCATTTTAATGGGGTTTCCAGGGCTGGTGTTAGACTTGCTGATAGACCAAACCCAAGCCTTACTGCCCAGAGCCAAATCACAAGCGCTTCAGCCCTGGGCAGCAGGGCTCAGGTTACAGGCCCCCCTGTCCATGGTCAAAGCCCTTGGGCCCAGGCTTTGATTCCCACTTCTGGGGTCGTGTCATAATTTTTGTTGTCAGAAGGGGATTGCAGTACAGTGAAGTTTGAGAACTCCTGCATACATTTCTTGATCTGTGGTGGAAATGGTAAGCTGGGGTGTACCATTTCTTTGGAAGTAGCAGATTTGTAAATACTGTGTGTGTCCAGGGGAGTCAGGGTTGGAATCTCCAGGGAGATCCTCGGAGTTGGTGCTGGCTTCCAGCAGCCATAGACATGCCTTCATCCTACAAAAATAATCAAGCACTGTAAAACTTGCAACAAAAATTTGGCTTTCTCCAATTTTCAGTTGTGTTGACGTACTCCCCAGAGTTCTCTCGAGTACCACTAGTTGAGAAACACTGTTCTAGACCTTCAAAACATACTTTTAGTATAGATACATAATTCCTTAAATATCATCCAGGCATACATTTCACAACGATTGTTGACCAGTGGGTTCTTTGCTCATTAAAGACCTTGCATACCACCCTTTGGTGAATTATACATATATCTGACTCATATGATCCCTCAAACACTCTGCTTCTCTGTGTCCTCTGCCAGCTGGCACCAGTGGTCACTGAGTCACCATAGATACCTCCCCTGCATCACCCTTGCACACCTCCAATCTGGTTTATAGTGTATGGATTGTTCTAATTAAAAAAGCAATATAGCAGTTTTAGGTTTGTAGTAGGAGAGTCTGAAACCGTTTTTAAAATTTGTCACCATTAAAAATGTTTGAAACACACTCATGAAAAAGTGATTGAAGATTCTGATTCTGTATGTAAACATACTTAATTGTCGTCTTTTGTGGGATTTAAGCACGTATTTAAGCCTTTTGCTGAGTCTGGGCTTCTATTTCCTTTGTTTTTCAAAATACACAATCGTCAAGATTTAACTTTTGGATACTTTGACACAATGGGGAAGAGTGTATGCATTTTTGTTTTTAACTATTTTCTTGCCATGGCTAGTTTAATTTGGGTTGTTGTCATGGTGATTGCATTTTTAAAGGACTATTGGGACGGATAGCTCAGTGGTTTTAGCATTGGCCTACTAAACCCAGGGTTGCAAGTTCAATCCTTGAGGGGGCCATTTTGGGATCTGGGGCAAATCTATCAGGGATGGTGCTTGGTCCTGCTGTGAGGGCAGGGGACTGGACTCAATGACCTCTCAAGGTCCCTTCCAGTTCAATGAGATGGTATATCTCCATATTATTATTAACATAAAATTAAAAAACTCTTATATCTATTACTAATAGCACTTGAAATTACTAAAATAGAAATGTTGCAAAATGTGATTTATGTGTTCTTTGTAGTACTTTGTTAATCATCATGGCATGCGAGTGCCTATTTTTCACCATTTTTGCTGTTTGTTCACTTTTTTTTCAATGTGCTTAACTTGGAAAATGAAACTAATGCTGGTCAGTTTGTTTCTGGTTCTCATGCTCTATCACAGGAGTTCTAAATCTTCATTGCACTACAACCCCTTTCTGATTTTAAAAATTACTGAGCCAACTACCGTGCTTGGGGGGAGGGGAGAGGGGATTGTAGAACAAAACTGAAGCCCAAGGGCTTTAGCTCCAGGCATATGGGAGGAGGGGAGAAGGGAGGGGCCCTGTAACCTGAGTCCCAACATTTAGGATTGAAACCTTCAGGCTTCAGCTCCAGGTAGTGGGGCTCAGGCTTTGGCTTCGGCTTCAGCTCCAGCTCTGGGCCTCAGCAAGTCTAAGGCAGCCCTGGTGACCCATCAAAATGGTTACAACCCAATTGAGGTCTCAGCCCAGAGTTTGAGAATTGCTGCTGTAGCATGTTTGTCTTCAGACAATACTGCAAGCTGTTAACTAAACTGGTGGGAGGGAGAACCCTGGCATTCCTGTTCAAGGGGAATTTCTAAGGCTTTGTCTATACTTTTAAAATTGAAGTGCAGAGCTGTGCTTTAAAGTGAAAGTTTGGCCACAGCAGGAGCTCTGGGAGAAGAGAGCTTTCTCAGCACTCTATGTAAACTACCTCCAGGAGGAAAGGCTAACAGTGGTAGGTGCCCGGCTAACAAGCACTGAGAGCTCATTTACACTGGTACTTTACCGTGCTGTAACTTGCTGCGCTTGGGGGGCTGGGGTGCTTTTTCTCACCCCTTGTCAGAAAGCTGCAATACAGTAAAGTGGCAATGTAGTCTTAGCCTAAGCCCATCTCTCTTGTAGAAAAATGCACCAGTTTAACTCAATAGATTTTTAATTTTTTGTAGTTAATCTGGTGCAAATGCTTTTAGTATTGTCCATTTAAGTTGATTTATTTCTTGCTTAAGTTGGTTTAGGTTTGATAAGTTACTGATTTAAGCTAAATTGATAGAGGCACAGGTTAAACTGATTTAAATTCTGCTGCCCTCCAGGTCTGCCTAGGTGTTGCCTGTCCCTTTGCTCCTGGAAGGGTGGGGGGGAGGGGGTCTTGACCCCACCCCACACCCCAGGTGAATACCCTAGTCCCTAGGCTACCCAGAGCCTACCCCACCACCTTACCTTCTGGGCGTCCCTTATCCCCTCTCCACCCGGGCGGAGTTGTCGAAAACCAGTTGTCCAGGGTTATCTATTTAACTCATGGTTTATACAAGATCATTTCTTATTCTATTGTGACTGGCTTTATTTGCTCCTTCCTTTACTGTAGTTGTTGGTGGAGTACTTATTCAGATGTCCACATAGCCTTGTACTAATGAAATGTAAGATTGCATTTTTTCCTTGTTGTACAAATCAGAAGGTAAATAGACTACATAGTCCAGTTTTGGGCTAGAAAATCTTATCTAAATGTTGTCTAAATCAGTATAAATTATTTCTCATGAGCTCTTCACAGCGTCAGTGGAAAGTCTGTTAATTTTGACTCTAAGTTAAAGGACTGCAAATACTGGTATGATAAAAATAAAATACACTTGAAGCTTCAGGGGGTAGCTGAGTTGGTCTGTACAGGATAAACTTAAAACACAACAATAGTCGGGTAGCACTTAATAGACCAACAAAACATGTAGATGGTATCATGAGCTTTCGTGGGTAAAGCCCACGTCATCTGAAGAAGTGAGCTGTGTCCACGAAAGCTCATGATACTATCTACATCAGACATATCAAACTTGAAGCCTGCTGAGGGCTGCACAAATGAAAACTGATAGCTTTCAGGGCCACCAAAGAAAATGTACTTTATCAGAAAGTCATAATTATTTATTATTATAGATTATGTTTTAGGTATATTTTATAATAATTTTTCAGGTCTTGTTTTAATATAATACAATAATTTGATGGGTAAAATTGTTGTTTGCTCATATACAATTATTTTTAATTTAAATGTAAATTTAAGGTACTTGTAAATTTTTTATATGATTGTAAAAGGATCACGCTACCCCCGCTGTTGGTGGGTTCCCGTCACCCTCTTTATTGTATAACTCCTATGGCTAAGCACCCCCAAAATAGTCCCGTGTCTCGCCCCTTGGTCCCAGAGTCACTCTATTTTCGCCTTTGGCCTAGGCAGCCGGTCTCCCGGA
>JANRFK010001234.1:122357212-122372079 GCA_030068395.1 Apalone spinifera | reverse complement strand
AGATGGACCTTTGGTCTGACCCGGTACGGCCATTCTTATGTTCTTATGATGTAAAATTTGCTGATCAAAAATGTCTTGTCTATTTCCAGTATGTGGCTCTTCCTCTGATGCTAATTTGTATCTAAAGGTAATGGGCTCAAGTGATGGAACAGAGAGTGGTTTTCTAGCATGTTGTGTGGAGTGTGATTGATGCATTTCAGTGCTGTCTGCAGTGGGGTTAAACAGTGTGACTTCTCATTAGCTAGTATAACTCTTTGAGGGAATTTTAGACAGTAGTAGAGAGCATTTTCTGCATGCATCTAGGTGTCTCGTGTTTGTTTACTTATCTGTCAACTTGTTTGCAGTGTGATCTGCTCTTTAGAGGTGTATTTTATTTCTAGTTTTTCTTTTAAAGATGCCCCTATTGCTCTGTCAGGTAAGGTGCTCCAAACAACAATTGTTCATGGAAGGGGAGACTGTAGAATCTCCAACACTGGAGATTTTTAAGAGCAGGTTAGACAAGCATCTGTCAGGGATGGTCTAGATAATAACTTATTCCTGCCATGAGGGCAGGGGACTGGACTAAACGACCTCTCGAGGACCCTTTCGGTACTTTGATTCTGTTTGGTGCTTTTTCACTAATAAGGATATTCTTGGGAACATCCTTTTTTTTCCCCCTCTTCTGTTAAACTAAATGAATCAACATACCCTGCAAGAGATACCGCTAAAAAAGCCTTGTTTTGGGTGTTCATTGTTCTTAGTAAGTCTGCGCATACATTGACTACCATACAGGGGTAAATGTTGCCATTTTAAAATATACATTGTTCATCATGAGACCTCGAAACTGTCACACAAAATTGCTTCCTTTTTTTGTTTAGAAATTAAAGGAAGACTATAGAGGAAGATTCAATTGTTAACTCCTTGGGGTACAGACTGTAAGGCAAACTCCTGCCATTTAAGTGAATGGGAGTTTTGTCATTTATTTTAGCTGCCAGTGTTAGCAAGATAGCTTGCTAATAGACAGATGAAAGACAAAAGATCTGACAAACAGAACATCCTCTGAGACCAGGAGAGAAAATCATCAGAATGTAGGGCAGCACTTATTTTCTGATTAATTGATGGGCTATACCATGAATAGCTTTATTCACCTGCCAAAGCAAGACTGTTTTTATTTATACATTGTTGTGAATTATTGTGCGATTGCATGTTTCATATCAGAGGTGCCAGTGTTTGAGGTGGATTAAGTAATTTCCTGTGTATAGTTTCAGTGCTAATTTACATTTTTAAAAAATTATTTGGGATTAAAGGTGTTCTGTAAGTGGAGGATTATTATGACAAATAACACTAACTTTTAAAAGTGATGAAAACATAAAGAAAGCTGTTCCCCCCGGTGTCTTTAATGGTTAGTAACTAGTCTGGTTTTAGAAATCATAAGTCCTCCCCCCCTTTACTTCAAGTACAATAGCAAGCAGTCTTACCAGTTTTTGTAAAACAAAAGGATGCTCCCATGGAATAGCTATGCATATTTTAATATGGAAAAAGATGAGATATGTCTGTAAAGTAAAAAGCTGTTGCTAATTAATGGTTGCTTTTTTAAGCTCTGGATATTTTTTAATTCTGTTTTAATTTTCTTGTCAGTATGACATTGGCTTGCAGAAAGAATACAGTTGTAGATCTAATGCTTAGTTTGCTCTCTTGGAAAGATTTGTTTCCTAATGGGGGAAAAGAGAACTATTGAATTTGAGAATTAAAACCACCAAACTTTAATTAAAGATTTTTGTCATGTATCAGTATAAAGAACAGCTTTTTACTTTGTTTTTATCAGTAATTGAGGCTTTCTTTGATTTGTGTGTGAAACAGATGTGTGCTTGGCTTCTTAAATTCTGTTGGAGTGAAGCAAGGGAGAATTTTTAATGTGACCAGTTTTATTTCTTACAGTGACAGCTATGGCAAAGCAAAATGTCTGACAAGTAGCGTTCCATATTCTTCAAAATTGCACTATCCCTTCTGGTTTTTTAAAGGTTTTTGTTTGATAGCTCTGAGTTTGGTCTCTGTGGCATACTTGCCAAGTGCTTCTATGTATTTGTTTTCATATAACCCCAATTTTTAATTCAATAACCCTCTAGAAGCCATGAGTAATTGTAGATGGGACTGTTTCCTTTTCACCTGAAGTGGTGGAGGTAGTCCTTCAATAGCAAAAGTCTATGGAGCAGTAGTATCCATTTGGGTCTGACGGAGAATTTTAATCCGAGGGTTCGGATGGGGGCCCAAAACCCCTACCAAATCAATTCCAGACACCCTTCTTAAGCAACCAGCTTTATTCAGGAATGCATTCCAGGGCAAAAATCTCCAGGATACTCTCAGGAAAAGTTTTCACAACTTCTCAAACAAAAGGCAATGTCTTTTGTACTGTCTTACATGGTAATCACCCCTTTCCTACTGACCACTTACAGTTGCATGCATACACAGGTCATGCCCCTTTGCACTAAATTCCCTTCAATCATTACCTATCCCCTCACATTCCCTTCTCAGGCCTTACAACAGGTTCAAACCAGTAAAACAGGTTTATATCAGTTTCACCTATCCCCTTTTGGTCGTATACCTGTGTCCAAGCAAGTACCTCTTTACAAAGATCAGACTTAATATCCAGGTCACACAGAGGTCATACTGACAACAAATTAATTTTATCCTTCAGGTCCCAAGTAGCTATTGGCCTCACCATATCGATATTTGTCATTTCTTTAATGTCTGAAGTCCCCAAGTGGGGATCTGAACCCTCTTGTGGAAGACACAGTACAAACCAGAACTAAAGACAATCTCCTTTCCAAACACTTTACAATCTAGGTTTATAACAAGATGGAACAGGATAGATGAAACAAATAGCTGGTGGGGTGCAAAATGAGAGCGCAAGATCCCAGTGAATGAAGTGAATAAGGTTTGTTTGAAAAAGTACTTACAGCAGGGGTGTGCAATGATTTTTGGTGGTGGCGGGGCACTCCAAGAATTTGGTAAGTGGTCAAGGGCCCTACTCTTCCATAATATTAATGGAGGAGATGCAAGTCCTGGGATGGAGGTTGGGTGCAGAAGGGAACATGGTGTAAGGGATTGGGATGCAGGAGAAGGTGTGGGATCTGGGAGGGAATTTTTGGTGAAGGAGGGGGTTGAGACCTGAGGCAGGGGACTCTGGTGGAGGAGAGAGTGCAGGGTCTAGGAAGGGGTTGTGATCTGGAGCAGAAGTACAGGAGGGGGTGCAGACATTTAGGTTGTGACTGGTGGTAGGAGTTTGGAGTGCAAGGTCTGGAGGGGTTTGTGACCTGGAGGAGGGGGTGCAGAGTCTGGGAGGGGTTATGGGTATAGGAGCAAGGGCTAAAAGAGTTTGGGTTACATAGGATAGGAGTGGAGCAGAGGATTGGGGGGAGGCAAGCTCTGGCCAGGAGACACTTGGTCAGCTCCCCGTCAGCAGCCAAGCAGGTTCCTCAGCTAGGGTCCCTGCATCAGATGCAGGGGCCATGTGTGGCTTATTCTGAATGCTCTGAGCCTGGAGTGGGGAGGGATATTTCATAAGCTGCTTGTCCAGCAAACAGGCAGCTCCCATTGGCTGGAAACCAGTAAATGGCAGCTGCAAGATTTTGCTGTGGGTGGGAGCAGCATGTGAAGCTTCCCCCCCCACACACACACCTTGGACTTGCAGCATTCAGAGGGACCCTCTGAGTGCAGGGCAGGGGCAGGGCAAGCAAGAAGCCTGGCAGAGAGTCCTGTGGGCCCGATCCGGTGGCTTGGTGGGCCAGATCTAGCCCATGAGCCATATTTTGCCCAACCCTGACTTACTCTCTCCCTATCTCAAGAAGAACTATAGTCTGTTTTATTACAATAAAACCAAACCCTGAAGAATGCTATTAGAAAGGTAAATTATAGTGGTGGTAGTAGTGTATATTGTGGTTTTGGGACTGTACTGGCTGTTTTTCTGGCACATGTGAAAACTAGTGTTGTAATATTTATAATCATATTAGCAGTTGTGTTCCAAAATGTGTGTATTTTCTGTGTGATGGCAAAAATAAGATTGTCAGCTGTAGTCCTTACTTGAATTGTTAAGTTCTTATAGCAAAACTTATTTTTTTCAAGAATCTTTGTGTTGTTTTGCATTTACAGGATCCATTGGGAAACACTACAGAGGCTACATCTAGTCACCGCCATAGTCAGAGGCAGAACACAGAACACTTCAAATCTCCAATTGTCAAACAGTTCCAAATTGGCAGCCAGACACAAGATCTCAAACTAAATGAGCCTCCAGAGTCAAACACAAGAGAGGTTACACCAGTATATAGAAGTGACCCTGCTGATTACTCGTCTCTAGGGGATGTACAGTTTAAAGCTTTGAACAACATCCAAACACATATCCACCCTCAGCTGCAGACACTCACAGCTAATCTTTTGGATGCGGACAATGGGCTTTGCACACCTCTGTATAAAGATATGGACAAATATTCAGTGGAATTGGAGAATGCCTCCAGTGTACCAACAGAAGAAGATGTGCTTCTTTCAGCTCAGAAGTTGTCATCTACAGAAAAACCTTCGGTAGAAGTTGCCAAGCAAATTACTTCCATCACTTTTGCATCCCGTAAACGTTCTCAGTCTCCGTCAGCTTCTGTGGTCCTTAGTGCCAGTCTCAGTGAAGATACTCTTCATGGTATACTGCCTTCTGAAATTGGATCTATTAGTGCGAAAGAGCTTAGATCTCGCAAGCAACAGGTGGAAGGTCTTAAATCATGTCCTTCATCAAACTGGACAGCCACTGACTTACTTGATAATGATATTAAGTTTGGTGCCAATAAAGACAGGTTTCAACATGTGCCCTTTGCTATTGGCAAACATGGAACTTCTCAAGAAAAAGATATTTTATCAGGTCAAGGTTCTAAAATCACATACACTGATCAGGGACTGACCCTAGTTGAGGAAGCTGAACCTTCCACTCATGATGCTCTTGGTTTGGACAGACATAGTGCCAGATTTTCTGGGATTGATCATGACATGAAATTTGATCAAGAAATAAATATGCTTCATCAACCTCTTTCCATGAGTCCTCCTCAGCAGGAAAAGATGAGTCAGTACAGCCAAGTTCCATTTGCAGATAGCTCAGAAGATCCAGTGCATAGCCTACAAACCCTTCTGCTTAAAGACCATGGTAATTTGTTGGAAAAGGATAAACTTTGTTCTGATATGTTCTCTGTCAGCCAGACAAATGTTGAGACAAGATATGCCAATGTGAAAAATTGTTCCTCCCCAGATAAAACTTTAACCACTGTGCCTATATTGCCTTCATCTCCAACCAGGAAAGCACTGTCTTGTGTACGCATAACTCTCTCTCCAAAACGTAATAATTCAGAACCATTCAGTATATTGGACACCGAAGCTGAAGCAAGATCTAATGACAGTCTTAAGACTGACGCTCAACAAATGCTTTTAAGCTCTCCCCCCCAGATTTTGTTAGAATCTGCCTCTAAGCTATTAACTGCTGAATCTATCCCAAAGGATCAAGGTTCTTTATACTTCCCAAAATCAGTATCTTCACAGCATCCTACATCTATGTCTTTGGAAAGTAGCCATAGGATGCCATTCTCAAGGCAGGCTTCATGTGAACTTAATTTGCAGGAGAATTTCAAGTCCACTGTTTCTGCACAGACTGGAAAGGCAACATCTGATGCCATAACTCAGATAACAACAGAAAGTCCTGAAAAGACAACATTTTCAGCGGAGATATATGTTAGTACAGAAGATGGTGAAGCCACTACCTTTGGGTCCTCTCATCAGAAGGCGTGTGAAATCCCCAACCTAGCTACTTTGTCTCTGAACCACATTTCATCTTCCCACAGGCCACTTGGTGAGAAGCTCAAAGTACCTTCCATGAACCTATAATCTTTCCTCTGCCACACATCCTGTCAAGTCAAATGTTTTGCTTCTTGTGCACTTTGTGAGAGAACACAAAGTGTTTTTAATGCACTTATTTTTAATATTGATATTTAAAATTATGCATATTAAAAATCATTAGGGGGCTTATGAGTTGGCAGATAACTAACCTGAAATTACTCTGTGGACAAAATAATTTATACAGCTGCTGAAAGGGAATGTGTTAGCAATGATATACACCCCAATAAAATTTGAACTCATATGGCAGATTAACTCACTTTGATGCAAATTGTATCTCTTTGCACCAGTGAACAGTGCTGCACGCTACTGGTGTATGTAGACTCATTCAGTTTCTCTAATATTTTCTCTGTTCCAAACTCTGTATTTTTCTCTGAGGAGTGTGTAAAGCATCCTCAGTCAGTTGTGTGCATATAGTGTGAGAATAGATCAGATCCCTTGTGTATGAAGACCTCCAGCTCAGTTTAAATGGCAATACAAAGATCTCTTTTCAGTTACTTGAGCAATTGTTTATCTTTACTATTAAGAAGCATGAAGTCTGCTAGCGCTCTTGCCACTTGCAACAAACAATCCTCCAGTGGAGTAGTGCTGTAATTGCAAGTTATGTTTGCTGATCTAAGCACAGGCAGGTTTCTGTAATCGATTAGAAATGATTTCATTAGCTGTTACTCACTGTGGGCAGTGTTGGTGTGTGAATGAGATTTTTTTTTTATTTATTACAGCTCTAACTAGTCACACATTTTATTAATCTTTAAGGAATGTTATAAATGAGTAAGCCACCCCTTCTCGCTATTAGCAGGTCAACTTTCCAACAGTTAGACTTCTTTCTGAACATTCTCTTTAATTGAGCATATTCTCTAGGGAAAAGCAAACTGAATATACTCTCTCCAGAATATCTTCCAGGATCTCTTTGAGTTCTTATCTATGACTTCTGCTTCAGTAGCATATTAGGCTTTACTGATTTTTGTTAATTGCATTGCTCTCCATTCCTTCAGATCAGCCTCTATTGTTGCCCTATAAGCCTTCTGGAAGTTCCAAGATGTACTATGTTCCCCATCCGATGAAAGGACCCAAAATATCTCGTGTCAGGTCAGAGACCACTATTGAGAGCTCTCACTCAGGTATTTACATTTCTCAAAACTTTTACAAAATTGAGTCAAATTCTATCCTGAGTTTGAATGCATAGTTCTGAGCTCTTGCTATAATCACTAGGGCCAACTATTCATAATCCAGTTGCAGAATGTCCCCATGAGTTAAATTCAGTTCTGTTACAACATGCAAATCTTGAGTAATTCTACTTATTTTTAATCTGGATTTACTCTGTATAACTGTGTAGAATCTTGTCCCAGTACATTTTTTATGGCTCTTATATTTCTAGCTTTGTGACATAAATATGTAATATCCTGGATTTGAAAGAGGTAGTCTAGACTTTTCCAGTTAGAGATTTTATTACCTTTGTCTGTTGGTACTGAAAGACGAAATGAGTGTGTGTTTCACACAACCTGACAGATTTACCTTTAGTTCTCTTCTTTCCATTTCAAATTCCTTCTTCTTTTGGACCTGTGTCACTTCTCCAGGGATCCTCCTATCCATCTTGATGTAATTTCCTGCTTTGAATCTCCTCTTAAAAAATTCCTTTTCTCTTGAACTTGTTATGGATGCATTCTTAAGTGTAATGGGATACCATGTGTTAAGGAACATATATCAGAATAAAGTGCAATACGTAGAGTTTTTAAGGATAACCCCAAGTTAGGTGAGTTCAGTTTAGAAATGTGTGGGTTTTTAAAAGTGATTTATAATTGCAGTTTTTGAAAATACTAGGGGAGTGGAAGAAAGAGGATGATTCCTCACATATTGTGCCCCACTTCTCTCTAAATATGATAATGTTCAGAATGTGCTGCTCATAACAGACATTCTAGGCCTGATTTTTTTCAGGTTTGCTTCAACCTGGTCTTCCTTTTGGCACCCACAGTTATTTGTAGACAGCTAATGTTATAAAGATGTTGTCTTGACTCCCTGATGCACAGGTACACTGGATAATAATAATAATAGCTATAACTGTCCACACAGTTTTCATCTGAAAAATTATAGGAGCAAAAGCAAAGGTTAGGTTTCCAAATCCATTTCCACATGCTTCCTAATCTTTGCCCATTCTGCCTGCTGTAATGTAAGGAAGAGATAGAGGCAAGAGAGGATCTGTGCTTTACAGGAACCATGATGCTAGCAGTGTAAATTCACCGTGTTTTAAAACATATGGTTTTAAATTTCCTGTTGTAGTTAGGACTCGTCGTTCATGAGAAATATCTGAGAGAAATTGAGATGAATAAGGTCACTGAACATAACTGCATAGTGTTGCTACAGAATATAAATCAGTTTACTGTCCTCTAGGCTTTCAAACTCATGAGAGACAAAAATATGGTGCTGTGACGGCTGATCTGGAAAAATATATTGTTGTCTTGAGCTGTTGTTTAGAGGCTATGCAGACCTAGTTATATAACTAAGAAACATTCGTTACAGTAAATAAATCTCTCTAACTGCTGTTTCAGACGTTTGCCAACGTGCTTCCTCACTTCTCTAGTCAAATCCCAGAAAATGGCTGTCTGCATCAGTCAGTGAAAATAGCTAAGATTGAATATGAAGATCAGCAAAGGGTAGTCTAGTCTTCTGAGTATGTGACCTTGATCTCCCCATGCCTTCTATCTGTAGTAAAATGGGTATAATACTTGTCTACGTTAGAGGGAAGTGTCTTGATCTTGAGATCAGAGGTGTTATAGAAAAATTATGTAATAAGTTGCTGGTATTATTTCACTAGAACTCTGTTGTTCAATTAGCTGAATGAACAACTATTAATTCCTTACTCAGGCAGTAAATTAAACTCCTTGTGTTAACTGGTCTTCAGTGATTTGCTTCAGCTCTAGGTTGTGGCCTGGTTTAAAGGTACCTTCTTCATGCTGTTTCACTTTATTCTCGTATTCATTATAATAAACAACTCTAGCCATGTTGTTTGCTTTCTTTGTAGGATCAAATGATGCTATTCCTCCAAATTTTCCAGCAAAGATACTTGGTCCCATGAATGAGAATCCTCTAGACATTGTAGCTGTTAAACATAAAGAGGGCATCTACAGTAAGAGGGCTGAGCCTAAGGTAGCCTGGGCAAATGAAAAAAAGACACCTCAGAAAGCTACGACAGGTAAGTAGGTTGCCCATGAGCATTTCTTTATTCTGTATCTTTTTAAAGTGAATTTAGTGATGTTCATGGGTTCAGCTCTGGTTGCTACAGTTTCAGGCTCAACAGAGTGAAAGTTACCTCTGCTACTTGCTTCAGATTTAGAGCCTTTAGGAACACATGAAGACCAAGGATGGTGACCACACCTATAAGGTCTTGTCTGTTTTACAAGTTTTATTGAAGCAATAAGTAAAGTTACAGTCACCTTTGCACATAGAAATCCTATGGTGAGCTATGTAATAATTATAATGATAGTCGTTCTTACATCCTCAACGATATTCTTAGGGTTTGATGCATGCTTTGCCAATTGATCATCATGAGAGGTGGTTCCTGCTTGGGTTTCCCTATAGGTAACTCATTGTACCCAGTACAGGCACCCTCACTTGTCAGATGATTCTCTGTACACCTAATACAAGGTGCATGTGCATTAAGGTGTCAGCACTCATTTTTCTTATCTGTATTATGCTCCCCAAGAATATTGGGGTGCCCAGTTTTTTTATAGGTTATTTTCTTCTCATTAATATCCACACACAAAATATACCCTGATATTAGAACAGGTATGGGCAAAATATAGCCCCGGGCCAGATCCGACCCGCCAAGCCACCAGACCTGGCCTGCGGATGCAGCGGGGAGCCCCAGGCAGGCTTCCTGTTTGCCTTGCACCACCTGCACACCACTCAGAAAAGAGCTGCTTGGTCATTTCTCTTTCAAAACTGTGAGCCTGGAGCGGAGGGGGGAAGACTTCAGGTGCTGCTCCCACCCCCAGCACAATCCCATTGGCTGGTTTCTTTCCAGAAACCGGCCAACGAGAGCTGCCTGTTTGAATAACAGATACCACAAGAAGCAACAGGGTGCCCTCCCCTCTGTCTCATAGTTATTCACACACGCACATGGCCCTGTAGCCTGTGCGGGGGCAGGGCAGGCAAAGGCAGGGAGGTTGCTTCAGAAATGTGCTGAGCTGCTGTCTGGGAGTCATTGAGGTAAGTCTCCTGGCCAGAGTCTGCCTCTGACACCCCAGCCCCTCCCTTCCCTAACTCTCTTCCCCTCCACTCCTGCCCCCCTACTCCACATATCCAAACCCTCTGCCCCCTCCTGCACCCATATCCCCTTCCAGATCTGGCACCCCAATCTCCTGCCCTAGGTCACAACCCAAATCCCTGCACCCCTGTCCAGTGCCCAAGGTCACAACTGCCTCCTTCACCCAAACTCCCTCCCAGACCTCACTCGCCTTCCTGCACTCCAGTCCCTTATTCCAGGCTCCCTCTGCACTCAACCTCCATCCCAGACCCCCCACTTCCTCCATTAATATCATGGAAGTGTACGGCTTTCGACCACTTTCAAAAATCTTGTCGTGGCCCCCCACAAAAAATGATTCCCCACCCCTGTGCTAGGGCATATTTTGGAAGAGATATTACAACAGGATATCTTATAGCTTTGAACAGGACATAACGGTCAATTTTTGTAACACCATCCTTTGACACATCTTTCTTATGATGTTATGGCCAGCCTTTGGTTACTTTGGTCACTCTGATAGTCAGCAATGCAGGTTTTCTCATAAGCTAGGCATCCTCTTAGCTTGGGCCTGATCCTTCCCCCTGTTCAGTCTTAGCTATTTCCAGCAGTCATCTGGGTGGGAAGGAGGGAGTGTCTTGGTGTCTGGCAAATGCCCCAATTGTTTGGTTTCCTGCCTAGAAGTAGATTATACTGTAGGTGGGAATTCTTTGTGCTCCGTTTCAATCTTTTCACGCCCCCACAGAAAAGTACCACATCCAAAATGGGTTCAAATATCAGGTGACCTGATCATATGTCTTGGCAGGACCAATCATAGTCCAGGCTTATAGGAAAAGCAAGAGTATTCACAGATTATCATCATGAGTACCAGGCCATTAAGTTCCTTGAGTATTACTAATGGCCTTCATTAGCACATCTAGAAATATAGATTTTTAACTTCAAATACAGGAATGATACATGAACACAAAATAGAATATATACATTCAGTGGATTACAAGCTTTTCAATCACAGGTTACATGCCACATTTTGCATAAAGCATATCTGGGGTAGGCATATTCCTATTCAAAGGCATATTTCCATAAAGAAATACGAGGGTGCAACATCACATCCCCCATTTCTCCAGACCCGAGTACATTAAGCTTTTTGAGTTTTGTTTCCATTTCAAATATAGTGATTTCTGTTTCTACACAATCCTTCCCATTAGCCATCCTGCCTTTGCCCACATGTTCTACATTATCATCATTGAAAACCGGCAAAATAAACATTTAGTTTTGGGAAAACGTACCTAGATTATCCCTCATTTCTTCTCCATTCTCATTACATGTTACTTTTTCTTTTTTCTTCTTTTTATTTATATTGCTAAAGAACCTTTTGCATTGTTTATTTTAATTTCCTTTGCAAAATCTAACTCAGGTTGACTTTTGGAAATGTTCATGGTAACCCTGCATTTTTTGACCTCTAAGAGGTATCTTTCTTTGCTGAGCCATCCCCTGTTTAATCCTTTGCAAGCTCTGTAATACAAGTCTGGAGTCTTCCCCTCCAAGCATTGCCTCTTTTTGATTGAAGTGCACGTTCCTATTAGAACACAGTGCATGCCTATGAAATAATTATAATCGCATTTATAATATAGTCTGCAGTGATTGAAAACACAAGTTAGTCTACACATCTTTTGGTGGAACTCCCTTGCAGCCATTCTACTTTTGGGCTGAGTAATCCCATCAAATTTTACAAGGTAAAGAGGGTCAGACGTATTCAATATTTGTGTGTGAAACTTCTAAGATATTCACAAGGTGATACTGGAAGTAGCATCACTTATAAGTGGCATTATTTTAAGTTAGTGGCATGGTACTGTAGACTAGCGATATTGTCCTTTGGAAGAGAGGTAAAAATTTCAGACTCTGTCCCAGAGGTGGCTGTATTTCAGTGGTGTGCGAAGTGACTCATATTTGTAGTTGGGAATTTTTTGGAATCAGAGTTGCCCCATTTATAGGAGATGGTTTATTTCTGAAGAAGCTGGTAGCCAACATTGGAGGGAAAAATAAAAGTTATCTTTCTGTTCCAGAGTCCATGAATCATTTGGAATCTGTAAAAATGTCTCATTCTGATTTCAAGTCGGCCCAGTTTTACCTTCACCATCCAGTGCCCCTGCAACATGAGAATTACTTCTTCTCTAATGATGCAACTTCAAAGGAGTGCACTGATGCTGGACACCCTGAACCTTATTCAAGAATTTTTTTCCAGAACTGGAGAGCTACAAAGAAAGACCAGAATGCCTTTGTTAACCATCGAGAGCGTGAGGAGGATGAATTCTCCCCACTAACTGCAGAAGTGGATTATAGCAAGAGTGAAGACTTAAGAATCAGTGCATCTTTAGAAAATGAAGTTTCAGGGAAAGAGCGTGTACACAAAGACCAAAAGAAGGTCAGAGATTATCTGCTACCAAGCAGCCAAAGGACTGACTTAAGCAGGAGACAGAAGATGGATCTTCCACTGCAACAGAGTACCTATTCTACTGGTAGTTTAGATGAGCTTTGGACTAAGTTTTTAGAGCGTCAAAAGAAGCATCATCTCCATAATTTTAAGCGTGGCAATGAGCTGTCCCTAGTGGAACGTCTTGATCGACTGGCCAGAGTCCTTCAGAATCCCATTAGGCATTCATTAATGCCTGAAGAGAATGAGAAGAGCAATACTGGAGAGAAAACTAGGGGAAGAGAGCAGAAGAAAGTAAGATTGCATGACAAGAAGGTACATGAAAGAAACCTACACTCTTATAGGAATATATTGAATGCTGAAGAAAGATCAGAAATCAGTTGTGAGAAAAAAAGCCAAGCTGAGTCTAGACAGCAAAGGGCAGGAGAAAGAGCTATAAATCACACAAAGAGATTCTTGAAACAGAAATATTCAGATCCCTTGAGTGACACCTCTTCAGAGACCATGCCTACTAAAGACCACATTGTGGTGACAGATTCTACCACCTCTGAATCAGACGTGGTGACCCAAACAGAGATGGAGACAGCTTCTCAAACTGAGGTGAGCAGTTCCATTTCCACCATTGACACTGCCAGACTGATCAGGGCTTTTGGTCATGAAAGAGTGTACTTGTCACCAAGATTGTCCAAACTATATTGCACCATCGGTCAGCAGAAAAGTCGCTCTGAGAAGTGGAACGAGGAAAGAAGTAAAGTAGTGGGCTTGAAAGATCTTAACATGGCGTCTGCTGAGCGACATAGAAAAAGAAAAGATATCCAGGTATGTGATCAGTTAAACCAAGAGGCAAATTGTAATATTGGAGGGTTTCTGGGAACTTCTGAGAGGGTCAAAATAGGGTAAATTGCTTAGAAACAGGGCTACTCGCAGCCCATGACTGGGAGTCCTCCAGAATAAGGCACACCAAACCTGTCACAAAGAGCACTTCGGTTTGCCACACTGGCCAACAAGAAGTCACACAAGCAACCCCCTTTGACATTCCAGCTTCTTTGGTGCCACAACCAATGCCACCCCTACACAGATGAGAGGTTATGAAAATCGATCTCACTAAATCCAAACCGATTCATCCCATTACAAAGGACCAGCCACATCCCCAGATCAATTTATACCTCAGATCTTATCCAAAAGGAGTACACTGTGCCAGTACTTCAGAATCTGACATCTAAAGGTTTAATTTTAAAAAATTGAGAGTAAATTGTTAAAGGAATAAAATGATGTACACTACAAAGTTTTTGGTGCAGGCTTACAGCAGTGATGGATTATCTGCTGTTTTATAAATTTCTGGAATAAATTTGCTGTTAGGATGGGTCATCAGTCCTTTTGGGCTCAATTCATAGCAAAGAGGCTTCAAAAGTGATGAGCTGGAATGAAACCAAAGATGGAGAAACCCCTGCTTTCTCTTTATACCTTTGCCCACGTGGGGTGTGTCTTCACAGCAAAGTTATTTCGGCATAACGGCCGTTATTCCGAAATAACTATGCGAGCAATTCCATTATTTCAAAATAATTTCGAAAAAACAGATGGCTTATTCCAACTTCTGTAAACCTTGTTCTATGAAGAATAACACCTATTCTGAAATAGCTCTTTTGAAATAAGGCATGTGTAGACGCTCCACTTCTGCTATTTTGAAATAGCCCCTCAACAGGGCCGTTATAAGTTATTCCTCTTGGGGCTCTAAATCAAGATAGCACGTCTACATTAGGGAAGCCTGCCTCGGACTAATTTTAAGGCTTCTCTGCAGTGTTAGACGTACTATTTCGAAATAAGCTATTTCGGAATAACTGTCCAGAATAGCTTATTCTGAAGTAACTGTGCAGTGTAGACATAGCTGTGGAGGGAATTCCATTGTTCTCCTTGTGTGAAAATAAGCCCCAGATGAAGTTCGTCATATTAGCAACAGGGGTGGCCCGTGCCTATAGGCGAACTAGGCAGCCGCCTAGGGCGCCAAGTTGATGGACCCTGCTGCGCCTGCTACACTTTCATTTCCCCCTCTCCTTCCGGAAATGCCTTACCTGACTGTGAGGAGCACCGTGACCAAGAGCACGTGTTCCCTGCTGCGCTACAGGGGGGTCACGGTCAGTCCTGGGAAGGGGAGGGTTCCCTGCACCTGTGGGGATGGGTGCTGGCTTCTTCTGCCGCGGGAGTGGGGGTTGCCCCAGAGAAGCCAAGCGCCAGCTTCCCCTGCCGCAGAGGGGGAGTTGGCATCAGAGAAGCCAAACGACTGCTGGCTTCCCTTGGGGA